>MU382632.1:600000-960007 GCA_022495115.1 Xylaria castorea | reverse complement strand
GGGAAGGACTAGACCTTATGGCCCCCTTGACGCCCTAGATGATTATTATTAATATGAACACTCTTCCAAGCCCTTGAAACCAAGCCCTTGTAACATTCATCATAAGATTGAACCTTGGGATTTATATGACTACTTGTAATGCCTTGCGCCCCGACTCATTCAACTAGGGTGAAAACATGGCTTCAACTATTGAGCGACACGAGGAGAAGCGCCGGGAAGACTTTAGGGTATTCGGCTGGGGAAGCAAATATACTACATTAACGGATGCCAACGACACTGCTGCGGGGTGGCTGCTATTTCTTAACATATTGTCACACGGACTAAACTGCTACAAGCTGCCAAGACTGCCAAGACCCTGTTGGTAACTTGTGCAGTTGGAGATACAGGCGATTGGTCGGCGATAAAGTCGCAAGGGCAGCTACTACCTACAAAGGACCAACAATAAGGATAAAGTCCCAACATAGTCGCTGGGCTCTTAAGAATCTCAAGCATAAATAGAAGGACAGCTCTCTGACTGAAGGAAGGAGAACCATGGACCTTGAGAGACCCTAGAGAATTATTAGTTGAACTGACTATGTTCCAAGCCCTTGAATCAATCCCTTGTCACACATATTGAGTGCTGCTAGCCACTTTTACACTTGTCCCAGCTATTAGGGCTGCTCGCTCATTAATCGTAGATTCGTATCTTTATTACCTAGTGTAAGCTCCTGTGTGGTTGTATTACCTACTTGCAAGCATATGTGGAGGGCCATACGGAGTACACTCCGCCAATTAGTTGTCAAATGGACAATCTTAAAGACTTCGACCTACGTTCCCGTTTAAGAACTGCCCAAAGAAGTAAATATACATACTCATTACGATATTAGAGGTATATCTAGGGCCTCGCATGTATATAACTGCTTTGAATGCGTAACTGTAATTGCGTACCTGTATATACCTTAATATATAAAATATTCAAATAAAATGAATAATATTTCACACAAAGTTCCTGTGTTAATGTCTGCTCTTCCGAAAAAGGCAGCCCATCTCCTATAAGATACGCAGGGCCTTCACCTCATCGAGCGCGTTAAACGAGCTAGACCCATTGGGGAGACCATGAAACTAGCTGAGTAGGTAGGGGTGTTGCTAAACATGGATAGTTTCATGTTTAGATACGAGTTATTCATGTCGTTGGATCTGACCGGCGGCTAGGCCTGCAGCCCTCAATGACTCTGCAGAGACAGAAGTGTGCTGCGACGACTGTGCGCTCCCGCGAGGGGGTGGCGCGGCATACTAGCAACCAACGTCCGCAAAAGTCGTGCCGTTGGCTGCCTCAACAAATTATACTAAAAGGCGACAGGTGGCGAGAATATGCCATTGAAACAAGCAATTGTATCTGTTCATTTTGAAAGCAGGAGAAATATACATTTCCCACCACTCTCAAAATGCCAACGTTGACGCCCAAACAATTAGTTCATCTGCAGAAACTCTGCCACAAGTACCGCATTGAGTTTCTTGGCGAGATAGACTCATCCGATTGGCCGGAGTGCCACGAGGACACGCTGAATGGTGCTAAAGAGGTGGGCAGCAAGAGATACGATGCCTACGCTACCAACCCGGCACTTTTGGGGACCGATCCTTGGAAGATGGAGAGAAAGTCTCATGCAATGATTCTAGTCAAGAGTGCTGATCGCTCTCGCGGCCGTAGTGAGAGCACCTGGAGACACGCATGTGAATCTTTCATACTCGGCAGACTGTCATCTGAAGTTTGTTGGTAAGTAGTAGACTCCATATACCTTTCAAATAGAGTTGACCACGCTAACCCCAGTCTCGCCGTGACTGTCGGAAACGAGTATGGCGTTCGGAGATCGAAGTAAGGAGGAACGATCTCGGCGGCACTGCGATCGCTCTAAGAAATCGCCAAGAAGCTCGGCAGCCTTGCCGTTGTCCGAGAGCGAGACGGTCTCTGGATCAGTAGGTTCACCTCAGCGTACCGACCTTACCCAACCTATCAGACTCTTATCATTCACCCAGGCTTGAGGCGGTAGGATTAAATCGAATATTCAACTTTCGAGCGGATGAAGAAGTGCACCACGATCCAGAAGTCACCAAGGAATTGGGAAAGAGAGAGAATCCGGATCGAGTATACGGACTCCGGAACACAAGAAACATTGAGCTTCTCCTATATGATATAGCTACTCAAGAACCCGAACCTGTAGTCAACACACATGCGGGTCAAACAGACCAGATATCAGGATACCGATTCATGAATCAGCCTATGAATGCAAAGGGAGACCGCCAATTATTCCCATTTCTAGTTCTCGAAGCAAAACCGGGTTCCTCGGATGAGTGGCATGCAATCAATATGCAAACGGCCTTCTCAATCAGAACGTTTCTTGAAACTCAGCGACAGCTTTATTCTGCAGCCAGCGCACGGTTTGACTGGAAAACAAGACCTATGGTATGGTTCTTTTCAAATAAGGGAGAAAATTGGCGCCTTTGTGCAGCATACACGGAAGACGCTCCCACCGAACCGGACTGCATCGGCACTACTGTCTATGTAAGTGTGATCCCTTCATTCTTTCGTCGGTGTCTTGAAACTAATACTGTAAAGCGGGTTATCGATGTATGGCACGGCTGCATTACGTCTCGTGATGGAGCTTTGCAACTGCTCCTGCTTGTCGACTATCTCTTCGACTGGGCGAGGGATAGGTATCGAGAGGATATCATTGGCGCTCTAAGAATTGTAGCCCGCCGTGAAAGCGATGCCGCCAGTGAAGTTTATCAAGACACTGACATCTTTTCAACCGTCCCGCTAGACAGCATTCATCGGCCCTCCCAGGCAACTGAAGATGACAGTGATCTCAGCAGCTACATTTCAGCTCAATCATCCTTCCTGGCCTTGGACTCGCCTGCAGGAGTGTTTCGTCATGCTACTTTTGTGGAATCGAGATACTACTGCCTCTACATTACTGGGGACAACGTAATGACCTTCCTACAATCTACGACACAGAGCAGAGTTCAGCGTCTTTGTCGACTAATTCTAGGGCATATGTCCCAGTCGATCTTGACAGACCCGGACACTTTGGACGCAATTGAAGGCGAGTGGACTGGAATCTTTCGGTCGTCTGCGCCTTCGTGTGGCCCACAAGCCCAGGAGCAGTTCCACGTGGTCATGTCGTTCACGACATACCTATCCACTCAATGGCATCAAGTGCGAGAGCTTTCCGTCATTGCTATTACAAGAGATGCCCTGAAAGTTGTTGGAGATGCGTCCGGGTTGAAGAGAAAATGGAAGGAGCCTTTCATATACAACTACTACAATAAGAGTGAATTTATCCGAATGGTAAATAAACTACTGGCTGGATCTCCTGGGCAGGTTCTTCATGCCGCTATAACAAGGACGGCTTACAGGATCGTGGAGACGTTTGGCAGACCTCATACTCTCAGAATAGTAGTTGACAGCGGCTCTCTACGAGACATTGTGTACTTTATTTACGCCTGGCTCAAGAGAGGGGGGGTTTTGGAGCCCGACGAGCCGTTCCTCAGATCGTCTAAAAGGTTCGACCAACAGCACTTACGAGAAGACCACGCCGACCCGTTTCCATTGATCCAGGAGGACCATCTTCAAGTTTCGGATAAGGGCTGTGTGTTAATTACAGCAACATGCGAGCCAAAGGATTCGGCGGGAACTCAATTTTGCGCCTATCTAATTGAGGGTGGTCCTACTGCACCAGAAATTGAAGTGCTAGCTCCTATTGTGAAGAATGCACTCGAAACCCGCGATGTGTACCACACGGCTAGAACTTCTATCAGAGGCCCGAATTTCACGACTTTAACCCAGCAAGGGCAGTCAGGTGATCGCCTCTGGAATATAAGGGGGCTTTACGGGGTTTACAGTCATGGCTTTGGCTTTCTTGGTATGCTGAGAAGGCTGGGGTCTGAATTACCTGTTACCTTAGGAGCCTCACGGTCGCCTGACGGATGTGGATCGCAACTTTACAAGAGAAACCTTTCTCCATTCATTGATCGACGCTACATTTATTTCAATAGTCAATCGCGAATGTTTATATTGCATAAACTCTTTACGAGAGAGATCCTTTTCTGGGGAGGTGTCGCCAGAGAGCGGGAGAGAAGCGGTATATCCTGCTGCCGGTTGTGCGCAGCATTGGGAGAGCACAGCATATGCATGGCTTGTGAAGAGTTTTTGGCAGATGACAACCAATATGATTGGTTCAGAAATGCTGTCCTCGGGAAACCGCCGCTTCAAATGAAAGATCTTTCGGAGGAGGAAGTCAAAACAAGGCTAAAGACCATGAGGGACGATTACCCGAAAATGTGTGAAAATATCGCACCTCAACCACATGGATATGATAACTATGATGGAAATATTGACTGGGCTGGAAAGCTTGATTTCTACTCCAAACTAGACGAGCCTTTCAACGATATTACCGAGCTTGCTCTACAATGGGGACAGTTTTGCCAATATTGTGAAGAGAACAACACTTATTGCCGTGGATTCAGGCGAGTCAGAAACCGGAAGCGCAAGCAATCTGAGGGGCCTGACGCTGAAGATATTTCCGATGCGACCTGATGAGGGTATTCTCGCTCGGGGTATTTCTGGTGGAATATTTCTCGTTGGAATATCTCCGGTGGGGAAACTTCTGATAAGGACTTTCTATATTAGGTCATTTTCGATGAAGAATATCTCTAGAGCTTATCTATGTGATGCAGTCTTCCGAAAAGAGCGTATTAGGGATGTCGATTAAGTTCTTGGAGGGAAAGGCATTCCGAGACGTTAAGGTGTTGAGAAGTCTGTCCTTCAACGAAAGGTGCACCTCCTCCAGGATTTCAAAGGCTAGTTCAGTTACTTGCCCCCTGTAACAAGGGCTTGGTTTCAAGGGCTTGGAAGAGTGTTCATATTGCAATAATCATCTAGGGCGTCAAGGGGGCCATGAAGGTCCAGTCCTTCTCCTTGAGCCAGGCGGCGACCTTCGTCTCTATATGCGAAAGCCTCGCTTTCGTTCCTGGCCCTCGCTCTCATATAGCCTATCTCATTCGATCGGGTCTATACGGGAGCAAGTTTAGCTGATCTGGCAAACGCGGGAGCGAAGCTTAACTGAACGGAACGGGTACGGAAGGGTACGGGAACCAGCCTTGCCGCTCATATGGTTATATACATAATATTGGAGTCCTGGCCCGAAGGGTTTCGGGTGCCTGAGGCAGTCCCAATTTCTTGGGTCGTCCGTGTGACAGGGCCTCGGTTCCCGGCTTGCAGTTGTTTTTGGTCCGTTGCTCTATGCATTTCGCACGGCACTTGCCCGCCCAGTCACAGTCACAGTCGCCCCCCGTTATAATTAGCCAATTCTACCGGAAGGAGAGCAGGTCCATATCTTGTTTCCGGTAAAAATATTGGCCGGCGACGTGTCAATCGAGACTGTGCTGGCAACTGTAATTGTGGTGGACTCCGACTCGTGTGGGAGGGTCAATAGCGAAAGAGAGGGAAACTACGCTCGGGCATCAAATCCAGCTTTATTACACATTCCTATCCCTACCAGTGACAGATATCCCACCATGTAAATAAGCTAGGCAACCACCTCGTTGCGATAGCACTTTAGGCCGTCCTCTTCCCCAGCTATCGAAAGGAGTCCAAACCCAATTAAGTGAACTTACACACTTTAAATCAAAATCAAAATCAAAATAGACACTTTAATTTTCCGAGGAAATTTGAAAGGGAAGGGACAAAGTTTCTATTTGTTGGTTAGGTTCGACAGCTAGAGATCCTTAGGAGGCTGGCTCACCTCGTGTCCACGACATTGCTTCAGTCATAAAACTCCGACATGCGTACGGCGTTTAATCTGGCGCGTAGTAGTTGTAGTACTGGCTGAAATGTGGTAAATAAAACTGGAAGGAAATGAAAAGAAAAGGAGAAGAGAAGAAGAAAGATCAAGGGACCAAGGCATAAAATATTGATCAAGCAATTGATACCTGAAGCTTTGGATCAAATGATAAAATGGGCCCTGAAAGTAAGTTCTTTATTGAAGGAGGTGGTTACTGGTAGGTTATGTGTGGCAAATAGAGGGATTAGAAATCGGCATACTTGATTGCCATGGACACGGATATATTTCAAGAATTGAGCCACTTTCATATGCTATATACCTATAGCACGGACTAGCAACTCAGCCTTTTACCCAGACATGGACTCTCAGAGTTCACGTCCGACTCTGGGGCGCACCTCGCCCCTTGGCCTTGCGCATTTTCGATTAGTTATGTGAGGCGCGCTCAGAAATCGCCCGTGCTGCGCGAGCCTACAACCACCCGGCTATGGAACTCTAGAAGCTGCTCGGTACGTATACAACTACCTTTACATAGTTATATCTTTAAACCCTTAGCCATATTGCTTATGTTATAACTATTGGTGTGCAGTATACGGCGACAACGTACTTAAGTTATATTTACATGCTTACTTAGACCTACACGTAGAAGGGGGGAGGGGGTTGGCGCCAAATGAAATTTTACAGTGGGCTTACAGCAGGTGTCAGGCCTATATTCAATTTATGGCCCACCGTCAGCGTATGCCCCCACTTTCCTGGCAAACATTGAATGCCCATAGCAATCGATCCGGCTGAGGAAATGTCATTTCGAAGCAATTGAATTGAATTAATTTCTCTTTCAGCGACTAAAATTTCCCTCCCAGTACAGGGTATAGCTAGTTTTTGAACCATTTGCGAATATTTCAGCCATTATACAGCGCGACCCAACGCCCTACAACTCGCAGATCTTTGGTCATCCAGGTACATTTGCTTGTCTACTTACCGACAGCGTATGAACTACTTGGGACTTCCAAGATGTATGAACAGTGGCGCTACGATTTAGAGGACTGCCTAATAAGGCATTCTGCGCACTGGGGTGTATTCAAGATCCCGCAAACGGTAACTTCTACCTTACTCTATTTCCTGTCAAGTCACTCTGCTCATCAAGCTAGCTTCACACCTCAGTACAAGCAATACAGTCATCGGCACTGCTGGCACTTCCGAACGAGTTATTGCTCGAGATCTTCGCACACGCAGGCTCAGTCGATCGACTGTTCCTGGCGCTTACGTGCAAACGGCTTCTTGATGTCTCTTCGATGGTAATCATAACAATCCCTTCAGCGCCTAAGCACCGTGTCTTTGCCCCTAGAAGCTGCAAGGCAATGCTTGGGCTGCTCCATGGAATTCGGGCGCTTAATACTTATGGAAAACCCAGAGACGCTTCGTCGGCAGTTTGCTGTGATTGCTATCGGTACCGCCCCAAGAAGAGAAAATTCTGGAAGGGCGTAGAGAAAGGTTATTCAGCGGTTCTGCCAGAAGTCATCGGAGAATTGTACGACTCTATTGTCCAGGATTGGTGCCACAGGAGGTCCCAATCGTACCAGTGTCCAGAATGCTGGTGTGAAGAACGTGCGAAAGAGGAGGGGTGGTAAATGGATATTTGAGTCGTACTGTAACGGCACTACCGAAAGGGAGTACAAGACATCATCTCCACGATCGATTTCGATATCGATACTGGATGGCATATTCAGCACGCTACATAATTTGCAGCATTTCAGAATCTGGCGAGTCCGGATCAAATATCGTGCAAGTAATCAAATTATCTGCTTTGCGACAACATGCCAGGATATTGTCACCCTTGTGTCTCCTTTGGTACCGCTCATGCCTGGCGTTAGGCTTACTCAGCTTAGCATCAAATACCTTGGTGATGTTGTCGTCGTCTTGTGGCCCTTCTAGAGTTGCCCCTTTTGACGAATAATATGGAGCTCTAGCAAACACTTAGTTCATTAATCGCACCTTCCTAGAACCAAGATACCTAGTCTCCATTGACCTACCGCAACTATAATTAGATCAAGGCGATACGTTGAGGTATCAAGATTAATAGAAAGGGGATACAATTGCTTCGTAATCTGAACTCCAGATTAAATTGCTGCAACCCTGACCAGGCAACTTTAGACATGTACGTTCTTGGACTCAATTCAAAACCTTCATACTACATTTGTACCGTATGTGACATGGATCAGGAAGATAGGTATATCTTGTTGCTCCTCCCTGGCTTTTGAATGCTTAACTATGTTTTCCCACGTAATTCTGTCAAATGACAGACCATACGTTACGATACCTCACCTGGAACAAAGAACATGTATGTTTATAGCCAGGACTAGCCTACCGCCAGCTCATCCGGAAGCTGCCAGGCGTGCCATACCATATATACCTCCTAGATTGTAAGGTACGGCAGTCATTTTCTCACAGCCGCTCTGTCTTTATTAGTAGCCGTTCGAACTAAGGTCACACAGTGTGCCTTACACAATTGTAAATATTTAAGGATTACTCCCACTTGGCTCGATGACAGAACAGGTACTTGGGCTGAGGGCTGAGATAGGGAATTCAAATATGACCACCCTCCATCAAACTCATGTGGCTGTGAGTAGATGATCTGCACATAGAAAATGAAGCAAAAAAATAGGTTTGAGCCGTGGAGTACGGAATCATCTCAACCCCAGAAATGGCCAATTAACTACTAGATGGTAATCTTAGGGAACCGAGAAAGGGATACCTACACTGAAGCCACCTCTAAAGGATGAAAACATTTTCGAAGAGTACGACCTTACGTTTCATTAGAGCAGAGGGCTTTGCATCGAAACTCTGCAGCACAGTGACGGTAGAAAGCGTGAGATACAAATGTCGAAGCCTATTTGCGCCTGTCACAGTCCCAACTACTGGTTACCTAGTGCTGACTATTATCATAGCGTACGGAAGAGACCTGTGTCTATCACGTAGAGTTTGCACTGCTACTCTATACACCCGGACCAAAGGCCTGTGCCCGGTTCCCGGTCTTCGGGGGGGACTTTATAGCGTTCTGTGACAGCGTCAGCCTCATTTTATTGTGATATATGGTGCTGGTGTCAGCATTTGTGAGACATCGAAGGTCAGCTGATCTAAATTCTTTCGGGCAGGTTGTCAACGTCTCTTAGCAATGCAACATGCTTCTTCTTTCTAACGGAATTCGAAACCTAATAAACGTTACATTACAGCTTCTCAAGCAGTACTAACCTGTTACTCAGACTCCCATATTTCTTACAAAGTGTAGGACATCCATGTTGTCAAAAGAGACGACTTATCTAGGCCAATATGACGAAACATAACATTCCGCCTGCACTTTCTTGGCATGATACGCAAGCCTTTGAAAATATGGCTAAGTTTGACGCACTACCAAATGTTCACAACATATGTGTTACAGGCGGTGCGGGATTTATGTAAGTATAGGATGGCTTAGATCAACTTCCTACCCTTCGGGTGATTCGCCGTCAGCTAACGTTTTGTATAGCGGCTCTTGGTTTCTTCGCAATATGACCCTTATATACCCGCAGTATAACTTTGTCTGCTTTGATATATTTGAGTAAGCATACCACTGCTATGGAGTCAGGACAAGTTACTCAAGTCATTAGCACCTGCCCTTCACTAAGCAATCTTCGAGTCCTCGATGAGGTATCGAACTTTTCTATATTCTATGGTAACACTTGCGACGCGAAGGCAGTCAGGAAGCGTCTCTTACAACACAGCGTTGACGTGATCGTACATTTTGCGGCACATTCTCATGTAGATCTCAGTTTCGACTCAGTAAATAAATTTTGCGAGACTAACATCACTGGAACTGTGATTCTTCTCGAAGCCGCTCGCGAGCACGGGAGTGAGCAATTCTCTAGCTTGAATTCTCCTCCTTTTAGCAATTTTTACCCTATTTGATCCAGATAAGACCAAACTATTCTCCCGAAGCTTCTCGATAACTGCGATATGTCCATTAATCACGATTAAATAGAAATAGCTGACTCTAAGTGTTATAGTTAAACGATTCATACACGTGTCGACCGACGAGGTCTATGGAGAAGTGTTGTCTGGCGGCACCGATCACCACGAGACGGCGCCTCTCCATCCGACGAACCCGTATAGTAGGAGCAAGGCAGCAGCCGACATGATAGTGTGCGCCTTCTCTAAATCGTTCAATCTGCCCGTCATTATAGTGCGAAGCAACAATTTTTACGGGCCCAATCAGTTTCCAGAAAAGATCATCCCGAAGTTCATCACATTGATCTTGCGAGGGGATAAGGTCCCGTTGTATGGTAACGGGAGCTATACGCGCCGTTATGTGTATGCAGGTGGGTCGCCGAAGCCTTCAACACGATATTGCACAAAGGCGAGGTCGGACAGACATACAATATCGGCACCTATGACGAAGTGTCAAACATCGAGATTGTCGAAAAAATCGTGTGAGCAATTGGTACTTCAGGCAGTCATCATCACCGCTCGACTGCAGAGTTCAATCTGGCCAAATGTGTCTATTTTGCCTCCAATAGACAATTCATGGATTCGGCCTATGGAGTCGACTTCTCTAAATTACGGATGCTCGGTTGGTCCCTTAAGACCAGCTTTGAGGATGGGCTGCACCGAACAGTTGAGTGGTATCGCCAGTTCGGCGAAGATTGGTGGGGGGATATTTCTACGAATTTGGGGGCTGGGGAATTCAAATCGCAGTCGCCTGAGAAGTCACTCGAAGCGTCTTTGCTCGTAAACATGAACTCATTGAAGAATCCAAGCAGCCAGGTCAATGGAAATAACCCGGAAACCGCCAAGGGAGAGTTGGCATGAGTTCGGAGACTTCAAGCTTGGAGTCGTGAGAACAGATAGTATAAAATTTACTCGCACAATTATTTAAATATCATACTGTATACAAACTAGACGCAACTCTTCGTCTAGAATAGACCCTGTTAGCCTAATCGTCTAAGAAAAATTCGCATATTATTGCAAGTGTATTTGCTGTCTGGTTGTGGGAGTGATATAACCTGTATGTGAGTTCAACGCGCTGGCTAATAAATTACGTATCCATTCACACAATTTCTGTATGATCAAATCATGCTACCCGTTTCCTTATAATTACGTTAACTGAGAATCCCGTGGTGTTCCTCGAATAATAATAAGCCGAAGGTATTCTTGCGAATCTATGACACTATATTCACGCACGTTATCATGGGGGGACTTGGAATCGCATTTGATATATGTACCTTCACGGGTGAAGTTGACAGAACCCTAGAACAGATTCAGCACCTCAGGTAAAGTGCAGTGAAAATTGAGCCGCTTACTTATTTGACTTACTTAATTTTCATAACTTTAACCGTGCCACGGAACGTCACAGAATAACCCTAGAGACCGGGGGCATCAGGCACGGGCCCATGGCCTGAGCATATAAAGCTAGCTAAACGGATCCTGCTATCGAAGAAGGGGTTTCTTCCCTTGTGCAATAATACCGGCAATGTGAACTGTGACAAACCCTACCGTTAAACCGTATTATTGCTTAGCCATGCAGTAGAGTTCGTATACAGCAATGTATAGCCCTTTTTCTAAATATGAAGTACTGGAATCTCCGGTGGCGACGGCAAAGCCGTCTGTAACTCTAACTAGAGTAGTGTGCTAGTCCTCCAGTTTACATCATTATGCATACAATGTTAAACACTTAGTTTAAAGAGATCTACTAACGTATTATGACAGCGCGGCAGCCGTTACGATCTTCCTTTATTGCACGTCATAAGTGATCTAATAACTTGTATTTCGATCAGTGGCCAAACCATGCCGAAATCCGGAGTCTAGAGTCCAAGGTGTGGCATCATAATCTCCTTCCTACTTGAGTATCAGGTATATAGACCTAAGTGGGGACCCTATAGAAAACCGGTGCGTCTAAGGATCTAGCCTTGCTGACTACTGTGGTATATAATGCCTTACCCACATCTTCTAGTTTCATCCCACATAGTTAAGATTTAGTGTACGGGATCTAGGGTTATCTAACTACATCCAGCGTGGAGATCGGTATTTACTCATCCCCCGTTTGCCCGCGATCCACATCCACATTCCTACACGTGTTATCGGCCGGGGTCAGAGCCGCTTGCGCACGGCGCGCTAGCGGCTCACGGTACTGCCGAGGTAAACTACACCGAGGCAGGCTTTTCGACAACGGCTCTACCTTCTCTCATAAGCTACAACGCGCGTCAATGCATATCGCATGTTATGTACAACGCCACCTGCCCAGAACGGATAAATCACTATGAGTTCGCCGTCTGAAGTCCAGTTTAACAGCTCTAGGTTCTATCCGGGCTAGTCTAGCCTTTGTAACGTAGGATCAAGGTTTATAGTATTTGTCACATCCGCCCTAGATATATTACATGCGTAGAGAAGTATCGAGACGGCCCTGGCTGTGTGACCCAGCAGCCGGGTACTGTACATGACACGATCTGGAACCATACGGAGTCCACCAAACTCAGATCTGCCTTGGATCATGACAAAAGACTTTGCATTCATCTTTCCTTGGCTTGGCGGCTGCCCGTTTTGTCCATTTCCGTACGTACAGTAGTCTGCATATAGATCCTAGAAAAATCCGGGGAAGTAGTAAAAACTGGAAAGCCGAGCCAAAGCCAAGTTCGGCTAGGGCAAAATAAGCAATTCGTTCCGCCCATGGGCCGGCACCGTCTAGCTGTGATCGCTGCTTTTTTTAGTCTGTCCCTGAGACGGAGGTGACGCCATCTCGTCCGGTTCTAATCCGAAGCTTGTTAGGAGCTAGCTCAGGATTTCCATTTGCACCCAGTTGCATATGTTATTTCTGTCATAAGAGTTCGCTAAAAACGGTTTGAGAGACTACTCGAAGGAAAAATTTTCTTGATTCTACGGCGTTAAGGGGGTGATGAATATCTCCCCTCATCAGCCATGGCAATAGATCTGTAAACTATATGTTCCGAATAGCCTCGCCTCTAGTTGGCGACCCCGCTTCCCCTCTACACTATACCTTGCTTGTATAGCTATTTCGGAGGATCAGGCAGTACTCGGGTGAGCTGGATGGAAGCTAAAGCCTCGAGAAGAGTCCCACGCTAGTATGAATGTATATATGACGTGCAAGTCCTAGTCTCAGGTACGTGTGACGGTTTCGCCCAACTGTAATAGTGCTCTAGTAGGTATTAGTCTGTCCACAACGCAAGGGCGTACTGACTACGTAGTGCAATTGCTACTAGTCCTGCACTAAGTGTCTTGAGTAGAAGCTGTCAAGACTAGCGTCTCGGTAGAAATGCTTAGATATCTCTAGCGAGCAATTTACCTGTTTCGAACAGACGTCTATCTTGTGCGGGGGCATATGTGACAGTGAACCTGCAAAACAAGGAATTGAGGAGATCAAACAAGGCATGAATCTTACAAGCCCTCACACTGACAATGAATTGAATGATAAGCCGTGTTCACTACTATACTGTAATAGCTACATTTTCCTCCGCTAGAGTCCACCACAACACATTTCCACAGCCGCACGCCCCCGAGTGCCCGTATAACCATTTTCCCGATCGCCCATTTTTTCCAAGGGGGAGCACAGTGTACGACTGATTAGACATGAGGTGAACCGAAACCTCGGTAAGGCCCAAATGAGGACTTAAGCGAAGCTGGCAGTAACAACAAAGCTGACATCATCGTTGAAACTTGCGGTGTTGTCAAAGTCGTGAGGCCCGCTGTTGCCCGCGATGTAGAGGATACTGTTAAAGTGCCTCCAGTAGCGGGCAGGATAGCTCCAGGATCGGATCGTGTTGCCTTGGCCATTAACGCCAGTCTGGGGGCAAAATGTGGCGTCTTCGTGGAATATCTTGCTGTTGTCATTGGAATTGACCATAAGCTGGTAGTTGGCGTGGCGAATAAAAGAGCCAGGGGTATCCACGGACTCGAAGGAGAAGCAGGCGCTGTTACCGAGGCCAGTACGGACAGTCCAGCTAGCTTGCTGCTTTAGGGCAGCAGCACTGGATGATGCAACAACTTGAGTATTAACTGTGGCGCCGGTATGTGTGATATAGCGGGTGTTGAAGTTAGGGGTAGTAACCCGGAACGAAACCTTGGAATTGACGTTGAGTGCAGGTCCACTCGTCAACGATGTAGTAGCATATCCAGCCGATTTAATATTCTGTTGTACCGAGTTTTCCGTAGCGTCGGACGGAAAGCCGGAAGTCATTACACCTTCGTAAAATGTACCTTGCGCGCCGTCGCTGTTATCGCCACCGGTACCGAGAATAATGGCTCCTTCTTTGCTCATCGGATTATACCCATTATTAGGACGCGCACCGTTGTAAAAGGTAGATAGCGAGCCAGATGTAGAGTCGCCGCCACGAATTGCCCAGTTGCCTGGCTGCCCCTTCACGATTGCTGTAAGGAACCGGGAGCTGATCGTCGGGTTGGCAGGATTGTTGATAGGATCAAAGCCGGAAAACAGACCGTTCTCAAGATCGGCCATAATCCAGGGGCCGGAGCCGGAGCCGGTACCCCGGCCAGATCCGTCGCCAGTGCCGAAGTAGATGGCCTCCATATGACCGTTGCCGGTGTCAAGAGAGCTGGTTTCAGCATTACCATAGTCGAAGCAGCAGCCAGTATTATAATGGGTGCCATCAAAGACAGCATATATACCTTCCGCTGCATCTCCCTTGGCTATGCTATTGGGGTTGTTGTTACGGTACCCAGTGAAAGGTGAGATGAAAACACCATACGCCTTTTGGCCATTTAGCGTAACCGGCGCACCAAGAGCGCCAGATAGGTAATCGAAACCATTGACATTGGGGCCCCTCGCGGCGCCTCCAGGCGGAGCCTGCGTCAAATGGTTGTTCTTGCCGGACTGGTCGTAGATAATAGAAATAAGGCAGGTTGAGCCGGCACAGAAATTGTCCTGGGTACCAGCATTGGCAACGCCACCAGCGGATAGCGGCCTAATATCGGTTGTGGCGTTATCAGAGCCACGTTGTACCTGATATAGCGAGCCGGAAAAGCTGTTGTACTGTAATACTTGGGGTCAGTAAATATCATCTGGAGCGGTATACGTGGGGGTTGTGAGAGCATAAGGACTTCAAAGACGGGCTTCCAGCCGGTCTATGACTTCTATGGAAAGTGTATGAAAGGGGAAGATAATGACTCCGAAAATTACTGACGAGGGCGCGAGTAGTACTGTGCGCGGCGACGCAGGGTGTTCCACCAGATGCGTAGATATCGCAGGGCCCAGCGGCGACGAGCGAGGCCGTGGCCGCAAGACCGAGTACTGTCCTATAAACCATCTTTGACACCTTTCGATGGGGGGACTGTCGAAGGGGTGTGGATTTCGAACTCGTCAACGGACTGCGACTGAGACAAAGAAGCTACAATGCAGGTTTTCGAGTTGGCTGATATCTTTCTTACCTCGCGGTGCTTTATATATTCGTGACAGAAGATTTTCTGAATGACCACCTGCTCTGAAAGGACTAAACGCATCAAAATCACTTTCCACATTCAGTTCACCCTAGACCACCTCTGTTCACGGCTGCTTTCGCGAGTCTCTGAGGCGAAATGGAATATAACGTAACCATAGTATACTCACGATCTGCTTAGTGGCATCGCTAGTGTGACACGAAGAAGGCCGCATGATATCCATCGGGCCGAGCGCCAAGTAGAGAGCAGGCTTACATCCAAGTGATGTTGGTGCATTCGAAGCTCGTGATATTTTTCTGCAAAGCTTACCGTGGGGTTGCTAGTTCTTCATAACCTACTACAGTACAACTACCAATCATGTCCATCCGGGTTCTGTCCACTAGTCTCAGAAGAGTTTTCCGAGTCTCATACATATAGCAGTCTAGAAACTGTCTAATGTGAGGGCTTTAATAGATCTCCTGCCGCTATGGGATAGACTCTTTGCCCCCCCAGAATCCGCTTACACACTAGCGGCGGTGATGATTTGCGGGGTTGCTCCGATCTTATTCCCGGGCGTACAACTCTTTCCGAGAACTCTTGTTCTTTTTCGAGACTTCATGATTTTCATTGGAATTCATGGCATCTTGTTGGACTCTTTCTCGCGCACGTGTTCGAGCGTAGCATTTGTCTCATCTGCAGGACCGCGCACTAACTGATTCGGTGTTTATGTTCACCACCTCCAAGGCAGGGTATAGGTCGAGAAGAATTGGACGATGTAACTGTAAGTTTAACCCTGGTTTTAGCTAAGTATATGGAACTAGTTTGGGTGCTTGTTGCTACGTAGTATTCTGAACGCCAAGACAAGCGGCAAAGCTAGACTGCAAACCTTCCGAAGATCGCGGGGGGACGAAAAATGCGGCACACATTGAGTTACGCCGGTTAGCGTACGCCACGGAGCTTGAGTGTAACTAAACGATCTACTATCTAACTCTAATGGTGATTGATTTAGTCATTGGTATGAAGTCCAGTTATTTTCCCCTTTACCTCGGCTCCCTGGGGGCTACTTGTGGTGCCAGCTATTCTCACTTCTGTTCGAAAACTATTTGCAGCCAAACGACGCGAAGCGTATACTATATCCAGCTTAACTAATATCGAGCTATATTAGACTACGCATTGACAACGGCAATTATGACTGATGCCGTTACGTAGTGTCGGTACTAACAGCTTTAGATCGGCCGACGGTAATGGTTCCAGGAAATTTCTCTACGAAGCCCTCGAAAGTTGCCACTTCAATATTAGTATGCTCCGCTCGCGCAAGAAGGGTACAATGAAGTATGATAGCCATAAAGAGTAGCATGTGTTCATGATTCATGAGATCCAAGAGAAAAGCCCAGAGCCGGCCAAAGAGCGGTTGTCAAAAATATTTTTACCGTCAATAGCGGCTCAAGCGATTGTATTCAAGACTTCGTGATAAAAGACGCTGTAAAACGAATTGGTTATATTATCTATTATCTTTAGAAAGCAACTGTTCTGTTCTTGTTATAATTACTAGTTGAGAACAGTGAAGGTATTTCCTCCCGAGTCGTTGAGAATAATGACCATACTCGGTAACTAATTCGGCGAAGAGCAGCTAAACACGGGGAATTGCGCTGGCACACATGTATAATCCTTGAGCACAAAGTTCGCGACCTTGTAGATGGATTACATCCGAACGGCGTGGGATACAAGAAATTGGCCAATGTATAGTGTAGCAGCATTTAAAAGGCGGCATTACAAGGCCTTGTTTAAGAGACATATTCACAGTTAAGATGGTTCTTTCCTTCAACATACCATTGTTGTATATGAATGATGAGTAGTTGATATACAAGCTTTTATGGATGGGGGGTTCCCTGCTTAAAGGTCTCCCTTGGTATATAAGCTTGAATAACGGTAAATTAGATTAAATCAGATCGCTTAGGCTACAAGTTTTGTCGTTATCGAATTCCCTTACAAGACATGTTTCTTACACGCCAGTTTGCTGGCCAGGGCAATACAACACATGTTATTCTCATAGCTTAGCACGCCCCCTGGTCTCCGGTAGTGGGTGTGAAGTCTAATAAAAGCCGCGAAAACTTCCCACAGGCCTATAATAAGTTTATTCCTGCCGTCAGAATTAAATAGAATAACACGAATATGCACAGGAGGGTATTACTACCTAACCTCATTCATATTTGCATTTCAATAACGTGAGTCGGAAATCAGCTACTCTTACTATTTTAGTATCAAGCCTTGGAGCGAGGAAGGTAGGTTCAAAGCTGCATTATGTGTCCCAACTTGTTGGGTTGGTGTCAGGCTCGGTGTTGTGACGAGCTTACACTTTAACATCCCGGAATATCTGTTACGGAATGCTTTACCAAGGAAGGCAGCATCTAGGCTAGATTTAGTTGACTTCGTATGCTCTAGACCATCCCGATGGATATTAATGGTCAGATAGCATACGACTCGGACGGGAACATCTTCATAAATATGCCCTTGAGCATGCCTTGTGTCGAAAAGGCGATACTAATAAGTTTGGTTGCATCATAACGAGAAGAAAGGCTAATGAGACTGTCGAAGCGCATTGCCAGCTTAGTACGCAGTCGAAAACAGCAGCAGGATCTCTTTCTACAACGGGCATAGCACGCCTTGCGAGATTTGAAGTAGTGGTTTCAAGCTTTGCCGTCGCCTGTTCAGGTGGACCCCGTGCATCCACAGTCAACGTCAACTCCCGGGAATGTCAAGTTTTCACACCTAGTTTTAGTCAGGCACACAAGCTTCTATCTGTCTGCATTTGTGCTTGACCCTCTTGGAATGTAACAGTCACGACTCGACCCATCCTTCTCCACGTTCAACACTAGGCCAACCCAGGGCGAGACCGGCCACGGGTAATTCCGCCAATAGGACTGCTGCTTTAGCGGAATACACTCCTTTTCCTTTTTCTGTATCTCGATTCTGGCTGGCTCCCTCGTAAGGGCCCTGACTCCGACTACACAATGCCGAACACAGGCACGAAGGGGGGTGAACAGGAACGGTTTGATTGTCACACGTACTTTCGAGCTCCAATTGTGGGATATCTTGCACACTATACTATATGTGACCTCCCGGGAGGTAGACGGTCGAATGGAACAGAATAGGTAGCCTCAAAAGCCGTACGCCCTTGGTGAAGCCTGGAGGTGATGTGTCTTCCTCCGGCATCAAATAGACCAACCAACCGACCAATTCATATTCTACACTAATCTAGTGGAAATTCAAGCAAACACTCTCGATCGTTCATCAGTGGCAATGTGCGGTTTTTTACACCCTGCATTCGTTCACTATCCTCGTCAACCTTTAGATAGAAGGCTTATTCAAAGCATTTGACTACTTCAATATACAACTCCTTTCCCCGTCACTGCTGTTCTTGCTGTGTTAAGTCTTTTACCCGGTATCGGGAACTCTATAGAGTGTCTTGAACTGGCTTTGCAGCTTCTTATTAAATTCAGGGATGCAGGAAGCTTTGCAACTGTTCAGCTTTGCCAACATACAATGGCTTTGAAAGAAGTTGATAGGGCTCGTCGAGATCGAGAGAGTCAGTACTCCCGCGGAGTCTAGTGGAACCTTCGGTCCATCCGTGGGGATATCTCGCATGAGAATTGAATGGCGCTCTCAACATCTTCTTATGAATCGTTTTTATTCTAAGCAAGATGAGCTTGACTTGGGTCAATTCGATATAATGCTTATTACCGGCACGCAGCTGGGTTATTGTATATGCAGCCAACGTTGGCTCCCACATTTTTTCGTCTAAGAAACACTCGTAGAGATATGCAGGACATGCGATGTCCTTTTGGCTATTGCTTAATAAACGCGGACGAAAAACACAAAGTCTTCTCCAAACTCGTGTTGGGGCTTCGTGAAAACAAGGCGACTTATAAGATTGCGGTACTTAGCTGATATATTGTCTCCGACAAGCAGGTATGATTAGCGTCAGTTTTCTGTCTGGTGAGTCTTGGTTTCTAAGAGTTTTGCTAATATGGCACATAAAATTCACCTGTATTGAAGCCGGGTAATTAGTGAAAGCAGGGGCATATAACACCGTTAAAATAAAACAAACAAATATTTTTAAAAATTATAACAATTATAAATTAACAAGAGAAATACCATACATTCATTATAACCTTGTTTACTTAAAGCGAAATCATTAGTTAGGTGGGTGATCAGCCTAGTGCGCTATGTGGAGCTCTTCTGTACATTAATATCATCGTAGGAAGAGTTGTAACACCGTCCCTCTACGCCCATGGGCCACGCTAACGACGTAGATAACTGCACAACTTTAATATAGCAACGATAAACGCCGGCAGTCCAATCCCGATCCCAACCCCAACACCCACCCCCAAGTTGATCTTGTCTCCCTGACTGAGCCCGCCACTGTCAGACAGGTTAATTGTCGTTGGGGTATTTGGATCGGCCGTGGAAGAGCTCGGTCCGGCTGTGATCGTAAAATCAGGATCGGTCGACTGTCTAGTCATCAAAAGTTAGAACTAGTTATCACAAGTCCTCAATATGACAGTGGGAACTGATAAATAAGCAGAGCAAGTCTACAAAAAGTCCCAGCTCGAGACGTACCTCTCTACAATCACGCCATAACATCTGACTGATTCCCCTGGTGCTATATCCGTGGTTACCGAGCTGACGATTATTGGATACTTGGTTTTACCAGGTACCGTGATTTCCTCATAGTTGATACTTGGCAATACCACATTCTGGATTACCGTTTGGAATAAAGACGAGCAAGCATATATATTGCCTATTCCAGGATTGGAAAAGCACACGTAACCGCCACAGAGTATTTGTAATCAGAAGCTAGAAAGATAACCTTGCAAGGGCGCTTGAGTCATACCTGGGACAGCATGTGGCCGTCGTCGTTAACACGCCATTATTTGTGCCATAGCTCGTGCAGGCGATATTGTAGCCCAACGGACACACACCAGGTGAGTAGAAGTATCGCGCGTCACGATTAAACCCTGGTGGCACACAACTTGTGACATATACATCTCTTGTAATTGACCCCCGCACATACCAGCCTTGGGGATTTCCAGGATTCACTGCAAAGAAAATACCATTACAACCGGTTGCAGGTGGCGCGTACCTTGTTGTTAAGTCTCCGATTAAGTTCGAGGTGACCGACGTTGACGCAGCCATATTGGGCTTGTGTTGAATTGATCGTGTCGATTGACGTATGTGTGCTCTTTTAGGTTGGCTACGGTAATACGGGATCAGTATACGTGCTCTTATGCTGGCAGTCTTCTTATATATGTCATATGCAGGCCCATAATAGGCAAAACAACACAGATTACCATTTCTACACCACAAGGAGCAATTCGGCCCCGAATCCTTCTTAGTGAGACGTCTCGATGGACGATTTGGGATTACTTGCATGAGGCTGCCCCTTCTGCCCGCAGCTGCAAGAGGCCAAGGCCCCTTCACCAGTCCACTTAACGGTCCAAGAAACCACGAAGATCATTAGTGGCGGCCAACCAATGAGAAGCCAAGTTTATACTTATCAAACAATTAGGTAAGGTTGTCCAGAGCCTTATTTTAGTAATTGTTACATGGCCAGCTAGAGATCTACAAGTGACCCACGGTCGGCGAAGGTCGAGACCTTCAGCCTTGTGTGGAAGATCGCTTACCCGGACCCCGTCTTAGCTAGGGTTGGCATTTAGGCCCCAATGGGCCCCCATCAAGAACTCATGGGCTTTGTTAGGCTGGGCCTAATGTTAGAATCAAGCGAGTCTTTAGATTGGTGTGTATTTCTGTGTATGGTTCTCGGTTGCATTATCTGCATTCATATGTTTTATGGCTGGAGGTTTCTACTTACAAAGTAAGATAACAGGGAACCTAATGTTAAAGATGAAGGGGATGAGGGCAGTCCGAACACGGGTTAGTTTTTCTGCAATACGACCATCATATGCCTTGTCGATTTATCTGATCTGTTCAGTTGTCCTTATCAAAAACAGAGTTATTCAGCTAATTGTCCAGCTAACTATTTGTCTAGCTACAACTACTATTTGCACAAAGCACAAGACCCGCAAGGCCCCTTGTGCGTAGGCGGGAAGGGGCTTATATTTATATGGCCGGAGGTTTTCTGCTTACGAAGTATGATAACCAAAAAGCTAACGTTAATGCTATGTCTATTATAAAGGATTAACTAGTTATAACAATTATTATTGTTATTTACTATTCTTTACCTAGTTAACTTACTTATATTTTATTTAAATAATTAATTCCCTAATACTTTTAGTAATTGCTGCCAATCTTGGGTGCGTATTGCCAGAATTTCTCCCTGGTTGGGGTGCCAGATACAGACATCCCCTTGGGCCCGATTCAATATTCATGACTTAAACTTAGGTTACTAGGTACCCTAGCACTGAATCACTGAAGCAAGGGATGACTATAGATTGGGTAGTATCTGTCGGGACAGAGATTTTGATTCAACGCCATAAGCACCAGTGTATGCTTCAAAATAAAAGCTCGCTGGTCTTTCCCAACCTCTTCAGGATCGATCGCCTCAGCCGGTATTGGTCACCTGCACCCTTTGTCTCACGGCTCCCGCACATGATACCTCTGAGCCAATGAGAATAGAAAAAGTGATAACGCGCTTCTACCAAGCTTGATAGCACATCACATGGCGGGATATTATATAACAATAGAAGCATTTAGCCTCAGACCGCAGAGATTATCGAAACTCCAGAATGTGCCTCCAGTCTCTGTACCTGAAGTACATATCTCGAATACTTGTTTGCATGATCACCTTTGCTGCATAAGAGTTATGATACAAGTATAGCTGAATAACCTTTGCGATTCGCGGCGCGAGATGAAGCACCCACTGCCAACTACTCGATCCTGATGTTTGACACACTCCCACAATTCAGTTATATCATATTTGGCTTAAGGGAATTCTTTATAATCGGCTAGATACCCCTGTAATTTCCATAATCTGCGTTGAAGTTCAGCTGTGCGGCGGCCTGCCAGCATAAACAACGACCCGTCTGCGAGCACAGCAGTTTCTTTCTTGACATTTGCAGCTTCCTCGGTTCCTAGGAGCATTGGGATGTTGTGCACTGCCACACTAATAGATACACCATCGTTGGTAATATCGTAGGTAGCAAATGGTCCCGGCTGAGCCCCAGATTCTGCGGCATCGCCGGGTTTAGCAGGATCTCCGAACCACATTACCGAGCCCTGATGCTTGTACTGTACGTCATCCCAACCATGGCATTTCACAACGTAGTGCCGGTAGTCTTCATTGCAGAGTCTTGAGAGGTAAAGTAGTTCCTGAATAATCCCGTGACGCATCCGATTAAGGACGAAGGAGTCCATATCCTTGCGCCACACAATTTTGGCAGCGAGCTTGCTGTAGCGGGAACTGTTACTAGCAAATAAGCGTTTTGTAAAGTTTTTGTAACCCGCTCCCTCTTTTGGTAAGGCGAAGAGAAGGTCTTGCCTTGCGAGTACATATACTGAAGGTCCGTATGGCTTTGCAGCTTTTGCTTGAACAGTGGCAGACGTTCCTACGCTGGGGTCTATCTCAGGGGTGTCTGACTCGTACACTAGGCTGCGTGGTACCCACCACGGTTGACCGGTTTCTGGGTGAGCGATGAAGTTGAAATCTTGTAGGAAAAAGGAAGGAAGCCGTGTTTGGGACGCGGGACATCGGCGCACCGGCGTGGCAAGAGCCTGCGCTATCATAATAGAGTCAGTATTGCCGGGATTTCATACGATTGACTAAGGAAAAGGCCAAAGTGAGGGCTAAACATACCATAAGGATTCTTGCGAAACTGGCGCTCAACAGAGTTCTGGGCTTTCCCTTTTTTCTCCTTCGGAACTTCATGGCGCATGGTCGCTTTCCAGTAGGAAGGATCCATGACAGGTGATAAGGGAAGATGACCGAAGGCGGTAGCTATTGTCTTGTTTTCCTGGTCGATATCGAAGATCGGATGGGTCGCAGCAACAGTGCTGTCGTGCACGATGGGCGAGGCATGGCTCTGGCGCCTCTCGGTTGAAGAGTGGCGATTAAACTGCGTGCAGGCAAGGAGGCGGCATTTTGGCTGGCCAATTCTAGCACTGCTCCATGGCAGTGTTGTACATACTTTCATAACAACATTTGATTAGAGTGATGCTATGGTGAAAGCCGGCAGGTAGACGCAGTCAGAGTACGAAAGGTGACATAGAAGATAGCCGGGACGCTTCCAAGTTACCGACAAGAAACCAGACAAACATTAAGGGTACAGGTATCCACCGAAGCATAACTAACTACTTAGTAACTGCAGTGATGAGGTAATAGAATAGTGCAGAATAGGGCTTGGCAGCACAGTGCTGAGGGGCTTGAAATACCTACCTCAGGTAACCTTAGGCAGGTTAGCAGGGGCCTGGAGAAAAGGTCATAGCTCCTTGAGGGATGCGCTCCTGCTTCTTTGCATAATTAACTATTGGACTCTAACATCGTACCCGCATCTAGATAGTTATTGCAGCATCGACAGTCATTAACCAAATCTTCAGCATAACGCTTCAGTCTTCGTTACAACCCGCCATGAACTGTCAACGACCAATCTGGCGATTTGTCCGAAACCTAACCGTCAGCCATGTCAGATCCTTCTCGCACGCCCCGACCAGGCAATTTCAACACCAGCCTCCCCGAGCCTCCATTCCTCTACCTTATATAACCGAAGTCACTGTAAGAGCTTCAATCGCATTGAGCCGCGTTTGTGCTAGGCTGATTGTGTAGTCTGGGGGCTGGCGAACATGTTCGTAGCAAATTCGAACCTTTGCGCTAAACCGAGGCTGATTTCCATGTGCAGACGACATCTTCTCAAAGCTACTCCAAGTAAGTTTATCTTCTTGCCCCGTATGGTGCTGGACTGATGTCAATGGATCTTCAGGAACGCATCATCTGCCTCAATGGGCCCATCGATGACACCGTCTCTGCCTCCATCGTGGCGCAACTGTTATGGCTCGAATCCGACAACCCAGAAAAACCCATTACCATGTATATACACTCGCCCGGTGGTTCGGTCACAGCTGGACTCGCCATTTACGACACCATGACTTATATTCGATCGCCGGTGTCGACAGTGTGTCTCGGTCAAGCAGCATCCATGGGTTCACTGCTGCTTACCGGTGGTCAGAAGGGAAAGCGATTCGCCCTGCCACACAGTAGCATTATGATACACCAACCTCTCGGCGGTACCCAGGGTCCAGCAAGCGACATATTGATTTATGCAACCCAAATGCAGCGCACACGGGAGCAAGTCAACGAAATATATAAAAAACATCTCAATGACGCGACCGGACACGAAAGGTACACGCTGAAAGAAATAGAGGATATGATGGAGCGTGACAAATATCTCACCGCGCAAGAGGCTAAGGAAATCGGAATTATAGACGACATTCTTACGCGGAGGGACGATAAGAAGGCGCAAAATGAAGGCGCCGCAGGCAAGAACCAGAGTCAAGGTTCATAGGGCTAGAGGGATATCGCCCAATCCAGCAAAAGCCAGGCAAGGGAGAAGCACGTTCCAGTCAACGCCTATAGTCGCTTTGTGCCGGCTTAGAATTCTACAATTCAATGATGTATGATATAGCAGCTTGAAGATGAGTAGGCAAACGGGGATTACAGTACTGGCACAGTTTGCACCTTGTACAACGATCTGTCATTTCATCAGGAATTTTATGAAGAACAATGGCTTCAGATTCCCGCTATTGTCTACATCATTGCTAGTGGCCCACAACTCGCCAAATAAAGAATAGACAATAGGAGGGAGATCTTCGACGTACTATGGGGTCGTTCTTGGTGGGCGGCCCGGGTGACATTGGCCCACCTAGGTTTCCCCGTAGTCACTCACGATTCAGTAGTTCTATGCGAGTAACAGGGTTGACTATTCTGTACTCTGTAGGAATAGGTGGCACGACATACTGCTGTCCGATCTACTATACATATACGTGTAGATCTATACCTTTTTAGGTGCCTGTAGGTTACCTACTGTATACATATGTCGAGTATTATTATGACTACCACCCTGAATACTTGGTAAGACATAATTACGTAGACAGGCTATGCGATGTGGTTAGACAAACCAGTTCTTGAGGTGGTGAGTACCCTCTACGTGGGCTAGAAGCCATTATAGGCACGAATTGGTATACTGCTAGGTGTTTGCTTCGACCATTGTTTCGTTTCGCATGCTTTTGATTGTCCCATAATCTAAACGATCCAGGCACGATGATCGATCGAGCATTCCTCGTGGCAACAGGGGACCCCATCCCTCCCGACTAGGTACTGTAGCTAGGTATTGTTCGATATCCGTCCCGAGCAAATCAGAGATCTCCCGTGCCTCTTGTGGCTCAAGACATCCCGAGAGAAAACAGGACCTCAACCGTGGCACTAACCTCACGATGAACCAAGAGCACACCTCATTGGCCCGCGACCCTTCCCAATGCGGTAATCAGGGACTTTTGTCGAGATGGGGCCAGATCTGTCAGGGGATCGGGCTCTGGGATTCGCTAGACTTTACAGTAGTTAGTGTACGGTAGTTGGACTGCAGGGCCGGATGGCGCCTCTAGTGTACTTACAGAGTAGCAGCTTGGGGGATGGGTGGGAGCCAAACCGACACAGGAAGGATTACGGCTTGAATAGATTCAAAGTAAAGCCGTTTTGGCACCAGAACCCTTCTCGACCGACCCTTGACCCTGCAGCTTTCTCGATTACTTACATAGTACAGTATTCTGCATGGAAGGTCTCTAAACCTTGTCCCGTCTATTCTAGCCATTATCCATTATCCATTATTTTGGGGCGCCCCTCCAACGCCGCGAGACGTCTTCTTTATTTCAACGTCATCTGGGCCGGAGACCGACCAGTCATTTTGGCGCCTCTTTGTCTCACAGTTACTCCAACTAGGTAGCTGTTGTGCTCGTGCTAAGAATAAGAATAAGAATAATAAGGTTGTGACTAGCGGGGGGATATCGTCCAGGCGGCCAGCAGTCCCTCATCCGTTCAGTGAGTGCCAAAGCCGCTGGAACGATGCTGATAGCCGGCCTCTGTGATTGGTGATCCGAAATGAGGTTCTTGCAGCAGCACTCGTCCCGCGAACGCGGGTATCTATCTATCTATCTATCTATCTCTCCAATGTCCATCGGTGGGATAAGGCGCCCCTGGCCAGCCAAAGTAATGGTAACCTTACCCCACCGCGAGACATCAATCAATTGAACTCTTGTATGTACATAATATAATGTATGCTCATGCAACCCCCCTTGTTTCCATGGCCAGTGCTTCTCGGCTCCCCCTGTGCTTTTTTGCATGCTGTCTTGCGCCTTGTCTTGTCTCGTCTCGTCTTGTCTTGTATCCTGTCTTATACCTATCCTAGCCACCAGTTTGCGCGGCCAATAGTGAATGGTTGGTGTACGACCTATTTTACAATATATTTATTTTGCCTGCCTACAACCTGTCGCCACTCCTCTGTTTTAAACACAACTCACAACTCACAACTTCGCATCTTCGCATCTTTGTCATCTCAGAATCTTGGTACGCAGCTTTCTTTGTAACCACCAAAGCTCTATAGCCAGAAATCACGTCCCTTGAATGACTTTGCTTGAGGGCAGCCAGCCCGGCATCCCACCGTGTCACGATGAACGAGTATCTCTTCGTAACCAGTAGCCATGTGCCAATGAGCACGCCCAGCTCGGCCCTGGTCGTGGCGCATCGGCCTCAGCGCTGCCCCATTGTGCCGTCGTCAGTTCTCACGCCGCCCTCGTCTCTCTCACCTCAATCTACTCATTCTATTCAATCGCCGCCCGCGCAAACTCCCCCTGATGGACCTGCGATCGTCCGTAGCCATGAGCTCCAACCCGTCAAGCCCACTCCGACCCAGATGCAGTCGGTCTTCTCGTCCCAGACGGGCGAGGCGTACCGCTCGCAGCAGCACACATCACAAGTATGGGAGTCGCACAAGGAAGACATTCGCAGATTATATCTGGATGAGAACCGGCCACTCAAGGAGGTCATGGCCATCATGCGCCAAAGGGGGTTCAGAGCTACGTGAGTCGCCTGTTCGATGGTGTAATATCTGCAACCTTTTAACATGATTGTCAGTGTAAGGATGTACAAATCACGATTCGACAAGTGGGGTTTCAGCAAGAATAACAGCAAACGCGAAGTTGTCACAATGCTTCAAGTCCAGCGCCAACGAAATGCGCTCGGCAAGCGGACAACCTTCCAACGAAACGGGCGCGAAATTGCGATTGACGCTTACCTCAAACGCAAAGGAATCTCACAATATGATCTTGCAGAGCCGGGTATAGGAGAGAATCTTCCAGAACATCTTCGATGTGTCACGCCGCCGCCCGAAACGCCTCTAGTCATCCAGACGGGAGGGGCGCTTTCATTACAAGAACTCGTACTTCAGACTGCGAGAGACCTGGCGTGGAACCCGTACTGCCCTGCCGACTTCCCGCTCGTGACGTCTGCCGCTGTCTATCGCGCCGACGACTTGCGGTGCGCCATCACAGATATAACGAATGCAGACTGGTTATTCCACGTGGGTCACTACGGCAGAGGCGGCGTGATGTGTGAGCAGGGCTTCAAGTCATTACATTTAATGGTCACCAGGCCATCTATTTACGGACTACTCCATCTGCTGTTGTTCCACCTCGACGCCTATAATAAAGGTATAATAAAGGAGGTATGGAGATATTTAGCTGCATATTCAATGACTATCAAAGCCGACGGCCCACTCGCTCGACTATTCCAGGGTATATCAAAGTTTATCAACACGCACGAATTCGACGAATACTGGAATTTGATCTTCGAGTGTACCGAAAGGCTCTTACTTATCGACGAGCAAGGCTCGGGCCTCCCCGAAGGGACGATAGCCCGAATCTACCCACTGATATTCATTCCGCGAGCACATCAGTACAAGAAAGGACCTTACCGCCGCCTCCAGAACAGATGCGACTGGACTCGGCTCACCCGCGGCACAAAACCGCGAGTCCCTGAGGAAATGGCCATCTACGAGGCCAGCGAGCTTCTGATTATCGGTGCACAAAGAGATTGGCAAGGTGAAAGGGTTTTCGAGCTCGCCGAGTCCGTGCTGGAAAAGACAAAGAAATTCGATTACAACGTCGACTTCTTCATCTACATTGCCCTAAATGCGCTCGCGAACTATTACCGTTCCGATTTCAAACCCGGCGACCCAATCAGCAGTCCCAAACACCAACTCTCTATACAATACCTTGAACAAGTCTGCAAGCTATCGGAAGGCAAATGGGACGCGGACCTAGGATACTTCATGGGCGACCTCGAAAAGCTGGAAGAGTGGCACCGTGAGGCAGGAGACACATTGATGGCCGACAACGTACACAGGAGATGGAGACATTCGCTCGACTCAATTCCACAACAGTGGGAAAGGGTGCGCGAGGTCGCATCATGATGAAGAACTTGAGTCCGACCACCTATCTTGCCCCAAAGCGGGTTCCGAGCAAGTCATTTGGCGAACGATACTTCTACCATGAACTATATCGCGCCAGTAAATCACAGTAACATCTGGCGAAGCTCAGTGTCTAACTACAGCGTTGATTTAAGCGGCTGTTTTTAGAAATTAAATATAATCATATGAATCCCTTCTTCATGGAATGTCATCTCAATCCATTATAGAGACAACATCCACTCGATGCGCATAATCTACGAATGCCTCTCCCAATACGCGTCGTGACGGCATCGCTCATTAGGGGACAAAACGCATACTTCTATAAGATGCATGTCAGAAGAGGGGCATGCAGGCATTGACTATATTCGGACCGTTTTCATTTTCTAGCGGTACTGTTACCATGATGGTGCCACACAGGCGGCGAAAGCGAAAGAAACCTCGGATACTAATTGCCACTCCTATACGGGTGAATCTCGTAGGGAAGTAAAACTACTTGCTCTATGGGACGGGGTCGCACGGACTTACTGGAAATGTCTCGGAATGACAATGTGTCCCTCCAAGACGAGTTTCATTTCGTCCATTGACCGATTACGAAATTGGGATACAAAGGAAGCCATCAAACTACTGCAGCTAACAATCAAGCGTTACATTGCTGTTAGTCTCATAGTCCCCCTCCCCCCAAAAAGTAGCTATCCACTTTTCCCAACGAAAGCTCGAGGCATGCTCTGATAGGCTAGTTAGGGTAGTAGCCCGTGTCTGACCAACTTCGGGAAAGACAGACAAAAGACAAAAACCGGGGAGTGCATGCGAGTTGGGGGGGGGATGGGAATGCAAGCCAGCCAGCCAGACAGCCTGTCTAACTAAACTACCTTGACACGTCGTTATGCACTCCATCGACGCCAATTGCCTAGCCCCCTCTCGGTGTTTGATTGATTGGTACCGATGGGGCTTCTGGATTGGTCGGATTCCTCTGCCGGGAGGTTACCTTGATGGGTTGCAATCAAACACCCTGCATGCATAAAAGCATTTGAGGCAAGCTAGGCTAGTCATCTGCGTGGAATAGGGGAGGAAGGGGGGGGGGCAAATATAATGTCTGGAAGTTTGCTTGGGGAGAACGCGACGCAATGCAACGCATGACAATGGTGTGATGTGAGCTATCGATCGCAAAGTAGAGCAATCGAGTTTGCTTGCTTGGTCAATTGCCTGCTTCCAATGCTGCGCTCGGAACTTGCTTCGGCTGGCAACACAGCTTCGATCCTACGTAGTAGCAATCGACACACGCTACCATAAGATGTAGATCAAGCTTAGAGAAAGCAGAACTCTTTATGTACCTGTCCAGAACCTAATTGTAGGTTCGTCCCTATAAGCTCGGCAGGCAGGCAGAGGGACGTAAGTTTCTTAATTACCTATAAGCGGCCCCTAGATTTGTTGGAGTAGGTAGGGTCGGGTGTTTGGGACGTAACCGCATAACGTTCCAGTCAGAACTGATCAGCAGAGGAAAGCCTCGTGGCGCCCTTCAGAAAACGGGAAAGCTGGATATGGTTGTAACAGTGCCGAGCCGAGAACACAGCGTCGGTCCCGAGGAACTGGTTCAGCCGTTTCGTTCCCGTCAAATCCGTGATAGTGTCATACAAGTACGTAAGCTTGGGGCGGCGTGGCTGGCGCTCTCGAGCTCGTGCCGTTCTCCTGCATATCATTGACGCTGCCAAAATTTTTGATAGTTCTGACTGACGAACATGTATATGCCAACTACTTATGCTGACTACAATTGGAAGGTATTTTTATTATGGTTTTGCTGTTCTACCGATACCCGAGGTAGTATCCAGTCTCCAAATTATGCATTACATGTAAGTGAGCAGAGTGGCTACAGCAAACTATCTTCGGCGAGGCTGAATAAGACGGGAAGTAGTCTGACAAATTGTAAGTCAATCTTAAAACAAGGTAGTATTCTTGTATGAGCTTGATCTAAATAATCTTATTGGTTTGAAGTGTTCGGGTTTTCAACCACTAAGAAAGGTACGGTTTAACCGCCGCCCCAGGCCACAACCGATCACAGTTAGATGAAGCTTTCATATATCAGACATATACATATGTAGTTCTGACAGTTCTGACAGTTCTGACAGTTCATCCACCACGTGGGTGTACGTACAAGGACTTCGTATCTTCGGGTGCCGAAACCGAAGTCACAATGAGTGTACTTACATGGATCAACCTGTTTCTTTTTGACGCCACTTCAGCCCCTTCAACTGCAGGACATACAGCCACGGAATGGAGAGGAGACCGATAACGGCAAATAGAACAAAAGTCCATCCCGCGCCGATTCCCCGCAAGATAAGGTCGAGGAGAGCCAGCCCGCCCGCAGCCAGCTCCGCCCGAATCAGATTACTGGCGGCCTGCGCGGTCGACGATGCGTCGGGATGGATATCTACTAGCAGTGTGCTAAGTGCGGTGAAGACACCCTGTATAGAGAGGCCAATGAAGAATTGAAATACCAGCGGAGCTGCTATGTTCTGTTACCAATCTGTTAGAAATTGTGCAAGAGAGGTATACTGGATATCACAGAACAGAACTGCAGCACTATACTACAACACTATCAAAAGATAGAACGTTGTCAAGTCGGAAACTTGACCGTCTACAGTTACTTATACTTACTACTTGATACCGCAGCAACCAACCATAGCCGACTATGAGAAGCCCGCAAACAATTAATGAGTACTTAAGGCTCCGAAGCCGTGCTTCCTCAATGGGAAAGCTGTTAAGATCATGGTTTCTGCCTTTTTCAGCGCTTAAGCCATATCTGGCAGCTGTGTGTCGATAGTCGACGTCGAGAATCTTGCCTAAAAGAGCGTTACTATCGTAACTCAAACTAAGTGTGTTAATAGACTGTAGGTCGCATACCCATGCCAAAAGCGCTAATCGCACAGGCAACACCGAATGGGATGTAGGTCAATCCGGAGACAAGACCAGATACCTGATAGACCTGAGTGAACAGACTCGAGAGAGATGCCTGGAGACAGGAATAAATGGTGTACCAAACGCCAACCGACCCAACTATGATAGCTGTGTTAGGCCGTCTCAGCAACGCCAAGGGCTTCAAGGGATTTGGAAAGTAGAGTTTCTTCGAGTTTGGATTCAGCGGCAAAGACTCCTTTCGTCGCTGTTTGGGTGTCAGGGCGGCTATAAGCGCCCTATTCGCCCTACCCGGTAGCAAAGCGCCGTCTCCCACGACCCGCCTCGACGTCTCGGGCAGTAGAAGCACGACAAGCACGAGGCAGAGGGGCGAGATAGCCGAGAGAAACCAGAAGATGGCACGCCAGCTCCACCTCGCCATGAGCAGGCCGCTGATGACCGGCCCGACGCTGGGCGGCGTGTTCAGCACGAAGGAGACCACGCCCGAATACCCGCCGCGCTCCGCGGGCGTGAACAGGTCCCCCACGACGCCGTACGTGACGGAGTAGGAGCCCGAGATGCCCGCGCTCTGCACGATCCGGAGGAAGAAGAGGAGCCCGAAGGACGACTGTAGCGCCAGCCCAATGTTGGCGGCTACGTAGAAGCACAGCGTGACGATTAGCACGGGACGCTGTCCCTGGAACGTGGGCTGAGTACATAATCCTCTCCTTGATGGCATACGATCGGTTGCGATCATCACACTCTCCCATCGACTCATCTACCCTGAGGATCTCAAAGTACGTGTCTCGGTAGATCCTTGAGGGCATTTGATGATCGTCCACACGCCACATCCCAATCCCCATTTCGCTATAGGGACCGACGAGTTAGGAATTCTTGTTTTTCATGAATCTTTACATAACTCTTAGGGGTCTCGAGTATGCAGAAGGATTTGGAAGAGAATATTTGCTGATAAGGGGGGGGAACGCAAGGATGCATACTAATGTGCGTAATACGAACACGAGTCGTGGTGAAGTGGGAGGTATATGAGCGTACTATTCAACTACTTGACTACTATAGAGAAGGTGGGAAGACCTGCTTATATACACGAGATGCCTTGTGACCCTTGTACAGTACATGTAGTGACTCCTTGACCTAACATACATTTGACAAGTCGAATATGTAAATCTCTTCATTGCGAGGATCTATGCCGATATTTTCTTCCCAGAGGTTGCCACGGATGAGACAAGGTTTCACGGACCGCCCGCCTTCTTCAAGAGGGCCCAAGAGCCTTGGAATGACCCTATCTAATGTGATTACCATTGCATCGTCAAGCTCTTTCCATTCTCCGTTAGCCTCAACGTCAAGCTTGTACACACCACGCAGAAGCCTGGTATAAAATGTTACCTAGCTACTTTCCTACTCGGTGTCCAATGGCAGCTTGCCATCGTATGGAGTCACATGGAAACAGAGTTTTCCGGTAGGAGATATGCTCATTTTATGTAGCTCAGCTATCTTTTGAGCTAGCTTTTCAGCGTTTGGTCCGCGATGTTCAATATCAACATAGTCACAGAGAAAGAATTAGTCGCCGGAGTCAAGGAATGGGCCGAATCCTCTTGGAGTTGGCACAATTGACGACATCGTCTTATATAGTTCCGACATGATCACCTTTTGCTATCTGCTCAAGTGTGCGAGTTCAGATGCCCATTACATGCAACAATATGACGTGCCAATCTTCTCTACCTTGACGAAGTAGTCATGGGTTGTGCCATGTGAAACTCTAGCTGCTATCCGCCCCGTGGATGCCCAAGCAGAGTTGCCGTATGGTTCGGCTGATATGATTTCTTTGTCTTTACCAATTGCTACAGCTCGGAATATCAGCTCGGTCTCACCCTCGCCACCTACAACGGCACGATCCAAGACGAAATTGTCATTAATCGCCGGTATGGCACCCTACCCATGTGCTATATCTACGGTGTTAGAAGCCATATTGTCGTTGTACCCCTACTCTTGAGATATCTGTAGCAGAATCTCGGGTGTTTCTTGCGTACACTCCGTCATCTTAGACGATAGTCGACTCCGTGAGAGAATTCCCGACCAAAAAAAAACGTGGGGCTTTTCACCTGCGGCTCTGCATGCTCGTCACCAACACGCATAGAGTTAACTGTCATGGTATCTTGAATAATGCCTAGTAAAATGTACCGCCTTCAGGTACCTTTGATGATAGGCGCTGTTACAGCTAAACCTATTATGGTATAGCTTTTCTAATATGTGCACGCAATATCTCGCTTTTGGGTAGTTGGAAGAAAACCGTCTGGCGCAAGTACTCGCCAAGGTACGCCTTATAGGGGGTTACCGCCGTATCGTGATGCTTGGGTCGACAGGGGTTACATCCATCAGCAGGCTAAAGCCAGTTACTGCACTTCTGGCGCTTAGGCGAATTACGGTATGATTGTGGGCTGTCCGCATACCGTAGACATTTCCCATGATTCGTAATATGTATTGTTCCGTGCAAACTCAACTGACAATCTGCTCTTTGCATACTGCGCTGGTCCCGGATGTACTCTCCGAGTGCACCATTCAATGCCTTTTCATATTAGGCGCGGCCGCAATAGTTAACTCTAAAGCCAAGATGCCACAGGTGTGTGAAGTCGCCCATTTCACTCTTTTCAACTCATGTTGCCCAAGAATCACACCAAGCAGCTTCGCTAAGAACGCGTCGAAACCCCGTCATCAAAACCCCACAACTTGTCATGACGTCTGTTATACCGATCTTCATCATAACAAGTGTAGTTTACAAAGAGTTTCTTCAATTCATTTAGCGTATTACGAGTTGTAAAGCTCTTCAAATTGACTACTAGCTACTAGTGGAAATTCTTTAAATCAAGGCGCGCAAGCCAACTAGTGAACCCGACATCAGGTCCTTCAACACCCAGCCTTGTAACACCACCGACCACTATCTCAGATGCCAGTTTACCTTGTGATAAACGGGATGGGAACCTCAATGCTATCGCCACTGTTAAAGAGGATGTATCGTCATCAACGAGCCGACAACAGTCTTCACGTAACGCCATCTCAGACATACAAGGGCAGCTTTTCCCTTCTCTGCAGATAGGACGTGAACGGAGTCGCTCGCGGGACCGTCGCGACGATCCTCTTGGCCTCACAGTTCTTTATACCCCCGAAACGGATCAACGCATGGTAGACATCGTGTTTATTCATGGGCTTGGCGGCACCAGTCTACGGACCTGGTGTAGAAATAGAGAGCTGGAGTTCTTGTGGCCTAAACTATGGCTACCAAAAGAGGGCGATCTCTCTAGAGCCCGTATTTTGACGTTCGGCTATAACGCACAGTTTTCCCGCAGAGGGCAACAGGCCGCTCTGAGTATTAACGATTTTGCAGCCGACCTACTCTATAGCATGAAGTATGGCTCGGACGACAATGGTGAGAAACTGGGCCAAGTCCCGATCATTATCGTAGCGCATTCGATGGGCGGGCTGGTGTTTAAGAAGGCTTGTAAGTGTTCTCTCGAAGTCCGAGGCTTCTCAATCGGAACCCTCAAATTTCCTTGAAGATATAACCGTCAACTCAACCCCCCCCCCCCCCCCCCAAAAACACTGATTCTCCTAGGTAGTTAGTTAAACATCCAGCTTCTATCATACCTAGTTTTATTTTCGTCCCCGCCACACCCCTATTTCAGCCCAATCCTATAGACTTTTTCTCTGCTGCTTTACATGGTCTCTCGAGACGCAATTACTTACTACTAATCTGATTCCTAGTTATCCAAGGGCAATTAAATCAAGAGTATCGGCAGTTAATGTCAAACATTAAATCTGTTCTCTTCCTTGCTACGCCTCATCGAGGTACCGATCTCGCGAAAACTTTAAACCGAGTGCTATCGAGCTCTGTGTTCGGTCACACCTCTAAAGACTACGTAACTGAGTTAACGAGAAACAGTATTACCATCAACGAATTAAATGATTCGTTCCGCCATCACGCCTCGAAACTAGAGATATTCTCTTTTTACGAGACGCTCGGCACGCAGATAGGACCAATGAACGTTTTGATATTAGAAAAGCAATCGTCCTTACTGGGATATGAGAACGAAACAGTGAAACCACTAAATGCAAACCATCACGATGTATGCAAATTCACAGACCCTAATGATTCAAATTACAGATCAGTCAGAGATGCGCTGCGCAGCATCGTTAGCTCGCTCCGATCTTCTGTAGCCACTAGCCACAGCACCGAGAAAGAACTGGATATCTTGCAAAGATGGCTCGGCGTTGGGCATGCGCAGGATGACGATTTATCTGCACTGCGGTCGATACGCAAAGCGGGTACTTGCGAAGACCTTGTAAAACTGCCCGAATTCGAAAACTGGCTCTTTTCCGATCGTCCACATGTTCTATGGGCTCACGCGCCACCTGGAAATGGCAAATCGGTGCAATGCTCCTTCGTAATTGACTCTCTTAAGAGTCATTATAAGTGTGTTCATTGGTTTTTCAGATACGGATATGCTGATAAACAACAACTAGCCAACATGTTTCGCTCGGTAGCATACCAAATCGCGAATAGTGATGCGGCCTTCTGCCGTTCGCTAGTAGAACAGGCAAAGTCAGGAACTCAAGTGAACAAAAGTGACGCCGCTACAACGTGGCGGCTTCTATTTGCTACTAGATTATCAATGCTCAACTATAACCTCTTCTGGGTGATCGATGGATTGGATGAGTCCGATTCGAGCAGGACCTTGATTGACCTGATGTCGAATATTGGGCAGTCGGATAGTAAAATACGTGTGCTCTTCTTCAGCCGTCCACAGGTCAGCATTTCATATTCCTTCCAAAGGGCCAGAAAGCGGGTACAAGTCACAGAGATCACCTTGCGTGATAATCTCAAGGACATCCGCCTAGCTGCTACAGATGAATTAGAGGAGTTTCCAGCCAGCGATGAGTTCAAGCAGCTCGTCGTTGATGAGATTACAGAGCGATCACAAGGCAATTTCCTCTGGACAAGCCTGGTTTTGAAACATATCCTCCGGTGTTTCCGCCCGGAGGACGTCAGGCGAGTGCTGCGAGATTCGCCGGATGGCATGGACGAACTCTACGGTCGGATGGCCGATACCATAACCAAAATCGAACGGGACGCAGACAAACGGCTTTGTAGGATTTTACTTTCTTGGGCGACTTATTCTATTAGACCCCTCACCGTCGACGAACTCAAGGCTCAATACCCAGCAGAGCTCGACACTTTCCTTGACATGAGTCACCTCATTGGTCAAATCTGCGGCGAGTTTGCTTTTATTAACCGCAGTAACCAACTCGCCTTAGTGCACCAGACTGCACAAGAGTACCTCCGAACTACGAAAAAGCTTGGATTCTCCCTCGAATCATCCGAGGCCAATAAGGAGTTGCTCGCTACATGCCTCAAGTCACTGAGTGAGTTATCTGCAAATAAAGTACTACGAGGAAAATTATCACCGTTCCTCTCGTACTCCTCGGTATATTGGGGCTTCCATTTAGACCATTGCTCAGCCGAGTCCGATGACGTGCTAGAGATGCTTTTCATGTTCTTGAGCAGCGATCTTCCACTGCCATGGATCCACAAGCTGGCCCTTGTCGGTCAACTATCTACGCTAGTCAAAGCGTCTTCATCCCTTACTACTTTTGTGCGAAAGAGGCGGAAAATAGACTCCATCAAGCCGCCGCCCCTTAACCGTTTGCCGGAGTTGGCCCTCCTTGAGACATGGGCAGTCGACCTGTTGAAGATAGCGGCGAAATTCGGAAGTCATTTGAGCGAAAATCCCGAAGCAATATATACATGCATACCCGCACTGAGCCCTGAGAATTCCGTAATTTTTCAGAATTTCTCAAAGAAGCCAGCAGTATCCATATCACTTTCGGGCTTATCTAATATGGACTGGGACGACTGTCTTGCTAGGGTCTCGAGTGGCGTAGGTCAAGCTCTTCATGTTACTGTCTCGAGCGAGCTCCTTGCTGTAGCAATTAGATTTCCTCCGGGGCGAACCACTATTAGGTTCTGGGGTACTGCCATATATCAGGATTGTCCCGGAATTCTCTTGAACGAACCAATTTGCTCGATGTCTTTTAGCAAGACCGGGTTACTATTTGCCTGCTACGGTCTAGATCACACTTTCGTATGGAACGTCGCTGATCGATCCGTTCTTGTCAAAGTGGAAAGTCCTCGTAGAGAGCGAGCTATGGCCTTGGAATTTGCAGCAGATGAGTCATTCATTATTGTTGCGACTAACCTACGGCGCGTATATCGGTTGGATCTCAAGATGAAGAACCCATCATGGACAGCATATGACTCTGCTCTACTCAAGGAAAGCTTTCTACCGGAGGGTGCCTTCGTCAATTCGCCATCTTCTCTTGCCTTTAACGAGGACTGTACTCAACTTGCAGTAGCATATCGGGAATTCCCCTTGGCTATCTGGAACCTTGACCCACCGAAAGTGCTCGCCCGATCCAGGAGGAAGCAGAAACAAGGGCACACGACCAGCAACACATGGACAGGTGTCAACCGGGTCGTCTGGCATCCATTCAATGGCCAAGTGTTAGGGATCTATCGAGATGGCAACATATTCAAATGGGGACCCAATGATAACACCCATGTAGAAGTCAAACAGGAACTCGATGCCACACCATCTGAAATTCGGTGCAGCTACAACGGTACTGTTTTCGCTACAAGCGACGTGAGGGGTTCAATCAAGATTTATGATTATTCTCAGATGGTACTGATATATAAGCTCACGTCGGACGATATTATCAACTCAATCGCATTCAGCCCGGACAGCCGAAGATTTTATGATTTGCGGGGCTCATACTATAACGTATGGGAACCTAACTGCTTGTTGCGAACAGTCGAGGCGGGCATGTCGGAGGACTCTGAGAGTACCTATAGCTCGGAGCCAGAAAGAAGGGGCAGTCTTTTGACCGACCTTGAAAACGACGAAGACGACGTGCGAAGTACATCCCTGACACTAGACGCATCTGAAGCGCAGGTAGAGAACCGACTCACCATCACCGAGGTAGCGACTTGTTTTGGTAATCAGCAACTTTGCGCATATGCAAGAGACGAAGGGATTATAGAGATATACGACATGAGCAGAGATTCCAGGCACGTCATTGCCCAAACAATGTTTGGAATGGGCGTTCACCATGTCACACTATCTCAGCGTGGTAATTGTATTGCCTACTCCACGCAAGACGATTTCGTCCACGTCAAAAATCTCGAACTACTGTCGGATCTAAGGAAGATAAAAATTGAAACAGTCTACTCAGCGAAGCATACATTCAGTAGGGGATCGATCAGTCAGCTCCTAATAGATTGTACGTCTGAACACCTACTTGTCCGCGGAGAAGATAAACTGCAGATTATTCGCCTCATAACGGGCATTGTGATCGCCGAGGCAACCGTTGAACCAACAGAGCAACCAGCAAGGTGGGAAACCCATCCGGCAGACTTGGAACTGCTTCTCGCATTCACCGCTGGTAGCGTTAGAGCGTACTCCTGGAGAAATTTGGAACTCAAATATACTATTCCTGTGGATATCACAAACACAAATGATAATATGCCAGCAAGCTCCTTGACGATGGAGTTCCTGTTACCGTCGTATCATCTCAAATTGCATCTCGCTATCGTTTCCTCCAACAAGTCCAGTTCTAAGTATTTCACATTCCTCATACTCGACACTACAGCACTGGGCAGCGCCACATCTCAAGACACAGCGATACGTACTGTATATATCCCCCCCTCCATCGCAGATGAAATCGAAAGACCTCTTGGTGTCCTACAGGACGGCCGCCTTGCATTCCTCGATGAGGATTTATGGGTGTGTACGGTGCGACTGCTACCTGTTCCTGAGAGCAGATTCAAACGACATTTCTTCTTGCCACGAGACTGGCTGACTGGCAGTGACCTATTACTTTGTCGAATTCAGGCGGACGGGACGCTATTGTGTCCCAGTAGGGGCGAGATGGCGGTGGTGAAAAGCGAGATTGGACTGGACTGGTAGTAGTAGATCGCCGCAGCAAAGCGCCCAAGAAATTAGATACGTTTATGAGATATATAACACATTGAGGACTAAGAGCCAGTCTACGTCAGTCTACGTGTGGACCGATGCAGTTGGGATTGAAAAAATGGCACTTAGGTGTCATCATCATCATTTTCAACTTAGGCGGTAGGTAGTACATGTTATTTATACATAGCACGTGTACAACCACCCAGGTCCAAACTTGACTTCGTGAAGAGATTGGTATTCATGTAGGATGTAAGTGCACACAAGACTACCATACCATGATCACAGTGTCCAGTAGGTAGCTCGTGGTTCGAACATTTGTTCGTTCTTTAGATACAGTGTATTTACATAATTCCCGTTTGGTGCATATCAATGTATTGTATTAGACAAATTCATCTTGTGGTTATATCCACGATAGATAGATTTCGCCTAATCGGCTCTCCACCGGGACAGCGATTGTTCCTTATACCTGCTTTCTCATGCGGCGCCTAGCAATCAGCCTTGCAGCTGAAAAAGGAGCACTAAACAGGCAAAAGGAAACAGAGTAAGTAATATGAAAGCTTTTACAGAGGGGCGGGAAAGTGCAGATGCTGCTGTTGCCTTCTCGAAATTTGGAGAACACTGCCACCCCGCACGCACATCTGGACTTGGGCAAGTTACCCGCTACAGAGCCTGCGGTACGTAGGTACCTAACTAGGAGAAGAATCTTGAATAATGCTTGGCGCCTGGGACGACCCACTACCAGGCGAGCCAGGCACTGTACTTTACCTTACCTAAGGTATACCATATCTCCACAGTGAAGCTAAAAACAGGACTGGACTGGATAGTTCGTTGACGAACTTGACAAAACACTGTAACCTGGTCATTTCTCTGACTCTGTGTCTTGGGGGGGTTTTTTTCATCAGGTAGGTACCTTTAGGTAGAAAGAGCCTGACTGCAGCTGGGTTGAGACAGGCAACGGCGCAAACAACCTTAATGCTTGCAGTCAGGCAGTCGGGCTAGGTGGGTAGGTGAGGCAACGAGGGGCAGGGCACTTAGGCCGTGGCCAGGGATCCCATCCGGTGGGCTAGGTGGGCTGGCATGCAGCCGCTTGATGCCGTTTTCGGCCAATCAGTGGGGCGGGGAAAGAGGTCGATAGCAGTCGATAGCGGTCGATAGAAGCACGTAGCGGTTCTGGTACGTTCTGGTTGCCATGGGCGGCGAGTCGACGCCCGCGCTGGGCCAATCACAGCCTCCAGCGCTGCAGGCTGTCGCTGCCAGTCCGTAGAATTCGATAGAATCTAAAGCCTGAAAAATTGGTCTGTGCTCCATTTCAACTGCTGGAGCCGGCCTCTCACAGCTTTTAGATATTTCTCTGCCCTCGCCCTTCGTCTTCCTCCATCTTCCTCCTCATCCTTTAACCAAATCAAACCAGTCTTCTCTCCCGTGCTCTCTCTTCTACTGAAGAGTAACTCCTCTAGATACCCCCCCAAACAGCTTTCTCTCACTTGATATCCTGTAAGTCATGAACCCGCAGCAACTTCCCCAACTCTGTTCACTTATACAGCTCCCCGCCACTGCGGTCAGCCTTACCTTGCCTCACTTTCCCCTCCTTCACCACAAATACTTATCACCAAACACCAATTTTGTGCGGCCATTGTGCTACTTGGCTTAAGCTTGCTCTTGTCAAGTAGACAAGACTTTCGCACGATCGTGAAACAGCAGCAATCCAGTTGCTTCACAATTAAGTGGTGGTCGGTCTACAGCTAGTACCCCACCCCGGCTTTTCACACAAGATTCTATCACCTTCCAACAACCCCATTTCGTTTCCCCTCTTATTACCACAACTTTCAATCTTCAAGGCGTACATTCACACAACTAGTTCATGCTAACGCTCCTTCTGTAGACTTTGTTCCCGTTCTCCCTCCTCCCACACAGTCAAGATGTCTGAGACCTTCGAGTTCCAGGCTGAGATTTCTCAGCTGCTCTCGCTCATCATCAACACTGTCTACTCCAACAAGGAAATCTTCCTGCGAGAACTAGTTTCCAACGCTTCCGATGCCTTAGACAAGATCAGATATGAGGCTTTGTCCGACCCCAGCAAGCTCGATACCGAGAAGGACCTCCGCATCGACATCATTCCTGACAAGGAGAACAAGACCTTGACCATCATTGATACCGGTATCGGTATGACCAAGGCTGTAAGTTCTACCACGCACAATGCACTCTCGTGGGGAAGTCAGTCAGACTGATACGGAATAGGACCTCGTCAATAACCTCGGAACGATCGCCCGCTCCGGTACTAAGCAATTCATGGAGGCCCTTACCGCCGGTGCCGATGTTTCCATGATTGGTCAGTTCGGTGTCGGTTTCTACTCTGCCTACCTCGTTGCCGACCAGGTAGTTGTCATATCCAAGCACAATGACGACGAGCAGTACATCTGGGAGTCGTCTGCTGGTGGTACATTCAGCGTTCGCCCTGACACAGAGGGCGAGCCCCTCAAGCGTGGTACCAAGATGATCCTTCACCTGAAGGATGAGCAGTCTGAATATCTCAATGAGAGCAAGATCAAGGAGGTCATCAAGAAGCACTCCGAGTTCATCTCCTACCCTATCTACCTCCACGTTACCAAGGAGACCGAGAAGGAGGTCCCTGACGAGGAGGCCGAGGAAGTTGAGGCTGATGATGACAAGAAGCCCAAGATTGAGGAGGTCGATGACGAGGATGAGGAGAAGGAAAAGAAGCCCAAGACCAAGAAGATCAAGGAAACCACCATCGAGGAGGAGGAGCTCAACAAGCAGAAGCCCATCTGGACTCGTAACCCCCAGGATATCACCCAGGAGGAGTACGCTTCTTTCTACAAGTCGCTCTCCAACGATTGGGAGGACCACCTTGGTGTCAAGCATTTCTCTGTTGAGGGTCAGCTTGAGTTCCGTGCCATCCTCTTCGTTCCCAAGCGTGCTCCCTTCGATCTCTTTGAGACCAAGAAGACGAAGAACAACATCAAGCTCTACGTTCGTCGTGTCTTCATCACTGATGATGCTACCGACCTCATTCCTGAGTGGCTCAGCTTCATCAAGGGTGTTGTCGACTCTGAGGATCTACCACTAAACCTATCCCGTGAGACCCTCCAACAGAACAAGATCATGAAGGTTATAAAGAAGAACATCGTGAAGAAGGCTCTCGAACTTTTCAACGAGATTGCCGAGGACAAGGAGCAGTTCGACAAGTTCTACAGTGCCTTCTCCAAGAACTTGAAGCTTGGTATTCACGAGGACTCGCAGAACCGCCAGATCCTAGCCAAGCTGCTGCGATACAGCTCGACCAAGTCTGGAGACGAGCTGACTTCGCTCGCCGACTACGTCACCCGCATGGCCGAGCATCAAAAGAACATCTACTACATCACTGGCGAGTCCCTCAAGGCTGTCCAGAAATCTCCCTTCCTCGATGCCCTCAAGGAGAAGAGCTTTGAAGTTCTCTTCCTTGTCGACCCTATTGACGAGTACGCCATGACTCAGCTCAAAGAGTTCGAGGGCAAGAAGCTTGTTGATATCACCAAGGACTTCGACCTCGAGGAGACTGAGGAGGAGAAGAAGGCCCGCGAGGCTGAGGAGAAGGAATACGAGGAACTCACCAAGTCCCTAAAGAACGTCCTCGGCGACAAGGTTGAGAAGGTCGTCATTTCCCACAAGCTCGTCGGATCTCCTTGCGCCATCCGCACTGGTCAGTTTGGTTGGTCTGCCAACATGGAGCGTATCATGAAGGCTCAGGCTCTTCGCGACACCTCCATGAGCAGCTACATGAGCTCAAAGAAGACCTTTGAGATTTCGCCCAAGTCTGCAATCATCCAGGAGCTCAAGAAGAAGGTAGAGGCTGATGGTGAGAACGACAAGACCGTCAAATCCATTGTCCAGCTTCTGTTCGAGACCTCTCTGCTAGTTTCTGGCTTCACCATTGACGAGCCTGCTGGCTTCGCCGAGCGTATCCATAAGCTTGTGTCTCTTGGCCTCAACCTTGACGAGGCTGATGAGGCTTCCATCGAGGAGGTACCATCTGCTGATGCTGCTGCCGCTGAGACCGGCGACAGCGCTATGGAGGAGGTCGACTAAACATTTTACGAGCGCATTGAAATGGGAATCAAAAAGTTCATTGGCGTTCGGATGGGTCTGGCCCTGGGTGTTTCTGGCACTTGGACGATTTGGCGCGAGTAATCTTTGTTTGTTTTAATCCTTCATACCCTCATGGATTTGGAAGCACAATACCGATTTGGTCCACTTCCGCCTGGCCATACATGATTGGTACAGGACTCATGTATTCTACAGTGATGCCCTTTCATGAGATAGAGGCTGGAGTAATCCGTAGATGAAAGAATGAGAGTCATAAAGTTCTGAAAGAAAGAGAAACGTTTTTCCTTCATTACCATAGTAGATTATTACTCTACTGACGTTTGACTATGTACTTAACCTGGTATTGATTACGTGAGACATGCTAAGCAGGTTAAGATTATCTGATACGTTATCGTTAGTAAGAAGATAACTCCCCGAGCAACGCAATTATGACGATCCATTGAGCAGCGAGAATAGTTCAATTTCACGCATGAATCAATCAAGTTTCAACGTTCTTGACACTCATGATGACACCTTACAGGCAGATATTATAGCGGTATCCAGCATTCTCATCCACTGTTCTCCCTTTCCTATCGTTCAATCCCATTTGCGGGCTTGAATTACCAACATCGTAGTCTCAAAAGCTTCATGACTTTTATTTTTCTTGGTTTTCCTGGTATGTTCGTGTGTTCGTGCGTCGTACGAGCGAGCGCCGAACGGGGAACTCGGGAACATCTTCATGCCTTGCAAATAGCGTTCCAGGCCCCGACGAGCGTCTGATTGTTGTCTACGAAGGTTCCAGGGTCCATGCTAGAGGTAAGGTAAGTTACATCTTTCAGTCAGCCTTCCTATTTTTTTCATCGTGGTTATTTTCTTTGGGGAGATTAGACTTTTTTTTTATTTTTTTTAATCACTGGATCCCGAAGTGAGGAGGAGGGTAAGTTAAGTTGAAAAGAAAAAAAATTGAGTCGAGAGAGAGACTCACAGCTCGTCGTAGCATTCGCAGTACGACCCGACCTGGCCGTCGGCGCGCACGAAGAAACTCCCGCCTTCGCTCTGGTTCAGGCAGTAGTACTGGCACTTGAATTGCGCGTAGGCGAAGCCTGTCTCGACGGGCGAGGGAACGCCAAAGGTCTGTTCGCACGGTTTTTTCCATCGTTAGCAGAAGTTCTCTTTCCGTCTGGGGTTTGGCGAGGTGATGGGTTTAAGTTCTGGCCATAGGTAGGTATGCTTGTGTTGCTGTTCTGGTTTTATCATCTACTCTCCCGTGTCTTGTTGGGACAGTTCATTTGCCCCGTGCTATTCCACGTTTCGCGAGTATTTTGCGTCCGTTCTTCCTCCTCTCGGCATCTTTGCTAGACAGAGGTTTTTTTTATTTTTCGCTCGCTTTATCATGGCTGATGTTGACCCTACCATGTCATAGATATAACACCACTCTCAACCGGTACCGCAAAGAATAACCGCAGAACCCCCGGTAGGTCGCGAATTAAAGACGTATATGAATACAAGAAACAAGAGTGAGTGGAAGGGTTAGTAGTAAAATACAACTCACATAGGTCCCGACAAGATGTTGACTGGCCCACCCAGACTCCGGCTGGTACCCGTTATCGAAAGAGCCCGAGCTCGGCGTCGCCTGCGCATAGTACGGTATCGGGTACCCGGCCGTCGTCATCGGTGCCCCCGTCGTGCAGGCCGTTGCTGGTACGGCTGTTGTCGGTTCGGCAAGCGCTCCGCCGAGGACGCTCACGCTTGAAACGAGCAAAGCGATGGTCTTTCTCAGGGAGGACATTTTAGGTGGTAGGAGAGAAGCGTAGAGATGAAAGGAGATAGACGACAAGTTTTCTGGAACAGGGGGAAATAGAGCTGTACTACGTGTGCCCTGGCACCTGGGTAGGGGATGGATATTTCTCAGTTTTCAGGTATACTACTGATCAAGTATCAGCTCAAAGTGACATCTGTAGTTGACTTATATTGGACGGTGAAGGTACCGACATCTAGCAGATAGGGAAATAATATCCGAAAAGTCATGACGCGAGATGTACGAACAGACAAGACGGATATATATCCAGCAATATATATCATACCTACCTAAGTAAGCAAGTATATATTATATAATGGATATATATACCATCCAACATGTCTCGTCCCGTCCTGTCTTTAATGTGTTCTTCATTCTTCCCGCCTCGGCTATCGACAGAAACACGACGCGATGTTACATTATCGCACCCCCCAACAGCCACTCAACATGGTATCTCCGAGGCAGGACACGGATGCATGTACGCATCTGTAAATCGCAACGTCTCTCGGATGATCGTGGTGATCATGGTGCAAGAAAGAGAGGGTGCATGAGCATCCATGGCATTCAATGTAGGTAGTAATCCAAACTAAAATGATTCGCTTCTCTCAAGACGACAGATGCGGTACAATCGATGCCGATGGCAAGGCGATGGATGCAGAAATAGTAGAGTGAACTCACACGAGGACCCAACCATCAATGGGATTCGCTGCAATCGGTTTGCCGTAAAGCTTGGTACAACTTCTGTAATGGTTACATCTACAACGCAATTCAAGATGGTCTACTTACACAAACCAACCCTGAATCAATGACTTACCTACCCGTAAGACCTACCTATCAAAACATTGTTAATGAGCTGAATAAATACGTACGTACGCATTAACACCCGGTATATTCACCTGCGGCCGGCGAGAGACTCCCGTCGAGAAAGAGGCCGATTGATTGGCGCGAATCCAGTTAAAGTATCAGCAATTAAGACAGACTTGTTCCAGGTTCACACCAAGTCCGTCCGTGTGCAACCGTTACGACCGGAGTATATAGATAGGTAGCCCCAAAATAACTCTTCTTACTGTACTTGCCTTCTTCTCCAAAAATGGAAGTAGAAGACTACGTAGTAAGTAGATCAGCTTACTTACCAGTAACAACAGGTACAGAGAGAGAAATGGAACAAACGGCCTCATGCATCCCCATCCCATTCAAACCCCGGGTATTCAACAGGGGAAGATTTGCCGGTGAATGCAGGCTATCTGCAAATGCGCCATCCTTGACATGTGTCTGTCTGTCTCTCTATCTCTCTATTTGTCCATCGAGCCAGAAGTGTTTCATCGAATGAATACCTACTAAGTAGATAGGTAGGAGACCAAAACCTCTACTCCACCAAGATCGCCACACACTCATTGAGTACCAACGTTGGAGTACATTAGTTCGAAAAGCAATACACAGGTTGTTGCGCGCGCATGGTGAATCTCCTTTTCTCAAGGCGATTCTGTCAGCTACACTTAAGTCAAAGACACAACAATGACCCCAGAAGCACGATTCATGCGCAAAACCCCTACGTCGTGGCAGGCGAGGTGAGGGACGACCCCACGAAAATATGACATGACAGGGCGTGGAGACATCACATCAGTCACGTCGGTTGGTGTGCGGTAAACTAGCAAACAATTTTAGGTTTTCTTCGGAAGCTCCTCCAAAACAAGCTGTGATCGACACACCAGCAATTTACACGTGCAGAACGAATCGTCTAGCCCCTGATGACACATTTCATAGTAATTTGCTACTCACACAGGTCTTCAAATATGTCCGATATTTCAGTTTGTTGAAGATGTGCCCTGCGCGCCTGTGGCGTGAGCAATCCAAATTCCATTGGGCCGCTGGGATTGAAAAAACCAATCGAAGTCAAATTGTACGCCAGCTATGCAAGGTATCAGTAGGAACACACCTAACCCAGTCCTGTGGTATACCCGTTCCATATCCAGACAGCCGGTTTGCTGGAGAAGGTCGGCACATGGGCGCAATTTATGCCCCTCCCATCCCATTATTCACTTGCTCATAATTCCCCTTGACGACCGATTGATGAGAAAAAGCACGTTACAGGACCCATGCCGTACAAACCAAATATCATGTATTCTCTGACATTCACGCTTTGAATGTCTTGCTCCCTTCGCACAGTCCGGTAGACAACTTCGTGAGAGCGACCCACGACGGAAGATACTTTAGTCCTTCATCAAATGCAGGTATAGCGCCAGGTTTGTTGACATCATCCCAACTACACACAACCCGTCCGTCAATACCGCTGTCGTCGTCCCCATCCTTTTCCCATTCGACATCGACGATCCAGGGCGTACTCCAATCCCTACGGTAGAGCTTGATTTTCTCCAGGCCCTTATCTGGTATCCCACCAAAGCGCTCATCGGGATCAGTTCCACCTTCGACTCTGAACGTGGAGATTGGTTTCTTAAAAGTGATCGCGCAGGATCGAGTTTCCTCTCCATTCACTTCGAATCTAGCCTTTGTTTCACTCTCATTACGAGTGATTCTGTAAGTTAACCAACTGTCGTAGCCCTGTTGAGGTGGCACCCCTGGCGGAATAGTCTTAACGACGTTGGGTGGGACAGCGGAACTATCGTAAGAGCAGTCGTAAAGGCCAGCACGTGCGCTAGTCCTCAAGTCACAGGTTAATTCCCTGCCCATAGCAGAAGGCAGATCAGCGACGGCCTTTTTAACATATTCTCGCAATCCAACATAATGCACTCGCGATAGGCCGGTGTCGAGGTCCACAGACTGTTGGAAGTAGATTTTGTACCGACTCTCCACAGAGAAGGGAAACGCGACAAGATTATAGATCAGAGTGCCAACAAAAATAGCCAGCAGGAACATTGGGACGTGATGCGTAACTCGATGCATGTATGGCGAGATGGGTAACAGCAATAAAATGCTGAAGAACGCCATGATCAAGTAAGGTAATAAGAGGCTCCCACCATCAGATCCAGTCTGGGCAACAGAAGAGACCATGAAGAGACCGTTCTGAGCGACCAAGATGATGAGAAAAGGGCCAAATACCAAGAATTGTAGGATCCAGGCCCAACTCGGCAGTTTTGAAGACCACAGTTGTTCGGACCCGTACGCACCGCCTTTTTTGTCCGTAAACCTTCGGTCAAGTACCGCACTTGCTCGTCGGTAGGCTGCTCCAAAGGTAGTGCTCCCTATCAAAGGCGTTGTTTCCGAGGCGGCTGGTGCAGGCTCATCGCCAGCTCCGTCCTCTCCAACATCGCTTGGTCCATCAGTATGAGGGATTGACTCGATATGTTCTACCATATGATCCTCACCATGGTCAGTAGCATCATGCGCCGCGTGAACGCGCTGCGCGAAGGACATTTTTGACGGAAGCGCAAATAACTCGCAAAGGGTTATTACCGTTGCGAGGAAAGTAGCTGCATGAAAGAAGACAAATGTGTAACCCGCAGCAATTCGAAAACGGTCTTCGAAGACGGTATTAACGACTTCAAAGAGCCAGGAAAGGGCGAAGAGCCAGATTATAGAGTAACCTCGGTGCAAAGCGCTGGGTCTTGCGAAGTTTGCGCCTGCCATTATGGTCCAAAATGCAAAATAGAATAAGGACAACATCATGGCCCATCTGTCGACGTGATTAGCCAAAATCTCACGCTGCACCCAAAAGAGGGCATGTGTGTATGACTTACACGGCATATTCACTACTATATATAATAAGTGGGTTGATCTTTGTGACTAGGTATGATGATCCTACCACCAAGGCTCCTGCCACGCCTAGAGCAAAGGGGAATCTGAATATCCCTTTTCGGCCACCGAGCATCACAGGATCAAGAACTGCCCCTTCATAGGGAGACACCGTGGCTGAGAAGAAGTAGTACTTGCCCCGTCGCACTAGCAAGTACGTTATGGCAGCAAGTATAAGCGGCGTAGCGATGAGTAGCGTAAGGGACCATGCGAAAAAGGTTCGTAGCTCGAAGAGAGCGAGCGTCTTACCGAAGAGATCGAACCAAACGCCAGAATTACCACGGCCGTTGTGTACTTTATTGCGATCTTGGTCTCCTCGAGGTCCAATGAAAGTCTGACCAGTATTACCTGAAAGGGATCTCATCGTGTGCAAAGAGTTGCTTAGCATGTGCCACAAGCTTGCTCTAGACGCATGCTTTGCATCGTCTTGGTTCGTGTGGTACCTTGCACGAGGGCGATAGAACGCCACGTCGAGTCCCCTCATGCCGTAGACGCCGTTGAAAACAATATAATCCGTGTTACTCCGGATTGCCCCAAGGCTAAAGGCATCCGATGCGACGACAGTACCGAATGGGTTCGGACTTCCACGATAGGCGGCGGTGACCTCGGCGTCTGTGGTTCGGAAGAGAGTCGCACGGCCGCCTGCTCCCGCTCCTTCCAGGTTTAGAAAAGTATGACAGAAGGGCATGAATGGGCTATTCCCAAAAGCCTGAGCTCCCCATAGGAAGTCTTCCTCGTTATTGTTTAACAGGGCGACAATGCCCCTCTGAGGTTGATTCTCAGGGCGGGAGAAGTAATCAACCAGGGCCATCACAGTGATACAGCCCATACCATCGTCTGTTGCGCCGTACCCGGTAGAAACGCTATGCCAATATAAGTATCTTCTACGAGACGGCAGGGATCGGACACGCACGAATCGTAGTGAGCATTCAGCAAGACACCACCCTTGCCGATCACTTTGTCTGCCTTGTAACCTGGCGAGCCATCTTCCCACCAGCGTCCAGACGGGTCGTCTTTACCCCGAATATAAACGACGATGTTCTTCGCCTCGAAATAGGCGGCGTTCTTGGTGTCCGGGCCCCATATGGAATCAGATGTTGTCAGATTAGAGGTCACGTCCTCGAGAATAAGCACGTCGGACTCGTCGGCCGCATTCCTTTTCTTGATCTCATTCAGTTCGAGCAGGAGCCAATTATGGATTTCGTCATTCTTGCGGCTGTTGAAGGGATGATACGAATTCGATAGCACTGTTAGGTCTAGCCATGCTTTTGTGAGGTTCAAGCCGTGATACAGAGTCGCGTTACCGGGGGTCGAGGGAACCGTCTCGTGTATGATGAGCAGCGGGATGAGCAGTGCGAGGTAGGTAACGGTGGTCCAGAAGGATACAGAGAACGGTTGAAAAGCAACGGGATTCGATAAGGCCATGATGACAGAGGACGTCTGCCAAAGTGGAAGCGGTCGGCCTATGAGGATGCGACACAAGTACAGCGTGCAACGGGAACAAGAATGAGTCCGGTAGCGACGATAGGTTGAGCTCTTAGGTGGGGAACCAAGCTTCCCAATGACGAGTGACTTGGGTGACTTGGGTGGAGATAAGACAGGACACCATGCAAAGGGAGACTCTTGGTATTCTTTTGGGCTAGTAAAGATCGGGGAGTGCAGGTAAAGTACCTCGGTAGGTATATGTACCTAGGTAAATGACAGATAGATCTAAGAATGTCAAATGTTGATTTTGTCAATAAGTACACGCAGTTATCACACATGAATGAAGTGAAATCGTTTGAACCTCATCGCGGTTGCCCCGAGGTGCCCTAAGAAACGGTGTCATCTCAATTACCAACTGTTGGAGCTGTACCTAACATGTGCCAAGCGGTCGCTGGATTGAAAAGAGAGCGGGGGCCTCAGTGAATTAAGGTCTGTCGGTAGGAGAGCCCTCAGCCCCCTAAATTCGGAGTAGGTACCTAGGTGCTTCTTGGCATCAGTGCGGGGAAGTGTCAAGGGCATACCTCCCGAGCCGCATCGCAGGTGTTCCCCACTACCTACGAAACAGAAACAAAGCCTCATTATTACTGCTGCTAGCCATAGACACCACACTATACAAAGGCTTCACTCTAAGTCTCATAATCTCACTCAGTCATTTTAGCATACTTTGCGTTCTCAATTTAGTATCTACAGGTTAGTCCTAATTGCCTAATCATACACCGAAACACATCAATACTCCTGTCCCTAGTCATGTGGCCTTGATTCTCAGTATGTGACTTTAATGTGATGCAATGCTCACAGGCGTTTCCTAAATATCAAGTCGTGTGAGTCAACGCAATGTTTGCAGGCGCAGTTAGTCATCAAGATCGGGTTAATTAGTGATGCGGACCGTCGGCATTTTCGTCGTCAAGTGCGCAGGTTAGTATCCGAAAGTCCATGCTGTCCATCATGTAACACACTAAGCACCAGGAGGAGGTGGGGGAGGCTGATCACTCGGAGGGGGCGGAGGAGCGCCATCAGATGGCGGCGGGGGTTGACCTGCACCACCTGCGTACTGCTGGATTAAAGCGTTAAGATTGCCGGGAAGTCCAGGCGGCGCTCCAAGAGGGTTCGCGGGAAGACCGGGCGGTGGTCCCATTCCTGGGGCTGCACCACCATAACCAGAGTAGCCAGGATAGCCGCTGTAGCCTGACTGGCCTGACTGGCCGCCACCTTGGTTAGATTGGTGCCAAGGAGCCGCTCCAGGAGCAGATGAACCATTGCTATAACTCTGTCCACCATAATAATCGCCTCCTTGGCTTTCGCCGCCACGATTACCGCGCTCCCGCCAAGGAGCCGCACCACCCCCGCCGCCGCCCCCGCCGCCGCCACCCTCGTGACCACGATCATCATTGCGAGAACGCCAGGGAGCAGCTGCACCAGTTGGGCCTCGTTGCCAAGGCTTGCTGTCACCATTACCGTTGCCGTTGTTGGTGTTGTTATAGGAGCCCGGCCCTGCTTCAATGCGAGCAGGGGGTCCATCAGAACCGCCACCAAGCTCTTGCATCAATTGCTAAATAAAGAGTTAAATACTGTGGCAGAGGTTTTAAAAACGCGAGGGGTAAAACTCACCTCGTATTCACGGTCAGCAGCATCTCCTCCGCCAATGCGGCCAGCAGCACGAGGAGGACCATCATTACGCCAGCTGGCACCCTTTTGCCGATCGGGACAATCTCGAGCCATGTGGCCAGCATTACCACAGACACGACAGATGATATTGGCAGTAAAGTTCTGCTTCTCGGGGCAGTCGTACTTTCTGTGGCCGATTTGGCCGCAGTTCTGGCATGCCTGGTTTTCGTCATCACGAAGGGTACCGTTCAACGCTGCGAGTTCTCGAAGCTGATTTCGCTTCAGTTCATTTTGCCCCTCCGGAATGGAAGCAGCCTGGAAGAGAGTTAGCGTTTCGTATCAAGGAATCAGAAAATAGATGTCTTGAACTCACCGTCTCGATAACGTTGTGGATTAGCTTCTTGGCCTTGTTAACCTTTTCCTCGGTATCTGCCATGATCAAGCAATGGAGATCCTCCTCCTGGTTGCTTGCGTGTGCGGCATCAGACCGGCCTTTACCTTCCTTCACGGAGCCTTTTCCACGGATTGCAATCTTGGCACCGGATTCAGTTTCCATCTTCTTCAGAGTGTTGCCACGAGGACCAATAAGTAAACCAACTTTAGTAAGAAGAGCTAAGTGTTAGTACGCGTCACACAAGTAAGTATATGAGGATGTAGTTAGATGCAGCCAGGGCCTGCACGTTACGAATGGAGGTGAGACAGCACTCCTGGCAAGATCCTGAACAAGAAGGGGTAAAGGCATGGTTAGAAAGGTTAGAGGGTTAGCAATCTCACTAAAATTAATCTCCGGATAATCATTGACCGGCACATAGACCTTTTCTTGAGTCTTGGTCGGTCGACGGTAGTCCTGTGGTGGGTGGTAGTTAGGGATGGTCTTCATGGCCTTTTCAATCAGCTTGTGGCGCTCGTCCTCCAGACGCTTGCGGTAACGGTATTCTCGAGTATTGACACGACGGCCGTGGTTGTCATACTGCGGTGGAGGGGAGGGAGATCTACGCCATGCAGGTATTAGCAAAGAATCCTCTTTAAGATGGGAAGCGGAGAGGTAGGGAACATTACCTATCACCGTCAGCAGGAACGACGTCGTCGATTCTCAGCTTCTGGCTAATCTCTTCAATTCGCAAATGTAAGGTATACGCTTCAAGCTGCTCGCTTGTCATGTTGGCGACGATGGCGGTAGGAAGGCCCATGAGACCAGCCGCTTTGTTCTCGGAGGCGTCGCCCCATCTGTTGCGTTTCTTGCGACGACGAGGGCCATCCGTCTCAGTTCCTATCGCACGTTACAGTTAGTATCCAACGCAGAGAACGCAGAGAGAAAATGCAGAACGAAGCAAAGTTGTAGCACTCACTGGGTTCGGGACTGCGACCGCGCTTGAGATCGCGATCGCCATTGAAGGCGCTGTCAACGCCATCGCTGTCATCGCGCCTGGACTCAACACCATCTGGTTCGCCACCAAAGCGGCGGCGATTGCCCAGAGGGATGTTGTTCGAGCCTGTGATGCCTTGGTTTCTCCACGACATGGCGAAGGCTTGGAGATACAGAAGCTGTTGTGAATACGATCGCACTAAGATTTGTTGGGAGGACAAATTGAAGGAACATGTGAATCAATGCGGTAGGTACGCGAGTACGTGACCTTTTGGGGCGAAACTTTTTGGGTGGACCTTGAGCTTAAGGACACTCCGACCCATTTGGATTAGCGTCTGAGGTCACGTGATAGACAAAATGCTGCACTGCGACCTGATTTAAAGATCACTGTAAGATGTTCCATGGTTGCCACCTAAAATGCCAAAGGCACGGCATGGGAACATCAGGCCCCAAAGTACCTAGACACATTATTATAAAGCGATTAGATACAATTAACATGCAATCTCTATGAGGGGTCCTTGATGCACTGTCCATCATATCTTCCTATAGCATTACCAATACCCAGGAACAACAACTTACAATGCGTAGCAAATCCCAGAGCGCCCTCACCCTCACCAAAATTGCATACACAGGGTTCAGTTTGTTGAGAGTAATTACTTAGGTAGACGAAGCTACGTCAAGTTTGCACATACTGATGGCCTGAACATATCCAATACATCATTTCTGATAAGTTCCATGACTCTGGTAGTCGCACCCTGTCAGACGAATTTGAAACCAGAGGCTCTTATGGAAACGCGGTTCTAAAGTGGATGCTCGGACACACGGCTCTATATTTTGCTCCGTCGACAGGCTGTAAAGAGCACCATCAGCTAGCAGTTTTCGAAGGGGCAGACATGTGCATCAATCATACCAGTGAGACGGCTCTACGTGATGGTGTCCGGGCAGGACAAGGAAGGTCTCCCGTTGTGATTTTCACCATTATTTGGTTTCGGTAAATACGAAAGGCCACGAGCAAGAAACCCTGAGCTCGCAATAGCTTCGTCTACTCTAATGTCATCCCAGCTCTTCTTCCACGAGTTTTCCAATCGTATCGACACGATAGATGGCTTTGGTGCTTCATCTTGAACTGGCAATTAGCAAAGCGTAGTCGGACGGAATTTAAAGGCGAACAGTCTGAACTATGCCACAACCCCAAGAAGAGAGCAATATTAGAAGACTTATGAGCATTGTCACATATTGCAAGGTTCAATAAAGGAAGGTCCCTTGAAATAGCCGGAATCAAGGCGTTTGATCTGTCTCCTGGTATGTGACATAACGTGTAAGTATGAGCACTAGAATAGTCGTACAGCTATCCTCCAAACTCGGAAACGGAGCCGAAATGGATGCAGATTTTTAGATCAACATGCCCGCGGTTTCCTCCAGCGCCTTATTCAATAATTCGGTCGCGATTGGGTCTTGTGGGTGTATCGCCAGCGCCTGATGCAGTACTTCGACAGCCAATTCCCATTTGTCTCCCTGCTCCATGAATATCAATCCTTTTGCAGCAAAAATGGCAGCATCTTTGCCGCCCTGTCGTAAAACCTCGTCAAACTGGTCCAGCGCCTCCTCATACTTCTTCGCGCGCCGGTAGGCATGTGCGAGGTTTGTCCGAGCAGAGAGCCAAGATTGGGGTTCCGCATCAATATCTTCAGCTACCTCTAACGCCTTAAGAAATAGAGTGATAGCGTCTTGCGGTCGATCTTGGTGATAGTATACAATTCCCATCTCATTGAGCAGCAATGGGTCCGTTTTGCAGAGGCCATACGCCGTTTTTAGGAATTCATCGGCCAGAGTCATGTTGTTCAGTGCATGGTTCTGCATCCCCAAGAACACCTGAGGAAGGTGTGTGCCCATGAACAGCCGGGCGGCCGTCGAATATGCTGATATAGCTTGGTCATGCTCCCCCTCGGCGGCAAAGGTATGCGCGAAGCCAATCCAGGCCGGCCCAAAGTGTGCATCCATCATACTAGCTTTACTGAAATATCGTCGTGCTTCGGCAATCTTGTCGATCGCAAAATAATAGATCCCTACCGCAAGCCAGGCACAAGGCTCCTCGGGGTGGCTGTCGGCCAGGTCGTGGGCTATCAAGAACAGAACATTCTTCATCTTGAGTTCATACAAGCAAGCAAGGTGTAAAGGATATATGTTGAAGTTGTATTTGTCCTCTTGGAGAATAGAGTCCGTTATCGCTAGAGCATCCTTGTATCTACACTGGGTGTATAGAAGATCTGCTCGGGCTAATAAGAGATCAGGATTTGAGGAGAGGTTATAGTGAGTTGATAGGGTCTCGCAAGCGGTGGTAAACGAATCAGGGTTCCGGTATTTAGAAAGCCGCGTAGTGTAAAGCATCTTGGTGAATTCAGCAGCTTCCTGTGACGAGGAAGGGTCTCCAGGAACCATAACGGCGTCAAAATCAAGAGATTCAAGGAATTGCCATTCTTCATCTGGAGACATCAGCGAGTTCTTCATTAGCTGTTGAAAGGCCTCGAAGCATTGCACATCAATGCGGACAGCATCCTTGTAGCATTCTTTGGCTCGGTCGAAGGCATTCTGTTTAGCATAGCAGATGCCTCTTAAATAGCACATGGCAGCCTCAAACCGCCTGTTTACCGTGTCCTCGCTTGAAGGCTCTTCCCGTCTGTCGTAGGCTCTAGAAATACCGCGCCCTAGGTTTGATGCAGAGCGGGTGTTGCTGTGTTGTGTTTTGCGCTTAGTTGCATGGTTTGTTATGAGGTGTGTAGGGTTGCGCTCCCCCAGCACGGTCAGAGCCTCATCGTAACGAGACTGTTTGATGAAACAATGAGCGGCCAGATACTGGCATGATGGATTCCGGGTAATTAAATCTTGCTTCGAGAGAAACGTTTGCGCTCTTGTGTAGTTGCCAGTAGCGAAGTGCACTTGTGCCAGCCAGAAAGCATCGTTATCGTCGTCTGCACAAACCGGTTAGCATTTCAAAGGCACTGTTTCACGCTTAACCGGCGAGGGCATACTAGTGAGGGCCAATAGCTTGTCGCCGATAAAAATGGCGGACTCGTATTGAGCTTTATTCAGGGCGTCTTGCCTCCATTCGCGAAGGAAGCTCTCCATGATGGCGCAGACATGGGTTTTGAAGACGACCGAGTGTTTACAGTGGTTCGCGCTATTGTCATGCGGGGGCGCGGGGCTATCTTAGAGACGCGTTTGTGCTGGAGGAGGAGGAAGAGTGTTAAGGTTCAGCTTGACTTCAATTAATTACATAAACCTAGCATAAAACTTCACCAGTGCCACCTAAGGTAAGACATCCCAAAACTAGCATTACCCACATGTAGCGCAGGAGAGAACAAACATAGGTGGGCTGATTCCAACTCCTGTGAATGCACATCCATAGCCCTGGAGTTAGTGTGAACAATGAACCACTTCGATAACTCAGGGCTATGAGGTAATCCATGATACATGGCAATCAGTTCTTCTAAATGCATGACTACCTATATATGTACATAACCAGTCTTAGATATTTAGAGGGCCATACCTACGTAAGAGGTAGTCGGGACCCGCTCCCGTCTGATGGGGCCTCTTGAATGTAAATACTGTCTTCGGTCAACCACCTGCAGCGCAAGTCTTTGAAAAAGGTCTAACTCATGTCATCATTTCCTAGTACTACCTAATACTGCAAAAGATTCTAAGCAGTATCTTTCTGAGAAGGCTCTATCTTGGTAGGAGGATCTATCTTGGTAGGAGGATCTATCTTGGTAGGAGGATCTATCTTGGTAGGAGGATCTATCTTGGTAGGAGGATCTTTCTTAATAGACTTCCTCATAGACTTCCTCGCCTTTGTCCTCATTTCTTGCGTCCTCATTTGTTGCATCATCATCACTTTTGATTGTATCCACGGATATACCTGAAGTTGCAATTCTTTCCACTTTTTCTTCAAGAGCTCGCCTTGAAACATACCACTCAGATACAATTCCACCTTCGGAGACACTCCAGTCGACCAGAATAGTATCTCTAAGCCATACGGCATCTGGCGTCTGTTCGCAAAGTCATTGATGTCTGGCGTTTCAAATTTATCGGATTTGACTAGACAAGTGCACGATTTCAGGTTCGGGAAAAGCCGCATGCGTTGTGGCAGCACCAAGAATTCAGCGGGGTTATAGGTACGCAAATTGGTAAGCGTCAGGTCCCTCATGTTTTTCAGTGCTATTCGTCGAACCTCGGCATCTCGAAGAAATGGCACGCCACCAGCCTCGATCTTCTAGATCACGCGGAGTTAGCAATCACCCTTTTGGTTGAAACATTTGAGTGTTTCGGAAGCTTCTAAACGCTCTTGTGGCCCAGAGAGGAAAGCTTGCGCACTAGATGCTACCAAAACTAGAAGAAAAGAACTACTCCGAAAACTACTCACCGGGGGTAGTGTAATAGCCATAGCAATTGATTTTCCTTGGAAAAACGCCGGTCTACCTATATCGCGGACGCGCCGATTAATCGAGTGGATGAGAACCCAGTCCTTAACGTGGACCTTCTTTTAAAACACCAAAATTAGTAATGTCCGCTTGTAGTAGGAATCTTTTGTAGTTTCAGAAGCTTCTAGGAGTAGCAAGGCCGGCAATTACTCCCCTGAGACATAGGGATGAAAGACTCTAAGGACTAACCTGCGAAGGATACACAACATTAGGTTTGCAGTAAACTCTTGCTGAGGATTGACCAGGGTAAGCAGACATCTTGATTTCGTCACTGCTGAATTCACCAAAGAATTCTGCGTTCACTAGGCGATCACAGACTTGGATTTGATTGTCGCTGTCCTTAGTCGGGTGAAAGATCCGGTCGGTTTCTGTAGCTCTGATTTTACGCTCAGTGTTTGTGGCTTCCCGGTCATTTTGGGCTCTGCAGGAGAATTCATCGATGTAAAAGACGGTGTTGCGTGCTATGACAAACACAAGGATTTTCCCGAGGATAATATCTGGCAGACGGTCGAAGTGTGACATTGCCGCAAGAATAAACTCGAGGATTTACTTTTGAATGATACTGTAGGCTTACTGCGAATAATACCGTCGTTTGATGGATGTGAAGCCAGAAGATACAAAAATGGATGCAGCAAAATTGGTTGAAGTCGGGCAAACAAGTGTAAAGTGTTGTTATTACAAAAACTTGAGGATCGCCGACGAAAGTATGCCCTCATACTAGGGAATGTTCAGCTTCAGACTTTTGTGTTAAGCCTTCCGCTGGGAAGTTAACAGGTCATTAGACAATTCGAACAGGTAGGCATCATGGGTGGCAGGTCTTACCTAGGTAGGTATATATGACCTCGCATCCTAAGAGACCTTCCAAAATTGAATTCAATTAGTTCATTCAAAGTAACATTGTTTAGAAGGATCATTCGTCAAAGTGGCAGTGTGGTTCCCCTCGGTGAGAAAGAGTGGCAGGCGGTAACTAGCAACTCCTTATCATTTATGGCTACAGCACATCGAAGCTGCCTTAAAGTGTCGTTCGTTGAGCTCACAATGTAAGTGTTATATTATATCGCTCCTTCAACTTATGTTATTTTCCCTTTCGCCTGCCAAACCCTATAGAGTTGGGGGCATGTTGCCGGATACCGAGGCGTAAAAAAATACAACAAGCGATATATAATCGCCTTTAAGCTATCGGCATAGGGAGACATATTCACTAACGCCAGTGAGAATAGCAGTGATATCAGCCCCTTAGAATATGTACAAGCCAACCAGAGCGCTTATGGAGAAGAGTTCTAACTCAGTAAGTTGAGGTTAGTCTTGTCTCCCTCATTCTACGGGGTCTGAAATATAGAACCTCGTTCATCTTCTTCATCTGTCTTGAGAAAATGGGCACACTTGGAAGGTCTCGAGGTCTTTAAAGTGAGTAGAAGTCTTTACCTTTAGTAACAATGATAGTGCTATAGTCAGCTTCCACTATAGACAATACTCTTAGCAACCATGCATCCTCAAAAGTTCTTCATGTTGCGCGGTCTGGAATCCGCGTGTGAAGTATCAATCATCTTTGATATGGTCTCATAGTTAAGTGATCCTCCGACATCTCTATTTACTCCGCCTTCCTTGATAACTTGAAACAGAGAGATTGCAATACAAATCAATTCTAACTACCTGGATGTCAATTTTCACACTTAGACAAGGAGCCGTGAGTCGGTCTGGTCTAAATGTAACGGCACACCATCTTTCTTACAGGAGTCGAACTACTTTTACGAGCTACGCACATAGACAATAACACTGAGGACACGCTGCATAGTCTTACTCATATAATTGTCTCATTGGCCGGGGAGATGCGGAAAAAAACCAATACGACCGGCCAAGTTCTATATCGGTGTTATATGGGTGGAAACACTGTCTTTATAATTATTTTTGCTGTCATTTTTGTCTTCTGCTTTCACGCATAAGCGTTTTACATTGGTTCGCTCACGTTTGATTTATTTCACTATTTATGGTAATACGTGTATTAGTGACTTATGCAAAAGCGGGCCTTGCTCAGCCAGGCCCAGGCTAAAAGCGGCATGGCTCACGTAAGGTGATTCTGTACTCCGTACGGAGTACGATAAAACCTATCTCAGATAGCCTGGGTTCACAGGCTTCCCCGGATCATCCTCGCGCTAATTAGGGCGGCTCCAACGGTTTCTGCAACGATCTCCGGTCGTTTGACTCAGATGCGGGCCGATTTAGTTCGGACGTTGTGTATCTGTTCAAAGACGAGTACTAGACTAAGCTGTCGCTCCTCTATTGCCCATCAAAGTGCGACGTTCTCCGCGCGGTGGTCGAAGCCCCAACTCGCACATGTGCAGCTGTGTACGCATAATAGGTAATTGAGAGAGATACAGACCATTTCCCTTCGCATCTGCCTGGATTCTCTTATCTACAGTATGTTTGAATTGCGCGGTAATGACGTACGCCCAGCCGACAGATCTTACGGGATCACCAGGGGATGGGGGCTGTCCTTCAACTCGGGGGCCGTGCAACCCAATCAACGGTCGGAACAGAGGCCGTTAGATGCGGCGTCGCGGCACATTTTGTTTTGGAGGTTAGCTCAGGGGAGGCTCAGCACGTTACAATCAGTGCGAAGCTATGCCCAGCCCGAGTTCTAACCGAGCTTACACTATATAACTTTGCCAAGAGCGGCGCGGATCACATAAATAAGGATGTCCCCAGCCTTGCGCTCGTTTGAAATGAGCTTGCTTGCTGATAGAGTTAACAGTGACAAGCCACCATGATGGGATTGCCCGGCTTCCGCAAAGTACTAATGGTACTGGTATTGATACTGGCCTTGATCGGTAAGTCGCTCGTTGTCCTCCCGATGATTCCGAAAGTGTCTCTTGATAACTAGACTAATTGCAAGCTGATAGGTGTTTTCACCTATAACGTCGTCGATTACGACAAATATGTACGTCGGCTCCCCAAGCCAGCAGACAAGCCGGCGAACAAGCCAGCAAACATGCCAGCAGACAACATGCCAGCAGACATGCCAACAGACGAGCCAGCAGATAAACCAGCAGATAACTCCACGGACATTGGCGACATTCCCGTTGTGGAAGTCGTTCCTCTCCGGATTATGTTCGTCGGGGCGTCAATAACTCGCGGTGAGGTATCAACGGGCGACCGAGGCTATAGAAAGCACATACGCGACACTGTGATATCTTGGGGAAACAATGTCAACTGCGTAGGCTTCAACCGCTTCGGCGACTGGGAAGACAACGATGTAGAGGGATGGGGTGCCTATCGGATCCGAACTATCACTAAGAGTGCTGGACAATCCGTACCGGCGCTTCAGCCTAACCTGGTTCTCGTACAAGTAGGCACCAGTGACTGCTTCCAGAAGGACGACAACGCGCACATCGGTTCGCGAATGCGGTTACTCATAGACACGATAATGGAGGGAGTGCCCCGAGCGACGGTGATAATGTCAACATTGGTAACCACACCAGATCCCAACTACGAGCCGTGCATACTCAGCGCCAACGACCAAATCCGCCAAGTAGCCGACGACCTGATGCGTGCGAATAAGACGGTTGCGCTGTCAGAGATGCACTACGACCAGGGACTTCCTGATCGTCCGAGGCCGGAGGACATTGGGCCGGACAACATCCACCCAACCGACGGCGGTTATCTCATGATGGGTAACATTTTCCTAAAGAGTATTCAAGAGGTCATGGGCAAGGGGTATTTGCAACGGGCTGCGAACAATAGCATACCGGACAACGGTGACTATGGGCGGGAGATCGAAGACGCGATTAAAAACAAGACGGAGAATGAACATCCCATCAGCAAGAGACGCATTTTACAGATGAAGATATGATCTGGTTATCATCTATTCCCGACATATGGCCCCGGTAATACTCACATATTCCCTAAGACTTCACGTGTTAGGATTAAAGAACACGACTAGGTGCCCAGAGGGTATTTCGTTCGGAGAGTGACGCAAGTAGGTCAGCGCTGTCGAAGCGTTAGTCGGACGGATATTTCCGACTATAGGCCATATAGTCTCTGATTAAGCAATGGTTGTTGGCGTTAGATGACCAAAACGAACGATGATCGCTCGATTCTCAAAGCACGCACGCGACTGGAGACGATCAATACCGTCATATACTCTGAATTAGAGAGAGCATTGAAAACCTAAACGTTGACGTGAAGGTTGATGTCAGAAGTGGAAAGGTCAAATTGTCCTGCTGACAGATGTCATCCAACGCTCAGCCTTAACGGATATCCCATGCCAGTTCATATACCTAGTACCAGCAAATGGATAGCATTGGCATTCGAGGTACCCCCTTTTCAACGGATTGGTGTACCCTAGCTAGAAAATGTATTATCATTGATTCACACTGGACGGTCGAAATATTGAAAAGTTAGTTGCCACTATATTAACGCAGATGAATATCCCGCATCAGAGAGTATACATCCTACTACCTTAGGTACTCTAGCTGCTCTAGGTCCTCTAGGTAAAACATCTATCTATTCATTCAGAAGAGCGGTATACCTCTTCCTCCCAATTCCCCAACTCAACTCAAGATCCGAGGAAAGAAGCAAGACTCTAGATTGCATGCTTTTTTCTTTCTTCAATTTTTGAAAAAGCCGCGGCCCCGTACAGGAGATATGGGGGAAAAGAAATGACAAAAAAGTAACACCACCAATTAACACCGGACAATGCACACCTGGATGTGGGAAAGACCAACACCACAACTTACAACGAACCCTCGTATGTTCGTTCCATTCCATCCTAATATCAATAGCGACCAAGAACAAGACACCTAGTTCGCGGACGCTGAGGACCCGCCCGAGCCAAAATACCAAATAGCAAAAACTCCTCCCGCAAGCAATGACGGAGTATCGTAATCAGACAATAGGACCACATGCGACACCTCAAGTGACGCCCCACTCTACAACATTTCGATTGTACATAAAGTCTTCGACTTCGATGGAGACTCTTTGGGTGTCTTTTGAATATCTTCTGTGCATCTCGTTACGCGTCCCGCGGGGGCGCTAGCCGTGAAATGGGCCTCAGCTGCTCATGCGCTAGGCCAACGTAGACGTAAGCCGTCAACCCATCGGCTATAAAGCACGTCGGAGAGCTGCTTGCAATGTTCCATGCCGGGCTGAGGGTCGCGGCCAGGGTACTTAGCTTGCAGCGCTGCCTTCTCAGCATCTCGTTCCGGCCTACCGCCCCTCTCGGGGCTACCGGCACCGGTGTTCACCAGGGCAGCGCTCTGACGCCTCCTATGGCTCTTCAGATGCGGATTGCTGGCTGCCAGGACAAGCTTAGTAGGGCTCGGAGGCGGGTTAGCCGGCGCACTCTTAATAATGACCGTTCCTTGCGGTTTCTCCGGTTCGACGGGTTCCCTCATAGATCCCTGAGTGTATGAGAATGCATTGGATAATTTGCTGTCTTGCGTGATAGTGGAGTTGAGATTGCGGAAAAGGTGGTACGCTCCCTCGGGGTCGACAGCGTCGAGCGCGGCGAAGGCATCGGAGAGCTTTGCGAGAGCCTCTCTCTTAGCCAGAATGGAAGTCTGTGCGTGAAGTTCCGCGAGAGCGGGATCTAGTGCTTTCGAATACAAGCGACGGCCTAATATCGCCTCTTTGCTGGTTACCTCAACCGCACCGAGATATTTGTTTTCATCTGCGATGTCATCAAAGGGGCTGGGAGGAGAGGCACGCCCAGAGTTAGAACCATCAGATGGTACTCTTCGGAATAGGCGTTGTGAAGAGCCAGAATTACCGAATGACATGTCGGGTTGGAGTGGACGTCGTAAGGCTGGAGCAGGTGGGCCGCGTACGGACATGTTGTTAGACATTTGCGCTCCGGACGGTTGTCTTACAACAGTGGATTTTCGCATAGTTGCGGGCGCTAGAGATGAGGGTTGTAGCGGCGCGTCCTTGAGATCCATTCTTCGTAATGCCTCTTCAGTAGAGAAGATGGATGATGGTTTCCGGGACTTCACCGTGGCTTTCCGAGGCACGACCGATCTCACCGTGTCGAACACCCATTCATCCTCTTCGGATCTAGGCGAAAAGTCTTGCAGTGTTTCCTGATAGAAAGGTCGGTTCCTCTTTTTGGTCTTAGTAGCATCATAAGTGTGCCTCCGCTCGACCAGTTCCTGTAATGCCTCGATTTTACCCGATGATTTGATGAACCGATGTCTCAGTAGTTCCTTGGCTGAGGGCCTGCGGTCTGGGCTTTTCGAGAGACATTGTGTGATGAAGTCTTTAAAATCTTTGGAGAAATTGCCTTCCAGTCTCGGCGCGGGGTTTTTAGGAATATGGAATAAAGCCTTCATAGGATGTAAATTCGCATGGGGAGGCTCTCCGTTCGCCATTTCTAAAGCTGTGATGCCTAACGACCAGATATCTGCCTTGAAATCGTAGCCAGCTTGTTGGATTACCTCTGGCGCCATCCAGAAAGGGGTACCAACGAATGTATTGCGCTGAGACTTGATGTTGGTGAGCTGGGCAGCTACGCCGAAGTCAGCCAGCTTGACTTTTCCGGACTCTGATAGCAGAACATTCGCGGCCTTAATGTCTCTATGAATTTTCCCTTCGGCATGAAGGTACTCTAGGCCACGGAGGAGTTCGCGACAGATAATGGCAATATGTAGTTCGCTGAATGAGCAGGGTTCGGGTTTCAGCTGAACGACGTGGCTGTGTTAGAATAGAAGGGCAACAACAAACGCTAGGACGGGATCATACCAGGTCGAGACACGATCCGCCACCCAAGTACTCCATGACAATCCATAGCTTACTTCCGCGTAGAAAGCTCGCCTTGTACTGCGTGACGTAGGAACTGGCGCATGTGCTCAAAACAGATATCTCAGCCTGGATATCTTGAATATCATCGTCGGTCGACTCGAGATCGATCTAAATGGAATTGGTCAGCCTTAAGCGGTTGCTGAGGGCGCGAGTAGAACAGAGGCGGAAAGCAAGAAATAAACTCACATGTTTGATAGCGACCACCTCTCCAGTTGCCTTCTCAATGCCTTTATAAACTATACCAAAACTACCGCCTATGCTCATAGGAGAAGGGTAAGCGTTCAGCCTTTCAAATGATTTCGGTTCAATGAGTCCCGCAACGGAAGTCCACTTACGGCCCAGTTCCTCAAGAACCTGATAGTGACCGGCAATCGCTTCGTCTGCCATGTTTAAAAACTATGGAAATCGCAAATGCACACGACACTATAACGATGCGCAAGCAATCGGAAAAGGGGTTGGGATAGAACGAAGCAATTCGGGTTCGAGTTGGGCGGTAGCCACCGAGCAGCGCATCAACAACCGCACATAAACACGATGTTGCACCGACACCTGTAAGTTGTACAAATCAGGTGTTATGGAGGACTCGGTAGAAGAAGTAGCACGGTAAGCTTAAGTGAGAATGAACAGAAGAACACGAGTTCTCTAAGTTGCGCAGTCGATTATTAGTGACAGGTAACAACAGAGGATCCCGAGTCGTTCGAGCAGATTCGACACAGCAAGCAACGCACCAGCAGCTGAGGTTCGACAGGTACTGCGTAGATCGGTGGTTGTCAGGGTACTTAGATGGGGGGGCCAGGGGCGGCAAAGCTAGGACCAACAACAATGTGCCCATCCGGGTGTAGCGTCCTTCCCCGATCGGGAAGCGGTCTGCCAATTTGACCAATAGTACTATTCAGCCCTGTGCTAGTCCAAGTAAGTCTCTCCCTTCTTTTACGACGGCCGGGGAAGATAAACTGTATCTGATGTTGCAACTCGACGACGTTTCTCATGGTGGTTATTGACGGTTGACGGGCACATATATCTGATGGCGAGAGGAAAGGGGAGGGAAGTCCGCAAAGGCGCATACGATGGGTTCCCTTCGTACATAAAGCGTGCAGGTTAAGGGATATAGCACTACTGCATTGTCTCACCGCGCATGTCTGTGCATGCCGGTGGGCTCTAACTAGTCTACATACGATTCGCTGTTGGTTGGGCGACATGGGTTGAGTCGCCCCCGCCAATTCCTTGACTTACAGGACCAGTTATAGTGCTTAAAGCGACGACTGACTACAGCTTCATCCTCGTGTACAAATACTTAGCAGAATCAGGAACACATACTATTTAAGCAGCTTTCCCTTAGAAATATTCATATCTCTTCTTCGAACTCAAGAGCGAGGTTCTCTGAAGAAACATAAAAGTACCAGGGGTATTATCTGTGATTACTTATGTAAGGCAGTATCATCAATAGCGCGGGTCAACAACACTCATTGGCTACGTCACCGAGCGGAAGACCCACTTTGACAGCACGCCGTTACTGGGCAACCATAAATGGGACCCCTCTGTTTGGAAAGGTACGAAGTAACATGGTTTACCCCAACGGTCGCGAACTCCCATTTGCCCATTTGCTCACACTTTCGCATCTTTACTGGCAGCTAGGCTATAGGCGGTTCATGGGACCAAACCAAACCCTGTCCTGTCCGCAATTGCGCCAATGAGCTAACGGCAACTGGTCCATCCTCGCTTAGCCTCTACCCATGTTGATATCGCTTGCCGTTCATGCTTCTGTTATTATACCAAAGAAGCAGTAATATCACGGCACACTACCTACTTACCTGGACAAGGTAGTTAGTCTGTATCCATACACTCCACAAGCTCGCGGGCTGTTTCTCCATAGCCCTCTCACCGCTCCCCGCGATCTAGTTGTCTATCCGACTCTGAAGACAACAAGTCTCCAAGAACCTCTGCCCAACCGGTCCACGAAGCTGGATCGCGTATAACGAATACTAACGCCTGCTGCACATAATCCGCAATCGATCCTGCATTAACAGCTTGGAATAAGACGCATCGTGACGCCTGCAGATAACCGCTGGGCGCAATGGTTCCAGCACCACCGCCTTTGCCCACACGGTTTCCGTGCTGGTGCAGAGCTGTCTACTCTTGGGGAGGAGAGGTTAGTGTTTCTATGCAGATAAATAGTCGGTGTGCTAACAAGTTTTACTATACAGTCTTCACGGGACCTGGGATTCATCGAAGGAGACCTGATCGAATGTCTAAATGCAGGCGACGGCTCGTGGTGGACCGGGAGGCTACGACGCAACAAGACCGTTGGCGTCTTCCCATCTAACTTCGTCGAGCTATTGCCTGATGATTTCCGTCCCATCAGTAGATCGATAAGTCCGTTGACATCGAGCAATACGCCGAGTCCGTCCAGCAGTCTACAGAAAGCAAAATCGAAACCTTTTCGTAAGCCCTTCGAAGCATATTCAAAAGCGCCGCATTACACGACAGCTAAGCAACCCGAAATCATACGGCAGCCTTCCAATACACCGCCTAGGAAAAACTCTACCAGTTCATTCCGAAACAGTGTTCGCGAAAAGAGCAGCCATGGTCCTACAACTCCAAGGGCCCAGGAATACGTTCCAAGGGCACCATCACCTGCGCCCCCCCGCCATACATACCAACGAGCATACTCACCAGCGCCTCCTGCTACCTCCTACCATCCCCGGGCTGTCTCTCCCGCACCACCGTTAATGTTAGAGTATAACCACAGAGCTCCCTCTCCTGCGCCTCCTGCTACCTCCTACCACCCTCGGGCTGCCTCTCCCGCTCCACCGTTAATGCTGGAGTATAACCACAGAGCTCCCTCTCCTGCCCCGCCGCTTATGTTGGAGTACAATCATAGAGCGCCGTCGCCTGCACCTCCTGTTAATTATTATCATTCTCGATCTCCATCTCCCGCTCCACCACATATATCCAGCTATAATCAAAGAGCACCCTCACCTGGTCCGCCATTTGTGCCTAGCCACCACCATAGAGCACCCTCACCGGCGCCACCGCCCATACAGCATTATGGAGGCCGGACTCCTTCGCCCGTACCTCCGTCGGTACAGACGTATCAACGGAGAACACCATCCCCCGCTCCTTCATTTAGCTTCAAACCTTACCGGCCAGGAGCAGAGCGCGAATCCCCCCCGCCACCAGCTCCGCCTCCTCATCGCAATCTTCTTACCAGAGGAGGTTCGAACGCTTCTTACGATGACCGATCTCGTCAACAAGGATACCTTACACCACGTGCAGTTTCACCGGCTCCACCGTCTCCTGCAGGGGCTGGGTTTACCCCTTCACCCTTACGTGAAGCTATGGATGGCGTGATCGAACAACTCGATGCATTAGGTGTGCCGCGACGGAGCGGGTCTCCTGAGCCATCTTTCGATCCATGGTCGCCAGAGTCTTTTGACCTGGTCCATCGTCGGTCCCGAAAAAAGCAAAGGCCACAGACGTCAATGGGTCTTGCTCACCAGGATTCGGGTTATGAGTCGTATGGTGGTGACTCGTCGCGGGAGAACACGGTTCACGGCTTGAATAAAGATGAGCATCAGCTACCTCACCTGGATAATTATGTAGAAAGGATGGAAAGCCGCCTCCGGAAGATGCACCAGCATAAGTCAAGCTTATCTGTTGGCCATGAAATTGATCCTCCACCGCTTCCACCGCTCAAAAGTTACCAGACGAGCCGGCCAAAGTCGTCATTGAGCGGTAGTCCTCGCAAAGAGCGCAGTTTGCGCAAGCAAAAGTCATCCTATGAAGTTGGACTTATCGGCAGAACAGCGACTACAAAAACGACTTCGACAAACGCTTCTTCTGGTAATCGTAGTAGTACGACGACTACCAGCACGAACACCCAAAGTACGCATCGAAGTCTGATGAGTGGCACATCTGCTGGCGGAATAAGTTCTACGAGCGCAGGGAGTTTGGCTAGGAAGAATCGAGCTCTCAGTGTGTTGGACTTTAGAGACCGCGATGAAGAGTGGGACCCGAACCGACCCACAACACCATTTACAGGAGTTTCTTACCACCCAAGCCACTCTACGTCTGCGTTGAGACCTCAATCACAAATCGCGTTTAATGAAGAAGGCATTGCCGCGGTTGGGGGTCTTGTGCAGCCCGTGGGGGTCAAACCTAAGAAAGCAAACTTTATCAAAAGAATATTAGAGGCAACGAAAACTGGGGTGGCGTCCGGTCGAAGCAGTATAGCAACTGGTACCTCGTCGTTAAATTCGTCTCCTACTAAGCGCTCGGGTCCCGATGGCATCACCGCAATCGCAGGTGGTCTTAGCACAACAAACTTGGGCCGAGAGACTGCTCGTGATATGGGACTCGACAGCGGTGTCGATTGGGTTCAAGTCCGGCGAGACGTGAACAGATCCAATACTTTGAGCAAGAATGAGCGCAACGAGCGACGTGACCGTTGCCAGATGATGGACTATCCCGCGATAGATCCTGTTGACGAATTTTACGAGAGCGTCGAAGGAGATGAGGGCGCGGACGGACATCCGGTGCGGGAACCTATCCACTACCAGGGACTAAATCTCAGTCAAGTCGACAAGAACTCGCGCTTTGTTAGCAACTTGCCGCCAATGACGACGTCGGTGACTCTGGCAACAACCTATGTTTGCCGACCATACAGAAGCGATGTACAACGCCTTCGCGCCATATTTGTTTGGGTTGCTGAGCAAGTGACTTGGGAAGAAGATTTCGATGGCGACGTTGATACACGACGGGTCATCCAGACCAGGCGAGCATGCGCCGAAGAATACGCGGTTTTAGTGCATGAGATGTGTGCCGCTATTGGCATTCACTCCGAGATAGTCCGGGGCTACCTCAAGACACCCGGCGAAGTGCCCGAGACTAATATTATGCCCCGATCGAATCATTGGTGGAACGCTGTGCTCGTGGACAATGAATGGCGCATGATGGATTGCTGTCTTGGAAGCCCATCTAACCCTCGCCGCGGTCTTTACTCAAATGCCGGTAGCGGAACTGCAGAGTTCTGGTGGTTTTTGGCCAGACCTACGGAGCTCTGTTGGACGCATATACCTGAACATCACTCCCAGCAGCACACCTGCCCACCTGTGGCTCATGAGACTCTGCTGAACTTGCCTGGTGCATGTCCACCATACTTCAAAAATGCCATCTCCATGGTGGACTTCAACACGTCGCTTCTCCGAATCGAGGATCTCGAAATGATGCATATAAAATTCAACGTGCCAGAGGATGTCGAGATAGCTGCTGAAGTGGAGGTCCGAGCTTATACGCGTGACGCGGATGGCGATTTCTTCGAAAGTGGCGACGTGGTCAAGAAGCGAGCTCTGGCCCAAGCGGAATGGTACAACGGGGTAAAACGCTACACAGTGAAAGCACTCCTGCCGGGAGATGAGGGCACGGGCATATTAAAGGTTTATGCCGGTAAGAGAGGTCTCATGCACAGCATCAAGGACATCACGCACCCTCTGGCGTTCGCGCTTCCGATTATTCACACAGGCGAAAACCCTCCCTACGACTTCGTGACGCGTCACCCGACGCCTCATGCCCAACGTCACGACATCTACGTCGTGCAGCCGCAGTGTCAGCGTCTTGCTCTGAACAACACTTTTGTATTCGCCATACGGCAACACCCGTCTAGCATGGGCAACAGTCCGTCCAGCAACCAGGGCAGTACGAGTCCGGTTCCCTTCGCACGACCAGCCAGTGCCATGAGCATGACTAGCAGCGCCGCGGCGTCGGCTCCTAGCTCAGCAACCGGAAGTATCGCCGGCAAAAAGCCGGCCAAGTTGGCGATCCAAACCCCCGGCGGCAAGATCCTGAGACTTATGAGAAAAGAAGAGCGAAGGGGAGGGATCGGGGTTGGCGGGCGCCACTTCAGTGGCGAAGACGAAGTGAGTGACGGCGGTACATGGGAGACGATCATCAAATGTTCGGAGCGTGGTGTCTGGCGCGGCCTCGTACTGGCAGACCGCACCGCCAGATGGTGCGTCTTTGCAGAGTGGCTGTGCGTGGGTTGAGCCATCTTGCCTTCACATTGAATTGCTGGGTAGAAACCTAGCGGAATGTCGTTTGATTCAATACCCGATCGGCCTGGGCTGAGATTATAATATTGGAGCGTTTTCTGGTATCTCGTGCATTTTGCTCGGTGTTACTGGTGGGCCAATCTGGGATTTCTCTGTTTTATATCCAAGTGGCGTTTTACAAAGATAAGAACACAGTAGGGCATCTGTGTCGTGTGAGCCTCTGCACATTGGCAGCATAGGCTCTTGTTTGTATGTTAGGAGTTTCATACCGGACTCGATGTACACTCATAATCGTAGTGCTATCGCACGATGGTCATAAATAAGATCTCGGTTAATTGTACTCTCTGTCCTCACAACTATGTAGAAATAAATTGTTATAATCAATAGAAACGAAAATGCACACGGGATAAAATGAAGTTCAAATTTCTATTATAGGAGAAAATAGGAGCATCGACTCTCTAACCCTACCGCGCCTAGATCCCTATTACGCTACGAAACCGAGACCTTAACTCATTGAAGAAACCGAACCCCGGTTTTCCCATAAAATGACAAAATGGGGGAAAAGAAGCAGAAGAAGAGATATCTCGCTGGTAGCTCCCTCCTTTCTAGGGTCGAATCAAAGTAAGGCATCCAGGCACTGCTATAAAACGAGGGAAATCGTGTAATTGGATGGATTACTCAATCTGATATCTATCATACCACGCGGTCTTTGGGAGCAACATCAAGGCGCAATGTCTAACAATGAGAAGGTATGAGAAGCTTAACTGGAACCAATTATACATGTGATTGCTTTGGTATAGTGTTTTACCACTGCTTCCTTGGCTACCTAGTGCTCACGTAAAGTCAGTGCTCCTCCAGGTGAAGCGATCTTTCCTTCATCGACACTGACATCCATGCGCTTGCCCTGTTCGCTTGCCGTAGATGGGACATGTACGTCGAAACTCTGATTTCACCTGATACATTTGGCCCATGTTTTTCTTGATAGCCGGAAGAGTACTCTTAGCTCACCTTTTTGTGTACATTGAAGAAGAAAAAACATCGCCTCCTAGATGTCCCGATCCTAAAACCCTATGAATCACCCATCTAGATTGTTTACCGTCAAGTCTCAGAGAACATTACCATGTCATATTCACGCGACAGTTTAACCATACTATTTATTAGACTGAACCAACTGAGCTACTCACAATGTCTGACCGTGCGGTTGTCATAGGATCGGCCAACCTGGACCGAATCGAAGCTCCCGTCACTATAAAAGCCTACCTTATGTGCGCCTTCTCGGCATTTGGAGGCATTTTCTTCGGTTACGACAGCGGATATGTCAATGGCGTCCTCGGTATGCCGTACTTCATCAAGCAAATCGAGGGTCCGGATGCTACAAGTCTGAGTGGACCTACCAAGGGACTCATCACTTCGGTGTTATCGCTTGGTACTTTCGTCGGTACGTCCCTTTTATTTATTACGTAAATGTCGTTGTCGTTAACCACGGTCGACTAATATCGCTTTCTCAAGGGGCGCTCGCCGCTGGTGACTTTGCCGACTGCGTCGGCCGTCGAACCACCGTTCTCGGGAGCTGCGTGATCTTCCTTGTCGGAGTCGTTTTTCAAGTGGCCTCTGCCGGGTTGCCTCTCCTTGTTGCCGGTCGGATTGTCGCCGGCCTGGGTGTTGGAGGGGTTAGCTCAACACTTATCTTGTACATGTCTGAGAGCGCGCCTCGCAAAGTCCGCGGGGCTATTGTTTCGGGTTACCAGTTTTGCATCACTGTCGGTAAGTCCAATCTTGTATATCATTGACTAAATCGCATCTCTTTGACTTTTTTCTCCGCAAGGCCTGTTACTCGCATCTGCCATCGACTACGCAACCCAGAGCCGCAACGATAGCGGCTCTTACCGAATCCCCATCGCTATCCAGATGGTATGGGCGTTGGTTCTCGCCAGCGGTCTTGCTTTCCTGCCCGAGTCGCCAAGGTTCTACGTCCGCATAGGAGAGCTCGATCACGCCGCTGATTCATTATCACGACTCCGCGGCCAAGATGTCGAAAGCGATTTCATCAAGAACGAGCTTGCCGAGATCGTGGCCAATCATGAGCATGAGCGTTCGCTTGTGCCCAAAAGTGGTTACTGGAGTACATGGCTCATTTGTGGTCGTGGCTCTTTGAAAGATGGATCCAGTAATCTTCGACGCACCATCCTCGGAACTTCTCTTCAGATGATGTCCCAATGGACTGGAGTCAATTTTATCTTCTACTTCGGAACAACCTTGGTACGTGCAGATTGCGAGCTAGCGTAATTGAAATCTACAAAGGGTTGGATCTTTCAAGACTAACTCTTCATAGTAGGTCCCAAAACTTTACTACGAATATACATTCAATTTACCAATCGTTGTCTTGGTTTACGTTCTGGGATTTCGCTGCTTTTATAGAGGTAATTATCATCATATACACCAGACATGCTAATGAGGTAGCAGTTTTCAAGAATTAGGCACTATACAAGACCCATTCCTCGTCTCTCTCGTCACCACGCTCGTCAACGTATTCTCTACCCCTATCTCCTTCTGGGCCATCGAAAAAATTGGACGCCGACCTCTTTTTCTCTGGGGAGCGTTCGGCATGTCGATATGCCAGTTGATCGTCGCCGTCGTGGGCACAGTCACAAACTCCGACGTGGGGCTCTCGGTCATGCTCGCCTTCATCTGTGTCTTCATCTTCTTTTTCGCAAGTACCTGGGGTCCTGGCTCCTGGGTTCTCATTGGAGAGATCTTCCCACTTCCCATGCGAGCGCGAGGGGTTGCGCTATCAACAGCAAGTAATTGTGAGTTATGGTTGAAGAAGCCATAGATTATATTGTATCCAAGAAACAAAAGCCATCTGGATTTCATATCGCCCTATCTTAGCGACATCCCACTGACTACAAATTCCTTTCAGGGCTATGGAATTTCATTATCGGCCTAGTCACGCCCTACATGGTAGACAAGGATAAGGGGAACCTCGGCGCCAAAGTGTTCTATATATGGGGTACTCTGTGTGCTACCGCTTTCGTCTACACTTGGTTTCTCGTCCCCGAGACCAAGGGCCTTACGCTTGAACAGGTCGACATAATGCTCGTGGAGACGACTCCTCGTACTTCGGCTAAGTGGACGCCTCACATCACGTATGCTGCAGATACGGGCTTTGCGGAAGCTTCGGGCCAAGAGCCGCTTGATGAGGATGTAGATGGCTATGGTGATGAAACTGGAAGGAGAGATGGCGAAGTATATATTGAAGGGGAGACCGAGAAGCTCTATTTGCGTGTTCTATAAGGTGTTCTGAGTGGATATTGGATTCCTTGCCCTAGTTGATATAACATACATGCAAAATAACAAAATTCCCAAGTGTGAAAGAAGGAGAGCTGCTGTGGTGAAAATGCTATATAGTATGGTATATAAAGTATAACGAGCGCCAATACTAAGACAACGGGTTAGTTATGCGATCGTGGTAGGCTTCTCTATTTTGTTTTGTTTTGGGGTTGCTGTTAGGAGACGTGAGATTCATCATGTTGGTATACGAGAGCTTATATTCTGGCTCCGGATTCCTAAGTAGACTTGCAAAGATTCCTAATTCGACCGTCTAAGCTGCTCAGTTTGGGGTTTTAGAGCGACCGACAATTCCTTCAATGAGTATGCGCCGTATATAGAAAACATCAAGGTGTAGTACCTCATGCGCGATGCGTAGCATATAGTAGTGTGCCTCCTGATTCTTCGAAGTCGGTAAGTGAATAAGAAATGCTTAGAGTTCGATTCGTAGAGTAAAATCTGACGCACCCTATGACAATTAGTCCTTAACAAAAGGTGTACTTTGCATATGCCTCTGAGTTGGCGTTAGGGGTAAAGGGCCCTTCTCACATGCGAACCTCCGGAGTCCCGCTCAGGTCAGACTACTTTGCAAACAGTAGAAATCAAATAAGACCGTCCGACAAGCCATTCGTGGAGGCACCTGTATGAGCAAGTTTGTAATCCCCCTTGAAACGCGACAGGATTTACTTGCGACCCGAACAGGTGCAAGTGACTGTCTCGCTGCTTACACACAGATCTGGATGACCCAGATCAAACGACTCAAATGACTTCGGGTTCAAACATGCAAGTGACAGGTCGGACCCAAGACGCGTTGTCAAAACTCCAAAACGCGCTTTGATGTTCGGAGACACGTGAGCCGAAGCGCACCCGTGCTCGTTCGTGTCGTAGTGGTTCCCCATATAGTTCTCTATGCTTCCTCGGCAATCAGCCTGTCAGAGGTTAACGAGTGGAAACGGGCCACTTTCAAGTTTTCATTACCCTCTCGGGCGCACAATAATCCCTATTTAGGAGAATAAATAATTGGCAGGAGTAGGATGTCCGCGTCATAGTCCACCATGATGGGGCGAAATCATAATTGTGAGGTCCGTCAGGATCGTGAGGAGTGTATTATTACACGGGAACGCATTAACATAAAACGCCATGACGGCAATGAGAATGCACTCTCGGCGATTTTATTAGGCGTGTCAGCAAGGTGGCCATAAAATCTCATTGCAAGCTCACCCGGTGAGCTTAGTACGCCTCATAAGGGCGGATGGAAGCGCTCGTAGAACGAAGGACACCAGCTGTTCGTGTGAAACCACGAACAGAGGGTATTGCAAGCCACAAGGCAAAATCATTGACGGAAGGAACGAAACAACAAGAGACGATCAGCTGACATAGCCGTAGGACTTGGATCACTACATTCATAGACCGCTGAGGCTTTGTATCATGCCTCGTGCAACAGCGACGCAGTAGCCCGCATGAACCTTAGAACACCTCAGTTAGCGCTGCCCCTTATCGTGGAGACGCAGATCTTCAGGACGTGGGGAAGGCTGTTGCTCTCCAGACGAGGACAGAGACGCTACATCCGAGCATGACACAGAAGTGGACATAAGAAAACCGGTTCGGTGTCATGGACCGCCTTCCCCACGTTCGCTTGTGCTGCCCACCCTCAATTCTGTAAGCATGTCAGGAACAGGAACAGGCTGTCTAGGCGCTGCAAGGCGATGGATTGAGAGAGTACGTGTGGCGCTCTTTGAGCTTAGTTCTTGCCTTGTGATGCGCGAAAGTTGAAGTGACGAATAAGGAGATCGACAGCACGTAACCGCCAGTGTACCTATAGTTGAATGAAGAACTACCCGACTGACTCTGAAAGTGTTCTCAAATTGTATTTTTTAGCGCCCAGGGAGTGGGAATTAACCGTCAGTACTCTGACTGCGTCCCGTGTTCGCTTTATTCAAAACGGGGAGCACTTCTGCCGTCGCGCTACGGGTCTAATGAGATTTTGGCATGTAATTACCGATGAGTTCGCATTAGAAACACAATGGCGTTCGCTGGCTGACCAAAAAGTCAACACCGCGATTAGTCTGCGGTATCTTATGTCATGACATGGCTGCCTGAGCCACGGCCATCAGCGTTGTACTAACGCCAAGCCCCCCAGAGGGATTGCACCAAGTCTTAAGATTGTCATCGGCCCGATACTTTCTATAATAGAGCCAGACGAAGACTTTGCATCTACCGATGTGCAGATAAGCTAAAACATCAAAGAGATCCACGTGGGGAGTCAAGATCTTCTCCCGAAAGGGCTTGCTGCTTTCTCGTATAGCTAACCCTTGTTTTATGACGGCCATGGTGAGCGGGAGGCAATGCACACCACTGACATAGATAAAAGGACGAGGAGCTGGGAATCCATCGGAAGCAGCAGTAAGAGATAGCCGCGACGTGACATCCCAGAATATAGCATCGCGGATAACGAGTCGACGAGGCACACGTGCCGAAATCTCATGCAGGAAACCTGACCATAGTTCATGTAGGAGACAGGACGTAGGACAAAGGCTAGCACGACAGCCTAATGGGGGTAAGGATACGGTCGATCAGTATCGAGTCTAAAGGGTAGCTGGCTCGCTTCTATAAAAGGGCTAAATTAGTGAAATTTTATAAGCACTCGTGCCACCAAACTACGCCGGCACGTTAACATGTCACCAAAAATTACCGAGAAAATTCCATGGCTGATAGCTCAATAGTCCGTCTTGTGGTTCGGAGGATAAAAGTAGCCAATTACGCAGTCCTTGTTAGCCATCTTCGGAATATGCTGATATCAACAAGCACAACAGCGGATATCGATCAATGCTTGATGATGTCTCGCCTGAATAGAACATAATTGTTAAGGATATTCTCTGCTTCAATGCAACCGTATCCTTGAAACGGTAAATACCAAAGTGTCATGCGGATGTCCGCACCGGGGCGGTCCCGCTAGTCTTGTGTGGCCAGCTATAACGTGAACTATAGGTAGTCCCGTAGGGCCGGCCGACTAAATAATCATTGCCGTATGCGAGATATCAAGCTGTCGGCGGGAATCTCGTGCTGCCAGATCAAAACGGCTCGCAAAGCGCTCTATAGGCAGTATCTCATACTACACGTGATTTCATGTTCGAATTTGTACGCTCTGGCTCTGTTGTCCGTGCTCGACAGATACTTTGCCCAAAGTGTTGTAAATACGATGGGTGAAGGCGTACTAGTTAATAGGTTGCGGTGTAGCGTACGAGGTACCTTATGTACTCACAACTTATAGGGTTGTATTGTGGCTGGCGACGATCCCGCTTAACCGTTAAGCCCTGGTTATTTCTCGCATAACATGCCTGTCAGTGTAATGCAACTTGTATGGATAACCCATGACCAAGAATCTCCGATCGGTCACGATCAGTCTGTCAGCTTGGGATGGGTCCCTGCCTGGGAGGCTGCAGTTTCTGCGACAGGCCCATGTGCGCGACACGTAGCCAATCTTGGACGTTTGAATGGCGGATGAACCTGCGCAACGGGAACGCCGACGTGCGAAAATATGGCAATTCTAGATTCGCCCAGGACAGCTGTAGCATTATGAAAAGAAAAAGAAGGATACCTCTGGGGTATGTGGCGGTATAAAGGCTTCGGGCAATAGCATTGGAAATCGAGTCCGGATATACCACTCTTACAAGAAACGCTGGGTTTTGCGGCGACGTGGCGTGTGAGGCTGCTTTCGGTAGGACAGCGGTGAAAATAATCACACTTCCTCGATGGTGCGCTACCTACGCTGCATGCCCTGAGGCTTCTCACGAGGTACAGTACTATGGTACGAGTGCGTGATTCGTGTAATATGAGTCTAACAGAAGGCTTGCAAGTAGGAAGCAAGCTGGCGACCTGCTTAGGATCCCGTATAGATGTATAAGGAGAACAGAGTACAGTGTATTTGGTGTCTGGGAGCGGACGGTCTTTGCGTTGTCAATCCACTTTTGTTCTTCGTGATACTGACCCGTACGACTTTTTGCGCACGCACACACGCACACGCGTCCGTGCGAACATTAGAGAAAAGCAAGAGAGCGAGAGAGAATGAGGAGAAAGGAAAAAAAGAGGACACTAAGTCTTAGACAGCTCTCTCCATGGAAGACGCAAACTGCGGTGTGATGCGCACTATCTAGTCAGTCTGTGACAAGCAGCGACGATGACAATGGCGACCACACGGATGATAGGATGATAAGATGACGAGTGTATTTTACGGCGGTGATCGAATGTTGTCGGACGGCGTCAGGGAAGCCTGAAGCACAACTTGCGCGTCCCTCGAGCCAGGATGGTCTCATTGAGATTGTTCCTCTTGAATGGCTGACACAAAGAAACGCGTGTTCCAGTACTGAAAATAATATTGAAGGGTGAAATTCCCACACGCATGGTACGCAAGGGCTGGCCGGTTGTAGGCTGTAAGGCATCCAGTCTTGGTAATTTCTTTCGGCATCGGAGAAAGTTATGTGACATTAGGGACTTAGCACTGCTAACAGTAGGTAGTAAATACAAGGTACCTCTTAGGTAATATAGAGGGTACCTGATATATGTAGGTACATCTTTTGCTTCGTTAATCGCATTTTTGATATACAACTTGTCTGACGGTGTTCCCGAGTTCTGGGAAAACACATGGAAGGAGGCACATACCTCGATTTCATGACCTGGAAGACAAGAAATTCTTGGTGCTTTTTTGATAGGTTGAGATCAGGGTTGTTACATTACATGATGAAGGTTTCTTGCTATTGGTGACATCAGACGCCGTCGTAGTGGGATCTGCACTTCGCATAAGTGATGTACCTATGGGCAAGGGATGGAGCAGATGCCCAGCGACCGAAGAAAAAGATAAACTCGACAGAGAGATAGTGAAATAGATCATTTACTTGGTGGAACTTTTCTCTGAAACCACAAGTTCGACGCACAGCCGCTAGCGCAAACTACCTGGTAATCCTTGCAGCTCATCATTTTCCCTGGGGAATGCGCGTTAATCGCTTGAATGTACAAGTAACTTACCTATCGCTCAAAACAAATCTGAGTGTGCCTCAGCCCCCCGACGCGAGCTTGGTGTTGACTATTAATAAATTTTCGAAGGGTTTTTTTGTGTCGAGGCGATCGTCAAGTCACTGGTCTTAAATACCTACCTAGATAGGCACTGAATTCAGTTTCGTTGATATGTTACGCCACACAGAGAAAAAGTATTCGCTGTACCTATGGTGTACTTATTTACACTAAAACCATCATCTCTGGTTAGTGTACCGGCAGGACCCGTTGAACGTTCCGGCCTCTAACCATGAACTCTCTCCCTTTACTACTGTAAGTATATAATTTTGACACTACCCAGCAGCTTCGATTTCTATCCGGCCTGTCCGGGAAGTGTTGAGCATTATAGCGTACAGCATACATACATGGTATATCCCAGAGTAACACATTGGTTTCTGCGGTGACTATCTGTCGGCAGTTGGCGCACAGTACCAAACGCCAATGATGACAACCATGTTCAGTCGACTCCACCAATGGGCTAGCTTGTTACCCTGAGTGGGAGTTAAGATGCTAATAGTAACCGTCGAGACCGTTACGACCGATACCTTGAAGCCTCGTTGGAGACTTATTACCTACTCCGATTGGGTCAGTTCATTTTCATTTCTTTTTCTCTGAAGGACTCTGGACCAAGCTATCTAGCCAGTAGAGTCCGCACAGCATATTAACCACATAGTGTACATGTAGATACATAACTTCATCGATTGCTCAGTTATTCCTCTTCGATCAAACGTAAGTATACATGTAGGTATTCGCAGCCCTACGATTATTAATGTTTACTAGCCTGTAAAGACATCCCTGGCCATTGTATGATAGGTCCTCAAAGAATTGCTTTCTAAGCGCGTCGGGACCTGGCTAGCGGCGGTAGAAAGCAACCGAGTTTTAGCACGATACCGCCGCGATCTACCGGGCAATGAGTGCTCCTACTACTGGTGTTCTTCCGGGGGGGAATACTGCGAACATTTCAAAATACGACATATCGCTCAGTATAACCTTCTAACATAAACTGTCTAAGCACATCCGGGTAGAATTTTACCGATCCTCCATGTAGACATGTTAGTACCAGGTGGGTATTGAGATGATGATATGGCGGTGCCCAGCCGGAGAGCGGCCCGTTGTACTAACTGGCAGCTGTTTCTCAGCTGACGGGGCTTGTAAGTAAGAAGTCAGCAGCAGTGCCCAGCAGGTAGGTAATTTGATGGTTCCGAAGATGCAACGTGCTATATACCCCGAGATCGTGTTGGAACCCTAAAATTCGTACCTAACCACATGCCTGTGTCAATAAGCATAGCGAATACTCTCTCTCTCGCAGTTCCATTATCTATATTTATGCGCTTCCCTCCCGGAGAAGCCAACCGATACACCGATATGCAGGTACCGCAACCCGTGGATCCACTCGGCGACGATCTGGAATCCCGCCCCTCTTGTTCTGTATCGAGGTTCTATGTTCTATGAAGATACTAGTTAGCTGATATGTGTAGACTACCCTTATAGCATAGTCTGGCGATGGACGTGAGTTTCGTGTGGCATTCTGAGGTGCTATGTCGGTAGGTAGGTAGGTATAGCCCGTTCATTTCACCATATCACTTCGTCACGCACCTATACACCTATTCTCTTTGCTTGAAGTCTTACGGCGATTGCGGCGCATGTTCCGAAGAAGAAGGTAACCATTACTGCCGATCAAGTAGTTGACCACGGGCTTGGGCACGGGATTGTAATAAACAAGTACCTACTGCTGGCCTTTTGCATGCCCGTGTTTCTCCGTCATCTCTCCTACTAGTAGGCGATATGGCATAGGTAGGGTCAAGCCACAAGCTAGAGGACCCTTGACTTGCCATTATCGTGCAGCCCTAGCTTTTGAATCGTATAACATCTGCGGCCTCGTGGCTTTAGTACAGTACATCGACCTTGAGCCCTAGCTTTTCTCTTGTATTCTGCTGACTGTAAGACAGCTCACGAACTGTCTTGCGCAAACTCTTGTGCTAACCAAAGAGCACTGTCTCGTTTTCTGTCCATTCCATGACCCCATGATGAGGAGCCGAACTCTTCCGCGCATCGGCTTTCAGGCACCAGAATTGGCGGTGATCCTCGACAAAGTCTTGGCATGGTGCACACAATTTCCCTTTTGTTTGAGCTCTAGTTAGAGTGGGTATACAGATGTATGGCTGGCTCAGGCGGTGGCTGACCACATCTCAGTACCGATGGTGTGTCCCCATTCAGACCCTTGTCGGCCCTAGGCCCCTGATGAAACCGCAGCGGGCTGATGATACCCTTGCTGCAGAGGTATATTCCGTCGGCATTTTCTTGGCATTATACCCACCTGCCGAAAAATTAGTCTAGGCTATGGACTTGTCAGAGACGGTCGTTGAAGCCCCTTCGAACCGTTTGGGCATATCCTGATGGTGCTACACCGTTCGCTATCAATGCCGACAAACCACTACCATACCTACTACCTCTTATCTCTCCGGTGCCAGGACACGATGGTTGAAGGCGGTGCTTTCTGATTTTGCGCACATAACATCTCATCTCCCACACAAGCCTGGTCCTTGTCATGAGCTCCATCCCCGAAACATCTCACCATCCAAACATCGTCATGAACGTGCTACTCCACCTGCAATCCCTCGCCCTTTGCTCCAGCGCGGCTCATTCTGGGAGGCCATGCGGTCGGAGGCCCGGACGCGTGCTACTACGATGTAGTCATGTATACTTACATCACTTACTCACATACAGTCGACGAAGGAGCTGGCTATTTGATGCCGTCACACCAAGCCCCACCGAGCTCCGCTGGTAACACATCATATCAGGCTACGGCTCTTCGGAGCAACTTGCCACGAACCCTTAAGTACCTGGAACCACCGCTCTAGCCCTACTAATTCTACTACTGGAGAGCCGAGTATCTGTCAAGTCGAGTACCTGTCTTGCAGATCTTGCAGACAGGTTCCTATCTACCGCTCTGAGATCAAACCCCCAATATTCTTATAGCGTGATCGAGTGTATACCTTAGACTCTCTTTCCATCAATCGACCCCCGTCTGGTTGGTCAGGCTACAGTAGAAAGGGTCGTTGTGCTAAGGCAAGGCAAGGGCGCTGACTGTCGAAATACTATAGACCTGCTAGTAAGCATAAACATTGTGCCCTATCCAGCGTAGCACCAGTATGGGGGTAATCTTCTATGTGCTCCAAGTGCGTTCGGTATTCCATGATCAGGCGCATACTGGTCTTTGAACTAGGAAGATCTCTGTGATCTTCTCATGGTTGACTCCCTGCGGTCAGCTCTGGGGTTGATACAGTAGTTAACCATCACAAATCAGCAAAAATATCCCTTGCGCATTTCGTGGCCCACTCCTCTCGCATGCCATGCCTGCTTTGCTACCGATTCGGATGTGATCCTGAGCGTAGGTATCGAGGCCATCCCCGCAGATTCAGATGTGCACACCCACCTGGTGCCCTATTCCTATTGGCTCATGCGCTCAGCACTCTCGACTACAGTTATGCGTTCATCCGCCATCTCTGCCCACCTCATATCATGGCTAGCAAATGAGTGGCGCTTAGATGTCCCAGCCTATGTGTTGTACTTGTCTTCGTGTACCGTCGAATGTATCTCCAGTCTCTGGGAGCTTCCTGGTGCGAGGTGGATATAGTACCATTCCCTCGCCCTACAGACGTATCAGAATTTATAGGACTATAGCTATGCCAGCTTGGAGAACCTTCTCCTTAGGTTAGGTTTAGGTCCCACGTCTCAAGGTACCTTTTTCTCCCATGCAGTGCCTTCTAGTCCCTGTTGACATTCCGGTCGCTTGGGGGCCGTGACGGCAAGGGTCTTTCTGTTGGCCCTTAGGCACACCACCATGACACGGCATTAACCATTCAGCCGAGAACAGACACTTTGATGTTGCTCAAATTCGGAGGCTGTCGCTCTTGCTGTCCTCCAAGACACAGGGCGTGTGGCTCAGCTGTCTCCATATACGGCTTCTTCGCTGTGACCTTGGCTAGCCATATACCGTGCAGTTCTCTCGGGGAAACCTGGCCTTGGAACGTCATTAGTCCAGTCTCTTCTCAATACCGCTACCGTTTAGTGTCAGTACCGTATCAGTCTAGGCTAACCCAAAAGGAACGACTACGGCTTTTGGCCTTTCTCCAACGTAGTCGCAGCGCGTGGCGCCCCTGCTCTGTGTTCGGGTCCTCCCTAGGCTTGTCCGTGAGGATCAGCGGTACCCTTCGGTATTAATCCTACCTCCTGTCGTCGTCCAAGAGCAAGGGACTCCCTCGTAAGAGTGCCTTTGTTGTAACCACGGGTAACCTCTAAGGCCCCGTCCATACATAACGCTGGGCCTGCCACCGCCTGGACGTCTTGAGGTGATCAACCCCACCAGCCCAAGCATCGTTCGAGGTTTTACATTTTATACGCAACCCTACCCGAACCTAACAACAGGCTTCACTAACGTCCTTTTCATTCGGACTACATATCTGTCGTTTACCCGCCCAGCAGCCTTGTCGTCGCCTTTACTCAGTTAGGCTGGTCAGACTCTCATTCGACAATAGCCGGTCCTGCCTTACGAGATTCTTGCCTAAAATCGACCTTTCTCTTAGCATTGTCATCTTTAACGAGAATAAATTAGGGTGCAAAGAATCGTATTCTTCACGATCACTCCCAGGAAGGCATCAGGCTGGACCATCTTTTCAGTGCATATTGGAGGGAATCTAGTTGCAGAGAAGAAACCATTCATCTTAGCAAAACAGCGACAACAAGCAGGTGTGGCACCACCTAGGCCCAACCATCATAGACACTGAGGTGATCGAAGCACGTCAGCCTGGATATAGAGTTCATACTTCTATCCTCGAATCAACGATACCTTCCTCACCGTTGTGATCAATACGGAAGACTACCAGTCGTCTTTTTGGTAAAACCTCACAGCTTGATTCGTCTCCAACAACTACTGGATCCTTGTCGACTATCAGTGCTGCTGCAACGCCATACTGGGAGGTTGCCGGATAAGACATCAAAACCTTCACCTTGTATCAAGTCAAATCCGCTTCGTTAATATTTCCCAATGCTCGTTACTAGGCCATTCGAAACGGAACAAAGCCATTGGTCTAGCAAATTTAAGACCGCCTTTCAAAAGCCTACAAGCCCACGTATGTCCAACTACGACGGTTCGCTCTCCACACAGCCTGATTGGCAAGGGCATTACTCGTTTCTTCCCCCTGTGGAAAGCAGCATCTTTGGGCAGACTTTTGAGCAGGCATCAGGTTCCAGCAACAATAACGACATCGCATCCCAGCAGCGTTCCTCGAGCGTCCAGAATAATAGCCTGGATGCGCATGGCCAGAGAAGTCCAGGCACTCTGAGTCCGCAAACGAACCACCATCGTCTTCCTGACCCCTTAGGCTTGCGACAGCCTAAAACCGAATCTACGACTCAAGAGCAAACAGGTATTTCAGGGGCTGCCTACACAATCAAGGCAGAAGCCGTGAACGAAGAACCGGCAAGATCTACCGAAGCTACACAACATGCGGTTGAGCAGAACCCGCCTACTTCCGTATCATCAGCAGAACAGAATCCTCACGCCAACCTTGGTGTAGGTGGCTCCGAAGAGGCGAGTATAGGCAAGGAGGAAGATGAGGAAATCGTAGATGATGAGGATATGATAGAGGGTGACGGAGATATAGAGGGTGACGGAGAAAACGAGACATCGCACCAGCCACAGACCGCAGCGGAGCGAACAGCTGCTCGGAGGAAGATGAAGAGATTCCGGTAGGCATGATGCTCGTTTTTTTTTACGGACATGACTAACTCGTTGCAGGCTTACGCACCAGCAGACTCGTTTCCTCATGAGCGAGTTTGCGAAACAACCTCACCCGGATGCGGCTCATAGGGAACGGTTGTCTCGTGAGATTCCAGGCCTGAGTCCTAGGCAGGTTCAAGTCTGGTTTCAGAATCGGTGAGGACGGTCCAGCGATCTCCCATCGTTGTGGTTCTGACAGTTTATAGGAGAGCTAAAATTAAGCGGATGACGGCGGATGATCGGGACCGGATGATTAAAATGCGTGCCGTGCCCGACGATTTCGATAATGTTCAAGCTTTGCACTCTCCTTACGGAGCAGTGCATGCTCTGGGAACACCCATCTCGCCTCCTGTGGATTTCGGGTCATCTTCCTATGCGGATCATATCATACGGCCATTACTTGTAGACACGATGAGGCGTGACAACGATGATCACCTCTCGCCAACTGGACTGAGCCCTGCGTTTGGTGGTATTGGTTTTACACCCTCTGGAACAATGAGCAGCTCCGACATCTTGTCACCTCTTTCCCCCTCGTCCAACGACCGGGGATACTACTCGAGCCACTTAACGAGTCCGCTTGGAGGGTCTTCTAGAGCATCAAACCCGTTTGCGAGGCAAAACAGCTTAGATACGGGGGCCCAAATGCATTCACAGTCACGGCAGCATATTCGTCCCCTACAACCACTTTCTCTTCGGGAGACGATGTCAAGATCAAGATCCGATAACTTGCAGTCGCCGCTCCGATCAAGTATGTCATGGAAGGGTGATGCTATTGACTATGGAAGCTATCCTGGTGGTGGTGGTAGCCCTGGAGGAGCCGGGAGGCACACGTCAGTCTACCAATCCGACACGATTGGAAGCAGTGCCGGAGGTACGCTGGGTTATGACACAGGCTCCTATACAAGTGAGAAATCCCTATCATTCGCGATGCCGGCTTACTGACTTTGTAGCAGCTTCTGGGTTACAGTCGACGAATATCAACTACTCAAGTCTTCAGCAGCCATCGCAAGCCCGGTCCCGTCTGCGAGCAGCTTCTGCTACTCTACCGCTCGGCCTCGATTTGAGACACCAATACCGCTCTTTCTCGTCGAGTCATGGCCTTCAACCTCCTAATCATTCGTCAACTCCTCGAACCGCCAGCAGTGTACCATACGGTAATTCATCGGGCTACTCTATGAGTTTCCCTTCAGCTCCCCTAACCGCCCCAATGGATTTTTCGCTTTCAAGAACACCTGGTATGAGGAGTACGATTCAGGATTACTCAATACCCCAGATGAGTGCTCCGATAGCACCCCCGCACGATTTTACTCAGGCGCTACACGGGAATATGGCCAGTTCGACTTCCAGAGCGCCATTGCGGGATCCCTTCGGTAGTGGGTCTTTAACGATTGGCCAAAATCAGGGATCAAACGACAAAGTCGAAGAGCATTCTCAAGACGGATTGACCGGACCAAGTAGTAGTTTAAAGCGCAAACGCAGCTCATTCAGCCTGTCTCAGATCCCCCACACATCTAGTTCATCGCAAAGTGTTCAGCCATATGGACATACGAATTGATGCTTCTGAATGTTCTCTTCGGCTATAACCTCTTTTTGCTCGACACACTCGCCATCTACCTTGTGTTATTATATATGTTACGGACTCTACGTTGCTATTGAACTGAATCGTCGTCATCACGATTTTTGAATCGACCTCCGAACAGTGGGTTGTTCGGTTACGGAATATGATTAGCTGCAGGTCCATGGGCACGGGGATAATTATCGGCACTGGCTAAACGGAAAACTTCAAAGAAATGGGGACGACTAATGAGATACGGAATGAAACGATCTATGCACGCATTGGCCGGACCAACTTACTAACCGGGAAATCCAGAAATTTACAATATCACTGGCAGTTTAAAGAAAGCTTCGATGGAGATGCGTCTGAGATTCCCATTGTTATGAGACAGGAGGACTTTAATCCACTAAGCTTCACTTCTGTATAAATTTACAAACTCTGTGCACACGAGAGTCCTAGGACGGCGTGATAGCATATCTGCCGCGCCCAACTGGTCAACGCTAGCATGCTTTAAACCGGAACTCTCTCCTCCATGATTGGCTGAAGTCACAATTACCACAGTCAGATTGTCGTTACACTCTGGCACGCCCTAAAAGAGAGAAAGATTTGACATAAGTATAATTGTTATTCTAACGTCGACCGAGGAACCACAATATAGAATATTTGAAACTTGTAGATGCATTAGCTGCCTGTGAGAGAGCGATGGAAAATGCAAATCTGATAGAAAGCAATCTCGCCTGAAGATTTTGTCCCACCCAGAAAATCCTTTGTAATTAAAAGCTCTAACATCACGAACGCGCCTCGACGCTACGTCGGCCCATTTGTCTGGTTTTAGGGGGAGCTGACAACCCAGTCGATAGAAACATCACCAAATACCTCCTCGCATCGGCGTGCCACCATCGTCACGCGTTTCCTGTGAATTTGAAATGATTTTCTTTTAGAAGTCGGTGCCGAGTGTTCGTGCTCTCCATTATACAAGCATATACCCAGATCAAAAACCTGCACCTTACGGGACACCGAGGGGGTGGCGCTAAACTATGGCGAAGGGAGTACCGACAGATATCCTATGAACTTTGCTGACACGCAGTGCCCGTTAAGATCCACTTAACAACCCGACGTCACGACGGTCACGTTCATGACGATATAGTTTGTAGGGGACGATAAGAGCTCTTCGACTAGTACGAGGGAGTCAGACTGACTGACTGTTGTTTATAGGATGCGGAGTTACAAGAGGTGTGAACCTCTCTTTCCAGGGGGGGGAGCATTTCCTGGTGGCCGCCTCACGCCACTCCCTATGTCCGTGACTGGGGGACATTCAATGGAGAATACAAACGCCGTGCGACACCCCAAGGCTCTCTAGGTCCGTTGAAGTGTGGCACATTCTGGCCCAGACGAAACACTTGACCCTAATCCCCAGATACTACCCTAGGATTAGACATACCCCAAAGCCTTTCGTAGATGAACACCAGCCTCACTCAGAGGCAACACTCCCTTCATTTGCCGCCCTGTCAGCGGCTTCACGACAACATCGCCGAGCACCTCTTCACAGCGTACTACATCCTGCTCCTACTGTACAGTCCGACTTTTGTATACGCAATTCTGTCACATGGCACAGCAGGTAACTAACTGGCCAGTCGATCAGGTTAGAGCGCCTTGGCCTCTTGTCCTTTGCTCGGAGCGCCTGGATGCATTTCCGGCAGAGGGGTTTAAGGGGGACCGTACGACATCGTAGAGATTAGAAAACAGCTGCGATGCGACGCTTTGGAAGTTCTGGCATTTTGGCTAGATAGTGTAGCAGTTACTCTGGGGTCTTGCTTGCCATCCGCGAGTCTTGGGTGGACCAGCCAGCGCTCTTCTGACTCATTCTCTACTGCCGGGAGACTGGCCTCGACCCCAAACTCCCCTACCTCATCGCTGCCCCATAGCTGCAGCTTGGCGGGTGCGGTACCTGACAACCAAGCTGTCCAGAATCGAGGCTTAGGGCATCAGGGCCCAAAGGGCCATGCTTGGCTGTGGCCGATTACCCTGCTTACCTATGCACCTATGCACACTTGGTAGGCACGTATGTTACGTCTGTGGGTGCAGGTTGTACTATAGCGTCGCACTCCACGAGCTTCAGCGGGCACCGCACAGCACCAGTATGCAGCTAACTTTCTGCCGTTCAGGCACCGCCGCCACCCTTCGGAAGCTTTGTGTTTAAGCCTGGTTTGGGCCAGTCCAAGGGCGGTCGTAGGCTCGCTGTCGTTCAGCCCGGCCGTGTTCCCGTCCTCGCGAAACCAGTTCCTCGTGGGCATATTATACATTATGATTCAGGTCGGACGGTCGCGCCTCTCTTTGAAATAGTCTCCTGCGGCCATGTCTCACGACGCGTGTCCGTGAGTGCGAATCCTCATGCTGTCATATATATCTGTGCGTGCGTGATGCGTACGAGAACATATGCCTGTTCCACAACCTTCAGGCGCGCGTAGTCAAACCCAGGACCTGATCTCTTCTTGACGGGGATTGGTTGGGTCCGAACAGACGCCAACGCCGCCATTAACAAGGGGCAAGCATGGACATTGCCGGACTGCTCTAATCGGCTCAGCCCAACCATGTACCTACCTAACAATGTGCATACAACCAGACTAGCTGGGCCTGGTTCAGGTTGCTGGGAGCCGGAAAAAAGAGACGTGATTGTGGTGGATCCCATCGAAACACATTTTAGTTGTTTTCTGCAGGTCGCCGTTGAGAGCCGAACCAGGGTTATAATATGAGGCTTTATAGCTTCCCCATATGCTGTACCTGCTCCAATCGAGTCACCCTGGATCGTCCATTTCCCCTCTTTAGGATTTGACGTTCCCGAGTCCCCATGCACATCTACGAGCAGGTAGTATAATGTACCTTTTCAGCGATTCCCTCCTCGCACTAGTATATGGCACTAGTCAGTACTCATCGCCGATGTATCTGTACGCAGGGACACCACTGGACTTCTTTCCAGCCACTTGCCCACCTTATCAGATCTATGATCTAGACTACTTACAGCTGACCCTGGCTTTCGACTTCACGTCGAAAAGAGCACAGGCGAAGCGAAGCATACGCCTAGTAGACCAACTCATTAGGTTGTCATGGGTAGATTCCGTTCGACTTCCCTGGTAACGTCTAAACCCAGCAGAAGTAAATCACTGCATTACCCTAGTAGGTAACAGAGATTGGTTGCGTAACGTTCCGTACTCTCTACCTTATGCGCTGTTGACCAAATTCAAACTAATAACTTAGGAGTCGTACGAGTTTCAAACACCATGAGACTTTCCTTACTCGAGGGCAACGGGAACGTTCAGGACTACAGCCCGGCTTTTCAGATACACGCGCTGTTGTGAGATTGAAGGATTACTAGTGATTTAGGCAAAAGGTCGTGACCCTGCGACCTACACCGCCCACAGTTGGTCATGAAAAAAGGGCTTCTGGAGCTGGGCCGGCGAGTGATTGCACTTGTTGCTGGGTTTTTCTTACTTCAGAATGACGTCTCGACGAGTATTTTTGTGTAATCCAGACTTTGAACGCTGTCTTTGTAGGTAGTGCGGGTTTCGTTCTATCGAGTTCTTGAGACGCCGCCACTTTATCCCGGCACATAAGTTCGTCAGGTTCGGAAGCACTTGATCCACGCCGAAAGCTTGGCCAAAACTCGGTACTTGGGAGCGCGCCATGTAGTCGAGAGCCGCCACCTCTACGGATGCGCGCTATTGGTAACGGAACTGGTCCGTACCTGAAAGAGCTTGGCCTAGCATGGCGCTCAGAGCTGCTTTTGCAAATCTATAGTCAGAGACTTACGCAAGTCTCAGGCGCCGAGTAGATGGAATCCCAGCTTGCCTTGCGTGATTGATTATAAGCAATAGATCTGCAATATGTTCAGGATCGCAGTATCGAACACTGACGCCACGGCGTCATCGAGGCAATAAAGTTTGTTTCTCTAATGATACACAAATTATAACACACTTCATTCGTATCGCAGTCTGCTTGGAGCTGGCGATCGGTCATGGATTGTTCTGGTATCAACAGGTGACTTTACAATACGAAAAATCTCCTAAGAGCAGCATATGTAACATTCGCAGAAGCGATACACTGCTTGTGTTAACCTCACAGGGATACCGGCTCTGGCTTCCCGGTTTTTGTCAAGCGAGTGCAGCTGATGGCTCGCGCTGGGGTTCAACCCCATATCGGCTGTATTGGATAACATACAGACCATCCTATAGCCAATGCGTCTCCACGGCCAGTGGATGCAGGTCAAGTTTATTACACCGAGAGCGCGCAGGTACCAAGCATTCAATGCCCTGACGAGACACGGCACGTAGTGTGCGTCGGAAGAGAGAGCATGTAAGCAGACTCAGGTCTCACTCAGCCACCTTAGATATGTGCTACGGACGTAATACCTTCAACGAAGGGAGGGCTCTAGGTTAATAGATGTAGCGCGAAGCAATTGTAGACCTAGACGATTTGTTATTGGCTTGCATGGCCAGGCATATCAATGGGGCTGAGATCTCAATATGAGTTCAGAGGCCATATCAGTCAAAGTTTCCAACGTAAAGGACTCCGAGGCTCAAGGTTTGTACTACGGTCAGTCTCACGTATCCGTTCGCCCTCTGGACACACCGTCCCATGAGTGGGGGTATCCCACTCGCATGGCAGCCCGCAGTATAATCGATCTATCAGACAGCTACGGGTTGCTGGCTCTCACCAGGCTGGCGGTTTGCCAAGTGCGTGCATGTCCACGGCTACAAGATGCCGGAAGTCTGTCGTCTAGTGTTTATGGTAGATACCCTAGAGCATTCAATTCACAGCCAGGCCGACAGACAGCGACAAAGGAAGACGCCATACTGGTATCTGACGGTCAAGTGATGGGTCGTCCGGGTGTTATGCCTTGTATTCATCCCTGACTCCCCCCCGGTAGGGGGCGATTAATAAGAGGAGAGGGCGCTGGCCAAACAGGCGACAGAAGCGCTATCTAGGAACGAGTGAATGATGGTCTTCCGTTTCTACCCACATTGCCTATGCTCTGTCTCCGCGTCTAATCGTGCAGTCACCTTCTGTTTTCGCCATTATGTGCGACGGCTCATATCGGAATCGAGGGGGCTGGGCTGTTAACGAAGCACGGCAGTCGTTCGCACACTCGCTCGCTTGCCACTATGCAGTGATCTTACGGTCTAAATACGTACAATCGATGTCAAAGCCTAAAAAAACGTTTGTTGGACTGGGGATGCGAGAGAGTGTTCAATGACGTGCGTCGAATAAGTTGATATTTTACCCGCCCGTCGAGATGCGCCACTGCAGTGGCTCGCGAAAGGGGTGAGAGCAGTCGATGCTTCGATTACTATGAAGAACTTCCCCTTTTACAACATCAAAAGGGAATGATGCAAAAGAGTAGCGGAGTCCAGTGCCATGTATTAGATGTAATTCAACCCCTAACCATAGATAAATGGACATCATCTATTCATCATTTCGAATAGATTTCGTAACTCGTCTGCGCCTAAAGCGTCTCCAAACGCATACATGCCTTAATGAAATGAAATTGCCCCTATATCAAGCGAGCCTCTAGTAGGCATGGCTGTTATTCTGGCGGGTGAGCTCAGGCCATACAGAGCACGACGGCGACCCGGGTAGATGGATCATCTTCTAATGCTGCCCATAGAGATGAGAGGCTACGGAATATAATGATAATAGAAACGAAGTTCTACTTTAGCTTTTTGTGCGCGTTTGAAAATTTGCTTGTTTTCTATGCAGTGACGCTGGTACAAATTCTGTTTAATCAGGGGCTATCGTCCGGCTCAGGGGTTGAAGCCATCACGAACCACAATATGCTTTCGACTCCCAGCAACTCGAAATTCCAGCTAAGAATTATGGCAGTGTACCTCGTTTTATCTCTAAGGATTATTTTGGCCGTCTATTTTCAATTTTAAAGGTGCTCTAATATTCCTACTATTCCTACTTATGCCTAAAGATACTATCGCAGTCTAAGGCCATGTCCTAGCTCGAGCTAGAAGTCTATGACACTCCGAAAGACAGGATGTTCTATGCTACGTGCTTCTATTTGGCATACAAGAGATACTACGAGTATCCGATAGTTAGTCAAGTGCTTAGGTTTTCTACTTACTACTCCGTCTCCTCTCGACCCATACCCCGTGACCCATCATCGCCGCCCAACCAAGCAGTGGGAGGGCAGCTACCGATAACAGAAGTCACACTTAGGAACAACCTATCACTGCGCTAACAGCTCCTCCTATTGTCTATTAAGGACATGTAGGCAGCCCTGACGCTCCTCCGCATCTCGCTGTCGCAACAGTAAGGATAGCTTGTCTCCTTCGATGGCCATCATCGCAAAGCACTAAGAAAGACGAACAAAACGATTGATTTTCGATACATGCCCGACATCTACCGCAAACGGAAGCGCCATGAGCTTACTCTACGATAAATGTTAGTAGCGACCCGGTATTAAGAAGCGAGAAAGCGCCGACTACCTATCTCGCCCAACGTAGACCACTACCGTCAAGCACTTTCTTGGTTCTACGCCTGCTTTCGCCGGAAACTACCACAGAGGTTATTTTGGGACTATACAGCTTGCAGGTGCCACATCAAGTCGATAGTATCAATCCTCAAGCAAACCGATAGAATCCCGAGCTATCCAAAATCCACGAAGATCCACGAAGCGATGATTAGCTATTCGAGAAATCTTCAAACCTGAAAGCCTACAAGCCCTACCCGTATACCGGTAGATCCCCGTTCCCTTTCCACCATTAACGATGACCTCCTAGCACCCATCGAACTTGTCTCCTCGGATCTGGTCCGTATAGCCACTTTCCTTAGGTGGGCTGGCGACGGCGCCGACCGCTGCACCTTGAAAACACCAATCAGGGAGTTGCTTGTCACGAGGACAGCAAAGATCCCACCGCTGTCGAGTACAAGAAGCCTCGCGTTTCTTCCATTGTTCTTGAGAAGCAAGAGATTGGTTCTGCTGATGATTCGTTCCTAGTGCCAGCAGTTTCGTCAACCCTGTCCGATGCTACGCCGTCGCCGTCGATGATATAAAAAACACCGAGGGAACCTTTGAGAAAAGGGATCAATCACTTCTATGAAGTCTTCCTCGCTGGAGACATTCATCAACTTAACGATGTCGAGAGAGTCTTTTGTCGGTATGAGGTCAACACCAGTACCAGCGCTGTTCCTTATCACCCAGAATACAAGATCCTTTAGGACTCTTCCCGGGCATGCTGCCTCATCTTGAGTCTAATATCTGTGTGTCGCAGTGCACATTACCTAAGTTTACGTTGCTAACTAACATCCTCGTCCTCAATGATGCTTCCGTAACTCGTCTATTAGAGATAGGCCTCACCGTCTAGCTACTGTCCAAAGCGAGCGTGTAGACAGTTACCGTTTCATTAAAAAGAGTGGCTGTGTTATGATCGCCCATGTACAGCAATCAGCGTCGCTGGGGAGTTCGATTAGTATATTATCGAGACACACTGGCACACCTACAGGAAGTCGGGAAGCGCAGAGTCTAAAAGCTTAACGAGGACCAGAACAGAAAAGGTACTCTTTCCATTGCACTTCAACCAATGTAGCTGATTCATTAGCATTCAAGTAGTTAAATTGATAGCCATTGCTGCAGCAACGCGAAGTAAATCCTCCCCTATATTAATAAGTAAACCAGCCTACTCCGGTGCTATGTTATCCTTTAACGAGGTAGACCACGATTACAGTCTGTCTAAGTCCTTATTATATAACCAAAAGCCTCTAGGCCCAGCCGAAGTTGAAAACGAGCCCACCTTCATCCACATCACACCCGCTCTATCTCTCACCGTCACCTGATATCCGACCTCCCAGGGCCCTACGATTCAACCCATCGAACTCCCCTTTCTCAGTAATACCCTTCCTCCCCTCTTCCGCAAGCCGCTCCTCGCTCTTCCCCGTCTCCGTCTCCATCCCATTAGCCAAGACCCCACTACTCGCGCTCGCACTGCCTTCATTACGTGGGCCACCCTCGGACTCTTCCTCGTCGTCAGCAGCAGCAGCAGCGGCGGCCCCATAGGAGCCGCCGACGCTCTCCATCGTGAACGGGCTCGCGGTAGGCGCGTCGAGGATGCCCAGCTCGTGCGCCGTGAAGAAGCGCGGCAGGAGGAGCGCGCGCACGGGGATGAGGGCGAAGATGAACACGGGGAAGCCGACGGCGGCGATGGTCTGCGTGATGGCGAAGGTAGCGCCGAAGCCGACGAGCTCGATGATGACGAAGGCCCAGACGGCGCCGCGGCGCCGGATGCGGTGGAGAGGATGGTTGACGGGGGTGAGGTGCTTGTCGCGCAGCAGGTATAGCAGTTTCTGCGTGATGCCGTTCGCCTCGAGTGCCTGGTAGCCCATGATGAAGAACAGGCCCGCCAGCACGGCCTGCGGGATGAGGTGTAGGACGACGAGCAGCGGCCCCGTGGCCGTGCCGAGGGTCAGCAGGCCCTGCGCCAGGTTCGACACCCGCTGCTCGACGACGTGCGTGCGCCTGTAGGTGTAGTGGCCCTTGGCTTCCGGGTTGTTCTCGTCCGCGTCGACCTCGGCCTTCGTCACGCAGAGGGATTCCGTGTGGAACGGCGCTTGCGGGATCAGGCCGTTGGGAAACGGCAGGCCTAGGATCCCAGCTACGCCTGTCGTCAGCCCCAGGAGGAATATGTCCCAGTGGAAGCCTGCCGGCTTGCGGAGAGGGAACTCTGTGCCCTGCGCGATGAGGGATGAGACTGTGTTCTGTTAGTTTTTTCTTTCTTTCTTTCGAAAAGACGCACTCGGTGGGAGGTGGGCGTGTCTTCCCAAGCCAAATCATCGAGATAGGAGTCACGGCATACCATTGTGATCGAACCAAAACAAGATAGTGAGCAGAATGGCGAAAGGCAGTGCGAGAAAAACCTCCCTGACCTCGATGTCCCAGAGCTCCACAAGCCACGGGCGGTCCGCCGTGGGGAAAAAGGGGCGGCTCGTCGGCAACCTTTCCAGCTCGACGGACTTCATGCGGCCGAGGTGCACGAACCCCGTGAAGAAGATGACGGTGAGAGGTGTGCCGTAGTCCTTGAGAAAGACGCGCACGGGGTGCCGGAATAGCGCCGCGTTGCCCAGCTCGCCGCAGATGTAGGCGATGGCGAAGACGAGCAGAGCCACCGATAATGAGAGGTAGAAAGGCGCGTCGTAGCCGAAGCGCTCTAGCACTTGGATCCCTTTCTGTAGGTAGATGAAAGCTACGTAGAACCCGAAGGTGTCGCAGGGGAACCGCGTTACGTATTTGAGCCAGTTGCACGAATTGGTTACTGCTAAGATCCAGTGCAGGAGCACGGCCCACAGTCCGATCCAACACATGAAGGCCAGGTAGTTTGTACCTAATGGAGTGATGATGTCGTAAACAGTGCTGAATTACTAGTTAGTGCAATGCTAAGAAAAGAAAGAAGTATTTCCCCAGCCAGCAAACGTGTCCCAGGAAAAAGGCAACGACAGCAGAAAATTATCACAAGGATTCATACTAGTTAAACACGGTGATAGGGCCCGTTACTCCCACAATAACAAGAGGTTGACACGCAATGATCGAGAAGACTACGGCGCCGAGTACAGATGCCAACAGCACCTCATTGACGCCGTATTGCATGTGTGTCTTAGTGAACATGTCTAAGCTGAAAGCTAGAGCGGGCAAGATACTATAGTTCATGTCAGCTTTGGCTTCCAAATAGACACCCTTGCTACGGTTGGCAGATTCATTCATTCTATAGTTACTTTAAGTGTAGTGCTCGAGGAACTTCAGGGATGAGAGACGTCATTCTAGACACAACATATACCATAAAATCTAGCTAATACTGGCTTCAGAAGCGAGGCACTGATTATACTGACACTTGAAAGAAATAAGAATTGGACAGAAGAAACTGTAGCAAGCAAATGAATGAAAATAAAGGAACCGACATACTTGGCAAAGTACATATACACCGTAGCCGGCACGACACGGTAATCCCAGGCATCGAGCCAATCGCTCCAATAATAAGGAGCGCGGCGGCGGACATCGTTAGCCATGCCACGGAAGAGGTGAATCTTCCACCACCGCGGCGGTGACCGTGTTCTCTTTGAGCTCGTCGTGCTGCGGTGATCCGCCGCACCGGTGGCGGTGGCGGTTCCAGAGATAGAGCCGGGACCGGGGTCCGTGGCGGTAGCAGCAGTAGCGGCCGCCATGTCTCGACGATGACGTCGGGCAAGAGGGACCGGGCTTTGATTGAAATTGCGGCGGGGACTCAAAACGATTGATTGGCACCGCAGTCAGCCGACGAGGAACTAGATTTTCGCAGTTGCGGTTCCGAGCTTGGTTGGATGATTATATAAGAAAAAAAATGTATATAAAAGTAAAAAAACCGAGACAGAGCTAGCGCTGTGACATGTTCACTGAGTACACCGCAAGTTTTTCAACTCCTTGTAGTTATTTTACATAGGACTATCAGTCAATATGACTAACTAAGGAGGCCGTAAAGATATGTTCTCAAACAAAATTTGACGAATAGGAAGTTGCACTATACGTTATTATACTTATGAAATCAAGTCTAAGGTGTGACTGGGTGGGTTCATGTATATTTAAGCTGAAGAATTAGACCTAGACTATGACTATCATCAAGCCCCACGACGAGAAAAAACCAAAAACGGCAATCCCCTTCATGCATGGCGCTTGCATACGTCTCTGCACTATCAAGGTATAGATGATATTCTAGTCGAAGATCGGCCGGGGTGAAAATGTTAGTGGGTGGGGGTCGCCGCATTAGTTCTCCGCAGAGACATACATGTACAATACCTAACCATGTAGAATGAACAGTTTAGTATACTGACAGGTCAAGTATCCAGAAGTCTCTAACCAGACGTGTAAGTCACCGCAAAAACGAGCTCGAGCAAGGCGGTACGAGCAGAGCGGAGCAGTGTTGCAATGAATTCAGAATTGGTACTAAAGTAGCTGGATCTTGGAATATAACGCTGCTTTCCTAATACTATCAGCAACTTTGACGTACGTTAGACTGTCCTCAACAAACCAATACCGCAAAATCGCTTAGCAATTGACTTCGTTTGTTTCTAGGTAGCCGTATACAGACCGAATTTCTTTTTAATACATACATCTATAGATTTTGTCATGCCTCACCCGACAGGAGACCGCATGAGTTCCCCGCAGTTGTCACTTTAGCTAATTCTCTCCCCACCGATACTTTGAGGGCGTTAAACCCAAGTCAGGGCTCAAAAATGATCCCGGGCAGAATCAATTTCTTGTCTGATCGCCACACCACTACCCTATCTCTAACCACTTGCAGGTCGCATACATAGTAGGGTTACCTACATATATGTAGTGTATCTAATACTAATGCAAGAATCGCTCTTCCTCATTTTTGGTAAGACAACGCAAGGAGCAGAAGTACCTGATAGACGAGCGACATCTCTTCGCGAACCATCTAACTTAATCTATTGGTACACAAGTCGCTACATGGTATTGGTATACTAGTTGTCTGGCCCTCCATGCTTGTCCTTGGCTTGCTCTTCATTCCGTTGCACGTCCTGCGACAAAGTAATATAACATAAGTAAATATACAAGGGTCTTTGACATGTATGTGTAGTGCTTCGGTTGAGTTGAGAGCTTTGCGATCTATCATATCAGTCGCATACGGTGTCGAGGAACAGACTGGAGAGCCCTCGCGAGCCTACCCATCATCTCTCCGTCCAAGCCGGGTCAAGCCAAAACTGAGAAGTTCCATGTGATGTCCTGCGTACGCCTAAATCACGTCTCCTTATATACAGTGAAGTGTCTTTTACATAGTACCGTCACTACCATCACCTTATATCCTTGCCTTCGATCTGTTGAAATACAGCTGGACTAGGTGACGGTGGCTCGGGGGCGTCCGGAAGGTGTGGGGACGATGGAGGCTCAGTCGGGTTTGTTGGTGGCTTTTTAGCCTCCTCGCCAAAATACTTCGAGAAATCGTCACGATCGTCGAAAGGCCGTGGGCCAAGGAGGCGAACCATGTCGTCGCGGACAAGAACCTCCTTTTTCAACAACTCCTCAGCGACAATGCCGACCTCTTTCTTCTTCTCGATTAGTAGCTCCTTGCACTGCTTGTAAGCCTCCTCCACGATGCGCTTGACTTCCGCATCAATTGTTTGGCCTGTAGTCTCCGAGAACGGTTTGTGAACTCTGCTTTCGTCGTTCTGGAAATAGAGAGGGCCAACTTTATCCGACATGCCCCACATTGTCACCATAGATGTGGCCATCCTTGTTACTTTGGAGAAATCGTCGCTAGCACCTGTCGTGACGGTAGGGAAATGGAGTTCTTCTGAGATACGACCACCTAGTGTCATGGCCATTCGGTCCATGAGCTGATTGTAGCTCAGGAGATAGGCATCGCCAGGTAGATACTGGGCGTATCCCAAGCCTTTGCCGCGAGGAATGATGGACACTTTCAGCAGGGGATCGGCATATCGGAAGTACCAGCCGCAGATAGCATGCCCAGCTTCGTGATAGGCAACCGTCTTCTTTTCTAAAGGGTCAAGAACTAATGACTTGCGCTCCAGGCCGCCAACAACGCGCTCAATAGCCTGCTCAAAGTGCTGTAAAGTGACAGAAGCAGCGTTGCCTCGTGCAGCTGTGATTTGTCAGCCTTAGTTGATGTTACCCTAGGCTCGTATCCGACTACTCACCTATAAGTGCGGCTTCGTTGACACAATTAGCGATGTCAGCACCGGCGAAACCTGGTGTCAGAGAGGCGAGCCGACCACTCAAGTACTCGGTATCTTCGTTAGTGACAATCCTTTTGAGATAGACCTTGAAAATATCCTGCCGACCTGCCATTGTTGGCGCATCAATGTTGATATGTCGATCAAAGCGGCCTGGTCGCATCAAAGCTTTATCGAGAATATCTACTCTATTAGTGCCAGCAAGGACAACGATCTGCTCACTCGTATTGAAACCATCCATCTCCGTAAGAATCTGGTTGAGGGTAGCTTCTCGCTCGTCGTTACCGCCAAATCTCTGACCATCGCCACGCGATCGGCCGATGGCATCGATTTCGTCGATGAAGATGATGCACGGCGCGTTCTTGCGCGCAGTGGCGAAAAGATCGCGCACTCTCGAAGCCCCTACACCGACGAACATCTCCACGAACTCGGAGCCACTGACACTGAAGAAGGGCACACCAGACTCGCCAGCAGTGGCCTTTGCGAGCAGCGTCTTACCAGTGCCGGGTGGACCCGCAAGAATAGCACCACGAGGGATCTTGGCACCTAGTCTCTGGAATCTCTCTGGCTTCTTCAAGAAGCTGACAAATTCCATGATCTCTTGCTTCGCCTCGTCCAGACCAGCAACGTCAGAGAACTTCACTTTAATAGCGGTTTCATGACTGAACCGTTTCGCCTTGCTCTTGCTAAAGCCGAAGATGCCACTTGAGCCACCACCCCCGGCACCACGGCGGCTAGCATACATCAGCAGACCCACAAGTAAGACCGTAGGGCCGAATGCCAGAAGAAGGTTCATTACGGCGCTCTCTCCAGCATAACTAACAGGGATTCTGTCGCTGCTGGGGATACCGAGTTCACTCTGGGCATCTTCTAGTCGCCTCTCAAAACCATCAACCGAGGCAATTGAGAAGTAGTAGTTGAAGCCAGGGCGCGTAGCAACGGAGTCGGGATACATAGACTGCGTGGCCTCTCTATTGAGTTCTACGACCACTTTATTGCCGGTAACAACCATCTTTTCAACAAGGCCTTTATCGAGGAAGTTCTTCTTGAGCTCTTGCCAGGTGATCTCCCTACCCGTCTCCCCTGATAAGGAACTGTAAAGGTAATAAGCTATAGCCGTGCCTATAGCAGTGGTCATCCAGTCGCTGCTCTTCAAAGGGTTGTTTCCATTATTCGGATCAGGCGTGGGGTTAGATTTGAAGCTCCTCTCTTCAGACTGTTTGGACTCAGGGGTCTGATTGTCGTCGCGTGGCTTTTCACTCTCCTGGCTCTTATTGCCCTCGGACTTTTTGTTCGAAGACTGGGAAGATGACCCTTGGTAGCTTTGAGACGGCCGAGACGAAGGCGTTCCGCCAGCCTGTTGCCTATCGAGCTCGGCCAAATGTGCGGTCAACTCATTGAGGCTTCTAAAGGCTTTTGGCAAGTCTGTGATTCCAGGACGATTCTCCGTATGCATTTTTTCGATCACTTCAAGCAGGGTCCGCGGCACTCCGACTCGTCGAATTTCTTGTCTTAATCTCGGTTCGAGCAAAGCGAGATTGAACCTGTCACCGAGCTCACCGAGCGGGGATTTGAGATATTGTTGGACTTGTCGCAATTGCTCTTCGGACAGGTAGACCCATCCCTCAGGCAGCGGAACTCTATCATCGTCGCCTTTAGCGGACGCGTTGTGCGCCTTTGCTTCAGCGGGCCCTGGAGAGTGGGTGCTCTGGACCCGTGGCTTATCGGCGGAATTGTTTTTGTCCCTGTTTTTAGGAGTAGGGTTTGGCTTGGGCGGCTTCTGGGAGGCCGAGTAGTATCGAGGCTGTGCGGACCACGCGGCAGGAGTTGTGCGTAGGAGACGTGGTGTTCGTAGGTTCGTACGCGTTGAGATACTAAGGGACCGGCTAGCGACCCGCGCAAAGCCAGCCGACCGCCGTACTATGCTTGACATGCCGGGCGATCTGTAAGCTCGTCGACCAGGCCGGAGCGGGCGGATGGTGATTGAGAGGTCGAGAGGCGGCGAGTGTGAGTACGAGTTGATGGCAGGTGTGCTATCTCATGTGCGCAACAATTAATAGCCAGTTACCTGTCCGACTGCTATATTGTATTCCAGAGAGCACGGCTCCTATCAGCGAAGAAGCGCCGATCGAATTGATTCGAGCCGAACGGGTACCGAATATTTCGCCTCAGCTATGTCGATGACTCGGCTTGTTGGAATAAGGTGGTGATTATTAGAAAGCTTTCCTCTGTCTTGCTAGTCCCATCCTGGCTTAGCGTGAATCGACCGAAGGCACCTACTCAATTACGGCATCCCGTTTCGGGCGTATCGGATATTGTCTGTCCCCGCGCCTCTCCCCACCTCAACGGAGGTAGAGTCTAGATAATACCTACAATGAAATCAACACGGGAAATCGAAAGGTCTTAGATATTTAGCTGTTAAAATAGAGATTTCAGTTTTATAAGATATATACTAAAGTTGTGCTGTCACATGTTCAAACTACGAATACTTACTGCATCACACTAAGTAGGAATGCGTAACAACAACCAAGCGTTTAGTTTGATAGTAGTAAAGTTGACATCTTAAGATGCGTAATGCCTAAGATATGTTAGACCAAACATGCTGGATAAGAATAATGAGCAGTGAATTGAAGACTTTAGTAAACACTAAGTTATAGCGATTACTATGTAACATGACAGTTGCGAACTCCTAATATAAAGTACTCGTAAACATAGTACACCGCAAACAAATATAACCTGCTATACACAACGTCCCTTCATCAAGGTACTTTGGCTACAATCTACGCGCCGGAGGCAACACTATATGGAAATGAACTGAGATTTTGCTCCCAAATAATGCCCACCCAATTAAATACCCATATCAGACCCTTTTCCCTTTCCATAACGCTCAAGCAAAAACAAAAGCACGCCCGAACTCCCCTTGATCGTCCCATCACCCAGAGTGGAAGATGCATAGCTATCCAAGACAAACATTCGAAGAGGAATAACTATAGATGGTGTAGGTCGTCGTATAAAGGCGTTGCCTGCTCATTTCGTCATATCGGTGTTGGGCCGAGGTGCCGTCGTAAAATTTACCCTGTCATACTTCGAGCTCATTTCAAGCGATTGCCTTCCAACTTTCTTGTCGCCCTTAATTTTGGACCGTGCTTCCGTTCTCAAATCCTGGATAGGGCCCGCCCGTAAACTCTGCCCAGTCCCAGTCAAGTGTCATAGGCAGTTGCCAGAGGTCTTGTGGCAACGTCGGCTGGTATCCAGTCGCGCCGTTACTTCCGCGCGCCAGTCCAGGTCCGACCCCATTCATACCCATGGCGCCCAGCATCGTCGACGGTGACGCCATCGGCTGTCCGAATCCCGTCAATTCCGCAAACCCCAACTCTGTTGGGTCAAACTGTTCCGACGGCCAGCCATCCACGCTACCGCGCGGAGCCGAGCCGTTCGATGAAGCTGCCGTATTCATCGGGCTATACCCATTGGCAATGCCGTTCACCTGAGAACTACTGTTTGGCGTCCCAGCCGCGCTCGCATTGTTTTGCCGGTTTTGCTCGCCGTTGAATTTTGGCGAGAGCTGCGCCACGCCTGGATTGCCATTACCGTTGCTACTATATATATTCGCCGTCGGTGTTGCTGCAGATGATGAGGGACCGGGAGTCATTATGGGTGCCGAGCCGTGATGAGCGTTGTCTTTCGACTGCCTGTTCAGTTCGGCTGGTTTCCGCTTCTTTCGTGACGCCGTTTCCCTTTCAGCCTTCTCTATGACTACTTTAGCAATACGCTCGAATTCAGCACAAACGCCGAGCATGCGATAGACGCCTCCGGTTTCCGCCTCTTGACCTAGTGTCGACAGGAACGTCACCACCAGGTTCATCAATCGCGTGTCTGAACGCGCTCGCGGGTCATTGGGGTTTTGTAGGATGTTGCCGAATAATGTCATTAATGCTGAGACTGGAAAATAGAGAGCCATCCTAGATTTGTGAGTTACTCTGACCAAATCTTAAAAAGCTCGGGATAAACGTACCAGACACATGAAAAATCACCCTGTGGAATGTACTTTAGCAAAGAAATGGTGGCTCTTGCAGCGGATGCACAAAGCGCCGCTGAAGAGAACACCCTCGGGTTCAAGGGCCTGGCATTTAGGCCTTGGATAGCGTAGTTTGCTAACCGGCTTGTCCAGAGGCCATGATGTATGGACATTCGGTGAATGGTAGTAAGAGCATTGTAGTAAGAGAAATGGAGCATAGCAATATGTAATACTAATGGTGTATGTGACGCTTTAATCTCGTGCTCTGGGCGGTAGTCGATATCAATGTTGTCTTTCCAGGTCTCGAGTTCTTTGTCGAGCTCTCCGATCGTCTGCAACAATTCGCCATCTGACAGCTTCGTTGCTTTTGTTGAGTACAACCTCCTGTAAATCCTGCTTTCAATCACTGCCAATTCGCACATAATGCGAAAGAGATTCATCTTGCCCTTGCCGTTAGCTAGGGGAATATTACCTATGTGGTCGGCGGGGTCGGCATCTGGGAGGTCAACGTTCATGTCGTCGTCGTCTTGCGCAGGTGGTCGACCTGACCTAAGACACAAGTCCTTGTCTAGCATATACGCAATCCAGAATACCCGCTTCCTCTGTTCGATCTCGATGGGGTTCAAATTAAAGCCGGTGCCGCGTTTGTGAAGACCGATACTATGTGAAGACCTTATCGCGGCTGCGACAAGTATAAAAGATGGTTGGGGATTGGGTGTTCCTTGCATGAACAGAGCTATGCCAAGTAGCGCCTGTACGCTTAGAAGATCTGTGTTGCGCATAGCCAACTCACTAAAGACCCCCATCGCGTTCTTTATATAAGCCCATGCTTTCTCATCCTCTTCCTGTGGTACGAGGTTGCTCATAACCCGAAGGCGATGCGCAATGGCGAATACGCAGTTCAGACTTGCCCACCAGCCGGAGCCTTCATACGGATTGGACGAATATTGCCTTTCTAACAGATGCATGAAAGTGGGTTGGTGGAACAGCGGAAAGATGCAGTTGAAGTTCTCGAAATAGTCCTTCAACAGGGATAATGCTTCGGGCTTAGGCGGCAGCGGCCGGAAGACAGGGCGGTGGAAGAGATCGGAAAAGACCTCCTGCTTCCACTGGGTCCATTTATGGTCATCAAGCGAGACCTCCGAGATCATCTTTTGGAACGATGTATCTCCTATCCTCTCATTCACCCACTGAATACCCTTTGGCGAAAAGATGGAAAACCCAGAAGAGGATCCTACGATATGTCAATCAGCGGCGCCTGTCAAACAGCTGCTTCTTAGCTTACCTATATATCTCGTCTCGCCGTGCGGATTCGTTACTAGCGAACACATCATTTCTGACAGCGCTTCCACTTCCTCCTCGCTTTTCCCATCTAGTGGTGGTGGTGGTGGGGAATAGTCCCTCCTGAACTCTCGCTCCCTTGTTGGCTCTGGTGACGTTAATGCGCTCTGGGGCGCTGATTCTAAACCATCAGGGCCAGATGTGGCCTGTGATGGTGAGGTCGGGTTCGACTGAGATGCCTGTGAGGCAAGGGATCCGTTTTTTGATTGATGGCGCTTTTCTGCGAGGCGCTTTTCCAGGGTCGCCAGATCCGTCGCTTCGTCGTCTTCTCCTAAAAGGCCTTTGGGGTGGCTATTCAGCTAGAGTTCAGGCTTATAGCGTAAAGACAGAGCCGAATATAATAGGATTGCAGCAAGTGACGACCTACCGGATAACCTGAGCAGACTCTCCATGCGCCCAAGGCGGTTTTCAAGGCCCTCTATGTACTTAGCGCTATATTGCCAGCGTCAGCACAAAGCGATATGGGTCAAGACACAAGCGGGATGTGGTAGGGAGCGTCATACCCTTTCGGTGGACTTCGCTTCTTCTCGACCTGCGTGAAGACGCAGTCCGTCTTATAATTAATACAATGCGTGCAAGCGGGTAGCTTCCCGTCACATTTGATCTTTTTTTTGCGGCACATATCGCATGCCTATAACAAATGCCGTATTGTTAGTCGCTTAGCGCAAACCAAAAAAATTCAACGGTACACATTACGGAGAGTTGCTTGTAAAGGGCCAGGGGCTCACCCGTGCGATTCTCCTCCTCTTTGCCTCGTTCACATCATCGAGTAGTGCTGAGGGGTCGAACCCCATCTGTGCCGCAAGCTCCGGGGGCAGTACGGGGAGACCATCGTGACTGTAGGCTCCGAAGATCGATGGTGGCTGGTTTATCAATGTGGGAGGGTGCATACCCGGTATCTGGAAGCCGCCGGGGTCGACCCTGAGATGGTCCATGATATTCTGAAAACTGGCGTCGGTCTGTGGTTCTCGTCGTCGTCGTGGTCGTCGTCGATGTTGTGAAGGTAACGGTGGCTGGCTTCGAAGTGCCGGTTGCAGCAACACACACACTAATGATCCTGTTTTCTGTAGCGGATGATGGCGGACGATAGCGGAGATAAGCCAAGTTGTGGTCGTGGTCGTGGTCGTGGGGAAAGTGAAGCTAAGTAAAGGAGGGATTACATATGCGACAGGTGCTTCGAATGATCAGCGCGTGTTGGAGAAGTCAAGGAGTTAGACTAGCGTATAGAATAAGTGCGGAGGATCGAGACTGAAGGGGATGAAATAAAGAAGGGTTCATTATGGTGCAGACCAAGGTATTGAGACAGCCACACGTGGGATTCGGTTTTAAGCTACGACTAACAATACCTTACATACAGTACTGTAGTAGTAGTTACACACTTATGCTGATATCTTTAGATCCCGCATGTGCATGTGTATATGTACCTGGGTGGTGCCAACCATACATTAGTAACGACTTTTGCTCACAACAAGTACCTTGTCTACTGTACATTATCATAGAGCCCGTTGGATGTGCATGTATCTGCGCAGAGGAGAGGTTTCTGGTTCGGATTAGAAATCAAACGTGGACTGGTTGCAACACAAAGCAGACTGCCTATTCGTTCGGTAACATAGACGAGAGGGGGGCTGAGCGAGTTAGACGCCGTGAAGGTAACTTGTAGGTGGGCTGGGTTAAGGTACAATATACCTGCGCTCGTACTCGGGTCTCTGTATTATTGGACCGCATCCAGCAACTTGCGGACTATTAAAAGATTCATACTTATTTACGTGGTATCGAAGGACTAAGACTTCAAATAAAAGCCGAAAAGATGATTTATTTCTGTTACAGCCCTTCTCATGCTGTCAATTGTAGAGCTTGTCGTGAAGCATCATCGAGTCGAAAGTCTAAATAAAAAGTCGCTGTACAGTATAGACAATATAGACAACGCGAGCGCCAGTCAGAGAGTACCTAGGGATCACTGATTGTGAGCCCTTGTCTAGACACGACGCGACAAATCACATTCGCCTTATTGCCCTTATATTAATGTCTGATATAGACGACAAGAGGCTGGTTCTGTACAATTTACCGAGCCTACTGTAAGGGGCACACCGATTTGGATTGTACCGTGACTCCTTAAAGCACGGACGGCAATCATAAGTGGGCTTGCCATACCAGATAGGTACATAGTGAGTTTCGTCAATCTCGGTAACTTAGGTAGTGTAGGTAGGTACTGTAGGCTGCCCAGGTGGCTTTTTAACCATCCGACTGGATGACTACCTACTACGGTACATACCTACATCATCAGCATCGAGGCATAGAAGCATCGGATTGATAGCTCGTAGCGGTCTGAAGCACCTGTGTATCTATAGTAGGTATACTACGCACCGCTGCAAGGCTTGAGAAATTATTGAGGGCGTAAGCCATGCAGGGCACTCGTGGTCGTCATTCATTCTGCTATTTTCATTCTGCTAAGGTAGGTATTCTCTCCTTGCTTTCATTGTCTTGTACATCCAACGCGTGTGGGTACTTAATAATGTTCCAGGACCTGGTCTCCCTTCCCCCAGCCATTTCTACTTGCAATGTTGTCAGATAATTAATGTGAGTAGATCCTCAAAATCAGCTGGAAACCGCGGACTTGGCGGTTCACACGGAATTCCGTTGCATTAGCTCCTTGATAAAGCATTGCATCATTGCGAGAACACACGAATGAATGAATGATTGCTCGCTTGATCGTCATCTTCGGAAGCAAGTGGCACGACGATAACATGCAATAGGTACCTGCACGAGAAATCCTCATGTCGGAACATTTCGATTGTTGATAAGTTGATTGTGACTGTCAAGAGGCACTGCACGCACGTTGGCGGCGTCTAGGATCTCCTGTGCATGCATGTAACTCCGCTCTGCTCTTCGTCAAGGTTGGCTTTGCTCAGCCTTCAAGATCGAAATCATATGACACTCCGCAGGACGGATAATTACCAGTACTATGTACATAAATGTGAACGAATGAATGTAGTCGGGTATCCTGATTGGTTGGTTGGTATACGGATTCTTTTAGAATCCCGCTCCGTATCTACATAGTAGGCCGCACTCCATTTACGCAATGGTAGTTATCAGGCACGCCATGTCCACATGAAGCGCCAATTCAACGAACAGGTTCCCGTGTTTCAGGTATCACGGTGACTGTCGTGGGGCTAAGGCACTTGGGGTTAATCCCAGACATCCACCGTTCACGCAACGCCTGCAAGCGGCCTCAGTTTAAAAACCAATCAGTCGCCCAGCGAATGCCGTTATTGCCAGTCACGATCAGGGCTATGGGTCTCTGTCTTGCAACAACAGTTGATCACGCAAGGCCAAAGCCAAAGCGGCGGAAGATCTGGGAGCCATCTCCGTATGACCCGGTTGACCAATGTCACCTTGAGTTTCACAACCGTCTCATGCTGCCGTTTCTATCCGGCGCCTTTCGCAACCCCGACTTCTACCATAGGCTTAAAAGGGTGTCGTTTTTCGCTCAAGAACTGCCCGTACATTTCGTACAATATCTTAGTCGTTACCGCAACTCATCCTGACGCAAGGTTCCCTATGTAGGAGGGATGTTCTTTGATTTCATATAACATGTCATCGGTGACCACTGAGATATTGTGAAAAGATCATGCGCAGACAGTGACACAGGACTTCATCAGTCAGACAAAAGATGACCGGAGCATTATTTGAATAGATTAGGAGGTCCGTAGATCATGCTGTCTCAACTGGCTGATCTTTGATGCTTTGTGCGTTCGAAGGTTTGATTTGATTATATACAAGAAATCGATTCTTTAAACCAGATCCAGAGTGCAACACTTGCTCTCTAATCCCGCCTACTTGCGACGAAAGTTTTCCGAATAGAAGTATTGGAATCATGTCAGTATGCTAATTAGAAGCATAGACACGTAAGCATGGAAGGCGCGCCCAGTGGAAATGCTGGTCTCAAAGGTCTTCGGTAAACCTGGAGAAGGACCCGTGAGATCGTGTCGATCTGTCCTGGGGTAGATGTGAACGTCCCACCGGATCCGGAGGCATTGTCGGAGACTGCACACGATTGTCGTCGGAAAATGGATCACTGAATGGACCCGGTGTCGTGATGGCAGTTCGAGCCGGACTGGCATGGAAAACTGGGGTACTGGTTTCCTGCAACATGGGAGCACCAACAGCTAATCTGGACAGAGGTGCTTCGCCGAAGAAATTCTGTGAAGCTCTGTAATCGATTGATTGGTCACTCATCATAGTTGCTCTCGGATCTGTGTAGCCATCACCGCCAAATTGTATGACAGGGGGCAGTTTCCGGCCAGAGACCTTCGTGAAGCCCCTCTCAGCTCCGCCAGATGACACCGTACTCCTCGAAAAGCGACTTTGGCTTGTTAGATTAGCTAGCGCTGCAGGAATAGCGAACGGAATCGGCCGTCGGTGTTCGGACATGCCGCCGCCACCACCACCACCACCACCACCAGGGCCTCCGCTTCCTCCAGTTATCATGGCGCCGTACCCTCTGTCATTTCCAGACTCTTGTATGAGCTTCATGGTGGATTTGCGCTTCTTCCATCTTAGGAAAGTCGCAGCAAGGAGCAGGATGATTGCAAGCCCGGAGATCGCCCCAACCACACTCCCAGCAATGGTTCCAGCTGATGTATTCCCTGGTCCCGAACCGGAGCCGGCGCCGGAGGTCGGAGCAGAGCCATCACCATTAGCCGTATCAGCAGGCGAGCCTATTCCATCGCCGCCGCCGGTTGTGGTAGCTTCGGGCTTGGCAGTGCTGGTGAGGTACGTGTAGGCTACACTTAGAGAAGATTTAGACGTCGACGTCGACGTCCCAAATGCCGATTGCGTAAATATCGACGATGAAGGATGCGATGATGTTTTAGAGCGCGTACCAGTTGCGCCGCCCAAAATTGTAAAGCCATCTTCGCTTGTCGTAGTAAATGAATGTAAAGAAGCGCTGGAGTTGCCAAAAGCCGAAGATGAAGATGAAAAAGCTGCAAAGTATCAGTCAGATCAGAACGCATTCAAGCATATCGACTATACTGACTAGAATTAGACAGGCCACTTATTGAAGGAAAGACAGGGGCCGCAGACAAAGGAGTGGCTGTAATGGGCGCATAAGATAACGTGGGAAACGAGGTAGGCATAGAAGATCCCGAAGGTGTCACAGTCGGGTCTTCTGTGGTTGACGAAGAGGATGACGACGGGTGTGCAACACCATTTCCGTCGTTGCTAGCACTGCTGGTTGAAGTCGTGTCCGGGAGGTCTGTGTCTGTCGATGGAGACTTTTTAGTGCTGCTTGCGACAGTCGACTCCGACCGACTACTATCGGTGATTATAGTTGTAGCAGGATAATCGTGAGGTAGCGTCTTAATTATAGTCGCACCGGTCACGTCCGTTACTTGGAGAACAGAGATGGTCTCGACGACAACGACAATATCCGAACCGTTGTCCGCATTATCGTCCGAAGTGTCGCGCTGGTGAGGCCTGCTGTTTTGCTGGGAACGAACGTGATGGAGGTGCTGGTGGTTGTGGTTATGGTTATGGTTGTAGTTGTGGTGATGCGAAGACGGCACGTTGCGAGAATGAGGGTGGGTGTGTCGTCGGTGTTGATCCTGCTCCTGTTGCTGCTGCTGCTGGCGGAGGTCCCGGGTCTGAGGGAGTGAAGACCCGGAAACCTGATCGGTCATCGCGCTGCGTGGCGGTGTAAAAGGGGAATACGAGGTGCCTCTCGACAGAGATGTTCGGGATCTGGGCGGAGTGTGCTGACTCGCTGGCACTTGGCCTGACTTGGGGATAACGAATGCGCTAGGTTGCCGATCGTGCGGGGGCTTCCATTATCATCAATCACCACATGCAGCCGCTCTCTATTCTCGTCTCGTCGTTTTGTTCGCTGGCGCGTCGACTCTGCTGTTCCTCATCGTTGTCGCCGGCGGGGTCTCGTACCTGACATCCACACCTCAAGGTCGAACGGGGAAGGGAGAAGGAGGAGGGCAAAGGGACTGGGCTTTGATAAAAGGACTGTGTCTCTAATAACAACAACCTATGCCCCAATATAGCAGCAATTTTAAAATGAGCGACCGGTCCTTTGGCCCCTTCTAAGTGCCTGAATAGTGGAACACGGTCGTGTCGAGCCCCGGGGAGGGCTTTACATAGTAGGCTTAGTGCCTACCTACACCTAACCTAGCATCTGCAGTAGTGGCTCCAAAAACCTACCGCACACTATCCAGGTGCACTAGTATCGGAGGCTAGGTGGGTAGTGTTCAAACGGGCCTCGAGTGGTTGCAGTTGGATCACTGTCCTTGAATATCCAGGGCAGATCTAGGGAGCTCATTTCGCTTGCTAGGAGAGTTAGCGTGTGTGCACCTCGATGCCTGATACAGGCGTCCAATCAGACAACGGGGCCTTGCCCTTTTCATCAATGTGGTGCAACCGTTACTAGGGCCTCCTTGTTTATCTTTCTGTATTAAAGAATGCATTGCGTTTTGCTTGCGTGGTTTGCTCAAGGCTAGGGAATTGCCAAAGACGAACCGCAGGGTCCAATGCTTCCAAGACTTCTTTCTCCCATTTCTTGATTCTAATGCAGCGTTTGCGAACCGTACGAAAATGGTGCTGATCGTGGGCTTGCGCGCTGTGCTATACTTACTCTCCCTATCTAAGGTAGGCACCGTGCAAGAATGCCCGCCAGCGGCGTAGTAAGGTCTTGGCGTGGGATAATTGCATGCACCCGTACTTATACGAGACATCGAGATCTCGTATTTCGCCAGGCGGAACTGGTTTGGGAGAGCCTAACCGCGATAACGCATCTCCATTCTCCGCCATCCACGTGAAATTGTCGTACACGAACTTTCCCTCAGTTCATCAACTTGAGACTGAAAGATATAACGATAGCGCGGGTCAAGTGTTACCTATGGGGTCTATAATTCGCCCAGGCAAGGTGTTGAGGTGTGTCCACTATCATGTTTTCCATGAAAAATGAACAAACGGCTGCACATCCTGGCGCAGGTGGATCGGCTCATTTACCACTGTTGTTTTTCCTCATCTCGACTGGTTGATCGACGACACCATGCACGTCATGATCGGCAGTCATGGAGACAATCGCTGCTAATATGTGCCATTCAGGAGTATCTACATTTCCCTGTTCACGTGTACGTAAGCGCGAAACACTCGACACCGACCATGTAGCGTAAGACCCGAGCAACCTTAAAACAACACCAATTTGAACGGACTTCTCCCGCAGTACGAACGGGGTACAAATTGTTTCTAGCTTTTGCAGTACCATTATACGGCGCTATCAACATTTGTGCTCTATCAGCTGCGAATGATAAATTCTCACTCCCGGAGCAAAAACGTATCTCGGTGCTCCATTTCAGCATATTTAATGCTTATACTTTAACCTAAGTATGACAACCAGATCTAGCTCTAACATGGAAACAAATCCATAATCATGTGAGAGGTCTTATCGATGGTCTATTTCACATTCCAAGAACGCCCATGCAAAGATCAATATGAAAGGGAGCAATTGCACACAGTATAAGCCACGAACCAATGACGTATTAGCCCAACCCCTGTTCTTGAAACTCTCAAAAGACACAGTCTGTTCGAATGCATGTTTCTACCATAACCCGTAAACGCACTAGATCTGATCAAGGGATGTCTATACATAGAATAGGGCACTGGCTCTACTGGTAAGCCACACTGATGGCACGTACTTATATACTACAACACGAGGATGCCATCAGCAGATAATATGGATTCGGTACGGTGTAACTCCTTGGGGGCGCTCTCCATGTTTTAGAGGAGCACTCAAAGGCAAAGTGAGTTCGATAATCTTTGTTGGGTATCATAAGATCTCGTAGAGGAACAGCTCCCCCGTTTCCCATCCGCTTAAGACGAAGACATATACATGAACACCAATAACTCCATTTAATGCCCGAATATGACAAGTTTTATGCGAAAGCCACCTTCTTCTTCCTGGACTTCACGTTCGTGCCCGTAGACACGGCGTCTGAGATAACATCGTTATCATCATCACCAAATGTCTTGTTCCGTTTCCTCTTCCTGCGCAGCGAATCTTTCGTCTCGTCGAGCTTGGCCTGCTTGTCTGCCTCCTTTTTCTCCGCTTCGACGCGGCGCGCCTCGCGGATTTCTTCCATTTGTCGCGCCTTTATCATCTTGGACTCGATTTGACCTTCTTTGTCGGCCTGCACCATGGCAAGAATTGTGCTCATGCTCTCCTATTCCGGTAGTCGTAAGCTTCCATACTCATTCCGCAAACCATACTGTAGTTCTGTATCAACGCACCTTATCATCGACAAAAACCTTTCCCTTCTTCTTACCCTTCGGCTTTGTGACGCCGACGGGTGTGATCATGTTTAACTGTGGTATTCCCAGCTCCTTCTCAGTGTATATCTTCTTCTTTTTCTTCTTCAGCAGATCGGCCATCGTTCGACCCTTCATCTGTTTCGCCAAAGACGCGGCTGTGGGTTTCTTCTTGGACTTAGAAACGCCATCCGAGGAACCGGATTTAGACGACTTGCTTGCGCTAATTCCAGATTTGTTCGCTGCATGCTTGCTCTTGATTGTGCTCGTCCTTTGTGGCGCCATGATGTATATGTATGTGTTTGTGATCGTGATGGCGTGAGCGGTGGGAAGTGTCGTGGCTGGATGATTGAAGCTCTAGAAAATATTTTGGGGCAAAGGAGAGCTATCGATAGCCGGCGGGGCTGTGGTGGATACTTACCTACCTTACGGCGATAAGCAACCAAAAGTGACTCCAAACATATTCTCAACCAGATGTTCAATAAGAATGACTTAATTATCATAAATAATTGCTATTATTATGACCTCTACAATGGCTGTCGACTCGCTGTTTCCAAGGTACACATCCGCCTCAAAACAACACCAGTTGGTGCTCTTTGGAGCCTACCGCCTTTCTTTTTCCTTGCAGCACGTTCCATGAGACGATCTTCTTTCTCAAACAAATTACACCTCAAGCTTTTTGTGATTTTTTTCTTTAAAGAGACAGGAACATAATGAGCATTCACTACATCGAGAGTGTATCCAGTGGTTGCGGAGACCGCGTCACCTTGTCAATTCGCTGGAACAACGCACGGATAGAGGTGGACCTGGACCCTTCTCCTACAGGCAACACAATACAAGATTCTTTCATCGAGAAATATAACGCCGCAGTGGAGGATGGAGATGACGAGGAAGAGGAGATGATATCTGACCAGATTTTGGACGCTATCGTCCAAGCCGGGAGGTCATTGTTTGATCGGCTCGCCCCGCCTCCAGCCCCGGACGCTTCCACCCCAGCGGATCTCCATTCCCTCATCTTCCCGAAAGAATATTCATTCTATTTCTGCCCGAACGTGGAAACTAACGCGGCGGAATTAATCCCCAAAGACAACGGGGACACAACGCACGAGGAATTCGATCTGGAATACCAGCTTCCAGCCAATCAAGACCTAGTCCTACCTAAGTTCTCGACCAGAGACATCCATGTCCTCCAGAAGCTGCTTGGCGACGGTTATATCGCCCACGTCTCAGCGGGGGGCCGAGAAATGTGTTGCAAAGTCGGCGACGAGTTGCGTGCCGACGCCTTGCAGAGAGAATTATCCTGTCTTTTGACGATCAGTACCTCTCAGCACGCAGCCGCCCTTCGCGTGCCAAAGCTCCTCGGCCTGGTCGAAGCTGCTGACGACGGGAGAACCATCGGACTGCTACAAGAATACGTCCCCTGCTCGGATACCTGGGAGCTATCGACGCTGCAAAACATCGAGTCGGTTTCTTCGATTGCCAAGGCTCGCAGGGAAAAGTGGGCGTCGCAAATCCAGGAGACCGTCCAGTTATTACACCAGATCGGCGTTACGTGGGGTGACGGCAAGGCTGCCAACGTCCTGGTCCACCGCGATACGGATGACGTTTGGATCATCGACTTTGGGGGTGGATGGACGGATGGTTGGGTGGGTCAGGAGTTGAGTGGGACTGTGGAGGGTGATTTTGTGGCGGTTAAAAAGATACTCGAGTTTTTGGAAGTTTGACAATTGATTTTACTAGAGAGAAGGGATTGCGTTGCGGTGGAAGGTATACTGGGAGTACGCCTGAGCCACCAGTGCCTTCGCTTAGGGATTGTACCTAGAAGTATGTTTTAAGCAGCTCGCAAAATGAGACGGTTTAGCAAATGTCCACCGGGCAAAGGAAATAAGTAGGCCGAGGAAGACACTAACTCCTGTTGAGGTAAATCAGGCTCTCGCTCATCCCACATATCAAAACTTTCCCAACTTGGGTGAAGGGGATAGGGCGGAGGTCACGGCGCGGGGTCCCGTACCAGGACGGCCCTGCACCAGTACGGGCCGGGACCAGTACGGATCGAGAACCCATATCAGTACGACCCCGACTGGTACAGGCTCGGAACAGTACGATGAAATGGCTTTCTAATTACAGGATCCCACGCGGTCACCAAACGAAGACGTCCCGACCACCTTTGCTATCGACGGCAGCTGGATATTGCATCGTCCAACTAAGTCGGCTTTGGATCCCATACGTGTCCTTTCTATATGTTGTGCCCGAAGGTTCGAGACGGAGATTAAGTATCTCTATATCCCAGTGAATGCAGCTCTCGAACATGGCTCTGGCTTTAAGTAAGGCTTCTTCAGGCATCTTACGATTACGAAGGCAAGGGGCGAGTTCTAGCCGAGATTGACTTATCATTAGGTATGTTCTGATGTTAGTAAGTTTATATTCGTGTGGAGGAAGATTAAATACTGTGATATGTTAAGGTTAATAATCCCGAGATTTATCATGGGCTGGAGTGACTGTTGACAATGTCAACAGACTGTTGTAGTGGAGAGTTAGCGTCTACATAGCTCCCCTACTACAGGGCAAGTGTTGTAAACAGCCCCACCACCAAGATTACCTACAGTTCTTTTCCTGCCCCGCCATCGGGAGATGTAAGTAGGTAGTCTGCACAGCGAGCCGGCGCTTTTGCAAAAGCGTATCACCCCTCCACCACTTAAGGCAGAAAACAGAAGTATCGCGACTAAAAACTAAAATTATATCGACGCTCGTTCAGCGGATTTACCAGATACACCGATTTTCTGTACAAGCCATATCAGAAACACAACTGCAATGGGGTCCACGACAAAACCTCGCTGGGTGGCTCTGGCTCGGGACACCAACGAGACCAAGATCCAACTTGCGCTGAACCTAGACGGGGGCGCGTTCCCGCCTGACACAGATGCGCGGCTCAAGGCTGCGACGGAGGAGGGCCACGCCAGCCAAGCTAGCAAATCTCAGACCATCAGTATCAGCACGGGCATCGGCTTCCTAGACCACATGCTGCATGCCCTTTCAAAGCACGCCGGCTGGAGCCTTGTGCTGGCGTGCAAGGGCGATTTGCACAGTACGTCTGCAACATTCACTTTCGCTCTCAACAACTGCTTCTCTCTTTCTTCGTTGTCACACCATGTTCGACTTCGCTGCCAAAAGTAGGATCTGAAGAGAGGCCGGAGAACCAGGAGCGGAAGAGAAAAGAAACCTCAAAACTAGCGACTCGAGGCAGCAAGTAATGCTAACATGGACTATAGTCGACGACCACCACACAGCCGAAGACGTCTGTCTAGCACTGGGGTACGCATTCGCATCAGCGCTGGGCTCGGCCTCGGGGCTGGCGCGGTTCGGATCCGCCTACGCGCCGCTGGACGAGGCCCTGTCGCGGGCCGTCGTCGACCTCTCGAACCGGCCCTTCTGCGTGGCGGACCTGGGCCTCAGGCGCGAGAAGATCGGCGACCTCAGCACCGAGATGCTGCCGCACTGCTTCCAGAGCTTCGCGCAGGCCGCCCGCATCACGCTGCACGTCGACTGCCTCCGGGGCGAGAACGACCACCACCGCGCCGAGAGCGCCTTCAAGGCCCTCGCCGTCGCCATCCGCCACGCCACGACCCGTATCCCCGGTAAGGAGGGCGAGGTCCCGAGTACGAAGGGCACGTTAAGTGTATAATGAAAGTCACATAAATAGCGCCAGTAAAATGAAGGCCGAACCTAGAGTTTCGAATATTTACACTCAACATTCGATTGTATTCCGTAATCTCGAGTGTAATCAAGTTTCTCATTTACGATGTTATAGGCTTCATCACCCAAACGACGAACCGTAACCATGTTGTTTGTTGATGAGGTATATTTCGTTGCACGCAGCCGACCCTGAAATACATATAAGGGAGTTTCCGAAGGAAACTCAATCAACACTTAGCCGTCAACTAACCTGGATTCAATGAGTCGTACTCAAATGTATATGGAGACGAAGAACGAGATGTAGCAGCGTTACATAATCACCAAAATTAGGCCCTACTATTTATGAATATTGTTACAATTATTATAGTATTATTCAAACAAATGTCATATCTCGTATGTACAATTTTGCAGCCTCCTCTCATTTGTATCGCATAAGCAAGCAGTGTATAATAACACTTAAAAACTCGTCAGACTCATGCAGGGTATCCGTGTTTCCAATCCCTCTATTCCACATTTTGTTACATTATATCGTTGGCAGATAAATTTGACAATTCACCACGCCCTTTAGTTTCCTTAACGGGCGTAGCCATAGTTGCCTTGTCCAGCAGACGGGTAGGAGGTTCTGTCGGGATAAGCTGTCTGGCCCTCATGTTGGAACCCCGACTCGCCGTACTTGTTGTTGTAGTGCGCGCCGTTGGTGCCCTCGGTACCTGCGTAGCTGGGTCGGACTTGGTCAGGGTGGGCATCTTCACGAATTGCATGTTAGTATCTGTTATTACAATGGGAGTATGTAACATTTTTCGGGAAAATGCGGAATCCGACAAATTTTCTTACTCCCAAAATTCCCGGTAAAGAAGATAGCAATGGGCTATAAGGAGTACTTACGCTCAGGCAACGCATTCGGGTTCATCACTTGTTCTTCGGAGCCCTTGCGACGGCGGAATCGGCCAAAGAAACCACCTCGGCCGGCGTAACCGGAAGTATAGTTGTTGGCGGGGCTAGGGCCAAAGCGTTGCTCCTTGCGTCGATGGCGGACAAGGACGACCTCTACGAAGGCGGAGAGCAAGAAGAAGGCGCTGAATATCAAACCGAATAAGTTCCAATTCAAAATTAACAGCAGGCTAAGTAGTGGTCGCACTCACATCGCAATGATTGACACGGCTAAAACAGCCTTGTGTATCTGGCATAATTGATGAAAGCTAGGCAGTCCAGACCCAAGATCATCTAAAGCAGGACGACTACCAAAGATCGTATTGACAGTACCGGTGCACGAACTAGCGCCCCCTCGATTCGCCTGCGCAACGTAGATGAAGGCACCCACAAAAGCAATATCGAGGATGATAGCGATCCCTGATGCGAATGGGTGGCCGGCGACGCAGCAAAGCAGCAGGAGGCCAGCTATTGTGTACAGGACGCCTGCGCCTGATATCCCTTCAACCGCCTTACTCCATGTCGGGATGTTGAAATTGTTTCGCGAGGCGATAGCGAGGAAGTATGAGAAGAGGGCCAGCACTACGGCGCAGCTCAGAAACTGGATGCCGCGGATAAACCACTGCACGGCCTTCAGGGCGAGTCCTGACTTGGCTCCCATATCGATGATGTTTGTGCGATATAGCTGTATTCGTATAATGAAGGTGCAGTGACAGTCGTGGTTAATTTGGTATGCTATGAGATGCTGATAGATCAAATCCCATGAGAATTGAAGCTCGTAGTATTGTAAGGATTATAAGATAGTGGAGAGGAAAACGATGCTGGGGATTACACGGATGAAATATTAGGAATCGGAAAAGCGGCAGAGTGGGTAGTCGATCATGAACCACATCTAATGTAAATCAGGGATCATGATTTCATTTGTCGTTAGCCATGGAACCGCAAACATAGCGGCCCAGTATTTTTTATTAGTGTGGCAGTAGAGACACGGTCTAGGTAGACTCCGGAAGAGAAGCCTCGGTCGGGTACTTCGATGACGAATGTTCAGGCTCAAAGCCACCCTCCAGCTCCTCACGTCACTGAGGGACGTCCACCAGTGCGGCTATCAGATGCCAGATGCAATGGCTCCATCCTTGCGCTGTGGCTTTGTTCTTACGACCCTGCAACCGTCTATCCCATGACATCAAGTACCGAGATCCATCGAGTCAGTAAGCCCCCTGATTCGCTAGACAAGTAGAACTAAGCCGCAACTCACGTCACTCTCTCAGTGGCGCCCATGCAAGCCAGCTGCCAAGAGTCCCGGATTTTGTTTTTAGCCACACAATGGAGATCCGAAGTTGAACCAGACGATTGTACATCCATTACTGCGAATAGAGAAAGTCAGTGGCAGCCTGATAGAGAACGTCAACAATTCGTCGAAATGTGTACAATACCACATACATACTTACTACCATAGGTATCTAGCCAGTCCCAGTAGCGTGATTAGAAGGCAGTTTCAGTAGTCCTCTACTGGGTACGTTTGATACAACTGCCATGCAGTTCAAAGGTGTATCGAACACGTACTTAGTAACGCACGTAGGTGATTACATAACATGTAGGTGTAATTTTACGAACCCAGTCCTGGTGAACTTTAGTTTATGTTCGACATTTCTCTTCTGAGTAAGCGGAATGTCAAACACGGAAACACGAACCCCATGTGACTGTGAGTGATTAATTCGATTTGAAACAGACGAAATCGTTTGACCCAACCGGTGATGGTTATTATAGGCGATTAAGCTATGCGTCCTGCCTGGAATCCATATGCAGACCCAGCTTCCTCCACATGATTTTGAACTTTTCGTTTGATCATCGTTACTCGTGAAAATAGCTTGCAATCAAGCCGATGCAAGCTCTGCTATATGCCCTTAGCAGTTCTGGTGTGCGTCTAATTCCGAAGACAGCTCAAAAGACATTGTCACGCCTCATTGCACTCCTCAGCCTGACATAAAGCTGGTCATCCTCGCTGAGAGGTAGGTGGAGCTCTCGACTGGTCTCATTGTTTCGGCTTTCCCTTGGCCTTCGCCTTCGCCGCCTTCTCTTGGTCTACGAAATCTTTGATGATGCTATGCAGATCCCCGTTCCTCCTGGCAAGCAGCAGGACATCATCGGTGGTTATGGTCGACCGTCCCGCGTGACGACTGAAGCTCTCCAGGTCCAAGGCGATATTTTCTAACTGCTCGTTAATGATATGATGGCACGTGGGACGTCAAGGCCGCATACCAATTTGGGTCCAGACCATTTCCGTCAAAGCACCGATGAATTGGGGAGTTACGTTGCGGTTTCTGCGCAGCGTCTCCTCATCCACCATTTTGCCGACTGCGAACCACAGTGCAGCCTTTAGCCTCTGAGGGCACACGGCGCGTGCTGTCAGCTCGAAAGCCCCAATTCCTGATGTTTACTGATGCAATTGTTTGCTTACTCACCTCCTGGACATCTTCATCAGAGTTGTCTGCCATGGTGGGGCTGACTTGTTTCTGTAAAGCGTAGAACGAGTAGATAGACGACAGCCATCACTTATCGATTTGACACGCGACGAACGCGAAATTGTGGGGGTTCAAGGTTATCACCACTTTTTAGGTTCCGCTGGCAGGGTACCTACTGGTAGATAAAGCTACCTACACTAAGCCGGGGAGCTAACCTACAGTGCAGCAGGATGATAATCGTGTAGCGTCGTGCTAAATACTAAGAAAGCAAGAGTACTGTTAATCCGCAAGGCTGTTATACAATTTGGGTAGAAAATTAGCTGTTGATCAGTCTCGAAGAGTTCTTGCCACTTAACAGCCCCTGTCCAGCAAGTAGATTTAGAAAAGTCCTCACCAAAAATTCCCTGCCAGTACAAGCCCTAGCGCGGCGCTACACGATTATCATCCTGCTGGACTGTACCTCTAGGGCCTATAGGGTCTCGTTGCGGGTCCGGAGCGCCGAATAATCTGTTTGTTTTATCCCTCGTTCGCAAAACTCAAAGCTTGCAAGATTTCACCTGCAACCTAACTTACTTCTGTTCACTAATGTTTATTGCCTTTCGCTCTGTGTATAATAATTCCCCTAATTTTCTTTCTATTGAAGCTAGTGACACGGCGAACCTCTGGCAATCGACTTGGAATACTACCACGCCCAGCTACTCCTGTGCAACGAAATTCGATTCCGACTCTTCCACCGCTACAAGCCCGCTATTCCGAAAGAAAAAATCACCGGCCTAACCATGGCGGACGAACTCACCGGCCTCGTCGTCCATTTCGGCGAGACACTATGGGAACTGGTCACTTTGGTCACGGATCGCGTGACTAACAATGTTACCTCCTCCGTCACAAACTTGACGGCGCAACAGTGGATTCGCCTAATCGCCATCGTCGGCGCTTATGCGCTGGTGCGCCCCTATGTCATCAAATTGGGTGCAAAACACTCAGCGAAAGAATTTGAGAAAGCCCAACAAGATGTTGCCGAGATCTCTCCGAATGAGTTACGTGGCGAACTCGGTATCCCAGACGAAAGTGAGGACGATGATGGCGACGACGGGCAAGGCGCGACATCAGGGATAGATTGGGGCAAAACGGCGCGAAAACGGCAACGCAGAATGATCAAGCAGCTATTGGACGTCGAAGAATCGCGGTTGCAAGAGACGTTTGACGAACTGGAGGACAAGGATATAGAGGAATTCCTCATCGGTTAACGTTTCTTAGAACCCAAATGCAAGAATCTAGGGCAACCGTACATAAAATCAATGCTGTCAACTTCGATTCACAACGGGCCATCCCGAATGCTATCAGCGACTTCACACCACCTCTACACGATCCCGGTGCTTTTGTGGGCTAGCTGCAGGGCTAGAAAAGGACTGCCGTACCGTCCACGGCTCCCGGGAGCGAGACTCGTTGGATTTGAAATACGCAGGTAGGACGGGGCTGCAGAAAAGGCTCAGGATTTATGAGGAAAACCAGTGACTCTCATGAGTGCTTATCGTGTCATGCCATATGCGCTGGGGCTCGATGTTCCAATAATCCTGCCAAGTCTCTCGCTCGGCACTCCCCCTGCTAATCTCACACCCGGCAAGTGAATGTTGAGGTTCATGCAAGCACCTATGTTGCCGCGGCAAAATGCGCACGACTAGTGTAAATCGTCAATCCTAGGATGTCCGTCAACGTGTTCTTTGTCGATCTTCGCATTGTGCCCAGTTTGTCTGTGTATCCAACCTAGTTGTAGTTGAATATTGAGTGCTACCGAGGATGAAGTTGTCTTTTGCACCCTTGCTCCTTCCCCAATGAAACCCTGTGGCGCCTTAATCTGTAGCCCACCTTAACTGCATACACCGGTCCCTCTACCCGCTACAAAATTAACCATTAAGCATTGGGTCTGACTGGGATTTCAACGACTACATCGAAGAACGCAGAACTCACAATTACACTCTTAATACACCTTATGCTTTAGGTGAACATACACATTTTTTGTTCCCGCGACTGAGCCTGCCGTACTGCCTCCGTGTATTTAACTTATTTTTTTGCTCCTCTGTAAAATCGCTCACGCAGTGTGCTTGCACGATAAGTTCGCTCTTTTGATGGTCCTCTCTCTATCTTGATGTCAGTAACTAGTCAAAACCTGTCTGGCAACGAACCACGGGATCGCGTGGTTGATGAACAGGCATCTGTGCACTCGGCACTTCTCCGCGGGTCGGACAATGATGATCAACTTCGGCCACGGCGGAAAAAAGCGACTGTAACTCGACTGAACTGCCTAGCGCTCGTCATCGGTCTGCAAATCGGGTCTGGAATTTTCTCAGCGCCTAGTCTGATTGCCCAACATGTTCGCTCCCCTGCAGAAGCCTTAGGTGTTTTTCTTGTGGCAGGTTTGTTGGTCTGGACCGGCGCGGCATCGTTTGTCGAGCTGGGATTGCTCGTGCCTTCCAATGGGGGTATCCAGGAGTATCTGCGGGCCAGCTGGGGTGATTATACAGGTTATTTGTTTTCTTGGATATGGGTTGGTGTGGTAAGACCTGCCGGTAATGCTGTCATATCTACCATCTTCGCAGATTACCTCCTCAAAGCTTTACGACCGTCCGACCCGATCTTACCATGGACCACCAAGATCGTAGCGCTCGGTTGTGTAGCCTCACTAACAACCATCAACTGCCTCGGTGCGACAGCAGGAGCAAAGGCCGCCAATGTCTTCATGGTGCTTAAACTTGCTGCTCTGGGAAGTATTATTGGCATAGGATTCAGCATTTACGTGTTCGGTTATGGGCACGGAGTGCCAGCTTCAGACCTTGGATGGTTCGGGTGGGATCAAGCAAGTCCCAGCGACCCAGACATCTGGAGATCTCTCGGTAGCATCTCCACGGCTGTGTTCGCGGCACTCTTTTGTTATGGGGGCTGGGAGAGTGCAACTTTCGTCGTAGGAGACATGGAGAATCCCGCCAAGGATCTTCCGATCGTTATAAATGGGGCGATGACCTTGGTGATCGCCGGGTTTTTGCTGATGAATGCGAGCCTTTACATCGGTCTACCATTCGACGTGGTCAGAGAAAGCAAAGCAGTGGCGGTGGTGAGTTGCCCATTTCCTTAGCCGGCGGGTACCGACGTGTACAGCCAAGCTGATGAGGCGATAGGAGTTCGCAAATCGAACAATCGGAGCGTGGGGCGGTCTCGTTTTCACCATTGTGGTGTCTATATCAGCTATGGGTGCTGTCAACGCAAATATCTTTGCGGTTACGAGGCTCTGTGTAGCAGCCGCACAGCGTGCTTATTTTCCTCTGATGCTGGCAAACTTGCACTGCTGTACCGCACGAGACGAGGCATCCTACTTTCGCCGAACGTTGGCGTGGCCATTCCGGCTGCCTGTTTTGGCCCTTGCAAGGCTGACGCGGAGATTACGATGGGAGTATTCTGTGCCTGTGTACGTTTCATTGTGAGTTCATGATGTGTGCTTGACCGGCAATCCAAGTCTTAACGGCTGATAAATATAGATTTCCCTTACTTCTGAATGGGATCCTCACATCGTTTTTCATATTGGTTGGCAATCTCACCGGGCTCATTACACTCATAGGTATATACCCTTCCCCCCTTCTTCAATGGCGTCACATGTTTTGCGATTGATACAGTTGCAGAGATGATTAAATTCTTCTGCTACATGATGTCGGTTCTAGGCATATTCATCCTAAGACGAAGGGCGGATAAGCAGATGCAAATCGGATCTGATCCTACATCCGGGACGTACAGAACGTGGATAGGAAACCCAATTATCTTTGCATCTGTTAGCGGGCTGTTAATCGTCAGAGGAGCATTATCTGCGCCGCTCCAGGCACCGGTGATCCTTTCCATTGGCGTCCTCGCGTTAGCCGTGTTCTACAGAAAGTTCAGTTCTCGCCCTTACGAGTTACCTCCGCCCGCCTAAGTCGGAAGCCAGGGCGTCTCGCGTATCGTGATGTAGTTACACAGGTTACTTACCATCGAGGCAACGCTGACACGTACCTCTGGTAACCTACCGTGGTGGTTGCCCGGCGGAGGCCCAGAACATCATGGCGAGGGAGGATTTACACTGCGTATATTGCCAAGGCCTTCGTGTCCATGAGTGGTCCCAAAGCTGCGGTATTCCGTATTGTTCTGTATCTCGTCGGCTTTCGCACCGCGGAAACTTACCCTCATGTTGACCAGGGAAGGTATCTTGCATAGCAATCAAGAGAGCGTCCATCCGAGACCTTCGAAATGCTCATCTAAACACGATGCCGTGCCACCTTGGGTACCAACGGGTGCTACCAGAGTAGTTACTGCTTTAGCGTGCCAAATCAGCCTACAACTTTGCCCGTGGGGTGGAGGTTCTAAAACTTGAGTCGATAGACTAGTTGATATAGGGAGAGGCTGTACAAACACTCGCACCCTCGCGGCATGTAAGGGTTAGTGTCACCTCTCCAATCTTGCGATAAAGATGCGCCATTGTATGCATATCCGGATTTACCCTACTCTTTCGGATCAATTCCATAACGGCTTTGCAGCCTCGGGTACATATCCGGCTCGGAACTATTACTGTTGGCGCGTCATCATTGCGTTGATAGGCATGGAGAACTGCATATGGCATATGCCTACTGCAGACCTTGTCTTGTTTACGGGATCATTTTCTTCGGCACGAGTTTGGACCTTGGCTACCGTTATCAAACTGGCATTGCATCTACTTAACAATGGTAGGCCACGCTGTCCTTTAGTACATGTAGTCAACAACACAGCATCGATGGCGAGTTGTCAAGACAGGGATTGATTCATGCATGATGCAACAGGTCACTACTCATGTTGCGTAACACATCATTTCTCTGGCACTAACACCACGGGCGGCAAAGTCACACAAAGAACTACGAGGGAGCATGGCGCTGTGTGAGTGCTTAAGCTCCAACTCAAACTTTGGACCATACCACTCCAACATGCCTGCGGTAGACGCCGCCCGGTTTGTATTCGGATGAAGCCCTGAGGGCTCGTAACGGAATCAGCGGCACCAACGCCAACCCTTGGGGGCGAGATAAGAAGTGGTCTGGTGGTAGGCGCCAAAACAGTCACCGACGCTCCGTACGCGATACCGGGCGTTATCAGCGTCGATCATCCCGGAATTAAAACAGCATGTGAAGCTAGAGGTGGAAGTTCGCTTGAGCCCAAAGGTATATCGGTGATACATAAGCTCGTAGTGCGATGACACGCGCATCTATCGTCAATAGGCCTTGGCAACAACTTGCAGAAGAACCCCTGGCTCGGGTTGTTCAGCTTGCAGCTCCTCCGCATTCTCCTCACACAATAGATGCGGTCATCAATGCAAGCCCCTCTTTGCCTCGTCAACGCAGAAGGGGAGTAATAATAACAACCATCGGCTCAAGGACTGGTCACCTCTCCAGACCATGAATTAGGGATGTACTTGCTCCTCGGCATGGTCATGGCGACCGCCATACTCCGATCGCACAATGGGGGAAGGGATTCAGATGTAACGGCCAACTGGCCTAACTCCGCGCGTGGGGTCGAAGCCCATAGGTTGACCGGCGGCCTCCATAGCCGTGAACAAGCCAGTCATGAGTCAAGACGATGTATGCTTGCGCTTCTTAAGAAGACCTAAATCGTTGTATCATTCCGATAAATCTAATAATATCGACTCTCGAACGTTCTCACGTTTACTTCCGTCTTTGATACTTACATAGTAATACTATTTACTCGCAAGACTTCAACTATATTAGTTTGGCCTTGCGATCTTAGATCGGGCTGTTTCCTTGGGTGGACTCCAGCCCTAGTACCTTTTGCCCCTGTCGCTGCATCCCCCACTCAGCACGTATTTGTCGTACCAGTCCACTGTTACGTTTAAGCTGGACGCCCCGCGTTCGAGACGGCTTTCACCTGAGAATCGACTGACCATCATCACCCATGAGGTTTCCAGCTCTATAAAGCCTCCTTTGCAGAACCCACTATTTCAATTCAAGCAAAAACAACACAGTCTTATTTCTTCATCTCTAATCCCTCTCCCTGTAACCGTAACTCTTATTGGACAACGGCGTGAGCGGCTTAGCTGTCACTAGAGAATAGTCAGCGAGGCTGTGTATGGATGAGAAGCTGAGCGTTCAAGCTGCACATATATCTCAGCTTCCAGATATGATGCCCTAATTCTATTCTTTAACTCTCACCCGTAATCCACGACAATATGGTCAGTTCCGACGTTGAAAGTTTGTTGAACAACGGCTACTGGCCGAATTCAAGGGCCAAAAGCCCAGATCCAAGGAGGTGAGTGCGGTACTGACGGTCGATCACCTCTGGATTGGGCGCAAGCTTTCTCGTCATATCAGGCAGGGCTGACATATCTTTTTACACGTCATAGCATTTCAGATACATCTCACAAGCCAAGTTACTTATCCCAAGACGATCAAGCGATTCCAAGAAGACTGCCTTACCATATCGGCTCCCAGAAACCGCCACATCCGATCGTCGAAGATGAGAACGATGCGCTGGCGAAGGAAGCGGGGTTGTTGGCCGTGTCGAGTGTTGCATCCGAAGAACCAACAAATCGTGGCGACCCCGATCAATACCCAATACTGCTACCTGTAGATGAACATCAGCACAACCCCGAGAGACGATTCATACTGGTGCCAAACGAGTCTGATCTATCATCTGATGTATCAGATACGGAAAATAAATCGGGCGGGTATCGTAGGACGACTGAACGAACGGCTGAGCTAGACACAGAGCCGCCCTTTTATGAAGCAAACACTTGCCGCAAGTACGAGTCACCTCCCGGGCACGATAATAAAACAAGCAAAAAGGAGATACGACCTGAGACTAAACATCGGCGTAGTCATCCCGGAGATCTTCCTCCTATAATAACCGATGGTGGGAGTGGAGGACGGTCGGATGACAATCGACGAGAGAAATCGACGACCAGAACTGACAATCGCAGCGAGGACTATTTGTCGGCTCGTCCGTCCGCAAGCTCTCGGGTCCCTCGCGAGCATCTGTTGACACCAGAGGTCATCGAACACGCCACGAATGGGCGTGATCGGCAATACTACAGAGGTGGATCAAGCCCGGAACCCCAGAGTCGCAACCGTTCGGCTCAGCCCAGTGATCAATACAACCGCAACTCTCAGCATGATCGCAAGTATAAGGAGAGAGAGAGCAAATCAGCCCATCCATCTAGCCCTACGCTCCAGAAACGGCGCACATCAGAAGTTCCAAAATACACCAGGCGTGGCTCGAAAGAAAATTACGAGTCGTCGCGTCAGTATATCGATAGGTCGTCTTCCAAGTCAGATCGCAAAGTGCCTTCTTCCACGCATTCTCAGTCTGACCGCGACTCTGGCTCACAACAATCCTCAAGCAGCAGAGATGCACGGGCTCCGCCACAGTATAGCGACACGTTCTATTCAAGTGAAGATGATTCCCGGCAGCGTGTCGATTCTCGTCGAATAAGGTCGGGTATGCCGGCCGGGAAGCACGAGCTTCCGCCCACACCTGTAGAATCACGGGGAACAGCTCGGCGGAAATCCAGGGAACAATCCTCATTGCCTTCACCACGGCTATCCCAAAGCTCGCTTTCAGACCCCTACTCCAGTTCTTCGAGTTCTCGCAGTGCAACTTTTCCAAGAGAACCAGTGCCTTCTCGCAGTGAGAATCGCGCCGGGCGACCCCTGCCTCGTGCCTCCACGTCGAAGGGTTCTTTTAGCGCAGCCCGGAACGCAGTGCCAACTGCAGTATCGGTGACAACAGCAATACCGTCTGCTCCAATTCCAAATGCGTCGGTCGACCATCGTCGCTCTCCAGTCCGCCCTGCGCCAAAGGCAGGTTCTACTATAGACTCAAGGGCGCAGCCTTCAACTCCATCTGTTTCAATCCCAACTCGCCCGTCTTGGCCTCCCCCCAGGTTTGAGCCTCCTCCGAGCAGCAAAAGCTCCAGCTCGCCAATTGGCTCTTATAGACGTTATTCCACCGAAGTGAAAACCGGCGATCTCCCAGATATCCCGCACTGCCCTCGCACACGCGAAGAGGCAGGGCACATGGACTGGCTAACGCTCCCCAGATGCGACAGCTTCAACATCTGCCCGTCGTGCTACAGCGCCAACTTCGCGTCGACCGAGTTCGCACACGAGTTCGTGCTCATGCCATTCCGCCCGCGCGATCGGCCGCTGGCTTGCGACTTCGGCGCGTCGGAGTTCTACCGCATCGCGTGGCTGTTCACGCGCAAATACGGGCGGCCCGACCTGGGCTTATTCCACGGCCTGACCAAGATCGCGGCCACGTGCCAGCCGTGCACGGGACATCGCCAGGTGTCGCGGATCTGGTACTCCATCCGGGACCCGAGCACCAAGCGGTACATCGACGAGTTCACCGTGTGCGACGCGTGCGCCAGCACGGTCGAGACGCTGCTGCCGAGCCTAACGGGCCTGTTCGTGCCCCTCGACTCGCCCGCCGAGCGGACGCGCGGCGTCTGCGCGATGCACCACGACCGCGGGTACGACCGCGGGCGGTTCCTCCTGTACTTCGACGTGCTGGAGGGCGCGGCCGACCACGCGCTCCAGACGCAATCCGCGCCCAACGTCCAAGCGCTCGCGGACCGCATCCGCCAGCTCGCGGCGATCCCCCCTTGCCCCGAGGGCCGCACCTTGTACGACGCCTACTGGCACACGATGCGCGAGGTGCCGATAGTCGTGTGTCCCGAGTGTTTCATGATGGTCGTGCAGCCGCTGCTCGACGGCCGCGGCGACCTCACGGTCGCGGGGAACTTTCACAATCGGCTCCAGTACGAGAAGAAGGCTGAGTGTATGCTCTTCTCGGATCGCATGCGCAGCGTCTTTAACCGGGCCGTCATGAAGAGAGATCTGGGATACCTCACGGAAAAGGTTAACGAGCGGACTAGTAAGAAGGAGGAGTTCGACGCTCGTCTCAAAGCGCTCCAGCGTCAGGGCACTGTGACTCCCTGGGCAGCAGCCGAGACCGATCGCATCATCAAGGAGTGGAAGAGGTACGAATGATATTCATTAGATCGCTAACTTCGGATACAGGACAGTATTCATGACAAGTAAGGGGCAAAACATGGAAAGGGGAGGAAAGAAATAGATATCGGGCGGACTGTGATATTAGATACGTTCATGATTAGGGGTGTGTAAGGGAAAGGTATGGGAAGGTCTAGGCCTATCGGATAAGGTTTTGGTTACAAGGTTCTGGTTCGGGTGTGATTACGAATATGTTTACATCTAATGGCATCTGCATGTACGTGTTTAATGGATCGAACAGTGTCATGGAAAGGCTTGGATGAAGTTACGAATTAACGACTTGCGGCTAATACACCTGTCATTATGATAGACATATATCATGAGCTTCATCCCTTAGCAACTTCATATCTATGGCTGTTGGCCCATACGTCTGAGTAGCTTCTCGTTGTTCATTAACATTTAGTGGCCGTTTCTGAACTTGAGGATCCGATTCAAAGGGAATATGTTTCATTATCACAAGTTGATACAGGCAACTTTCCATACTAGAGTTCGGTGAGTAAGTAGTTCGAGTTGATCAATCTCAATTAACTATGGCCTTAACTGTCCCGTACCCACCAAAACACATCGTGGAAACCACAGGATCAGCCACCCGTACCAATTAGGCCGACTGCCTAGCTTCATCATAACCAGCGGTCTACGGATTCTAGACAACCACCCAAGTCTCCTACTTAACCATTCCCAGTCAACTGCTGCGGCCAGCTAGCAGGACAAGTTCCCGTGCAGGGAATCCCAGACTGCGCCTGGTTCGCGATATTCGAGCAGAGGTACTTGTCCACCGTCCTGCCGTCTTTGTTCGTGATATTGATGTTCTCGAAAAAGAAGCCGTCGCAAGGAGACGCGGACGAGCAATGGATCGCGCTCGCGATGTTGTATCGGCTAGTACCCGTCATGTTAATCCAGCGGATGTCGCTTATCTTTAGCCGCGAAGAGTCGCAGCCCGAGGAACTGTATATGCACTTTTTGATAGTGGAGTATTAATTAGCAGGATGTCCCTTTTTTTTTCAAGGGCGGAATCTATCAGGGCGGGTTCCGACGAGTCTGGGAATACTAGGTAGTCACTTACGGGTGTGACGTAAATAGGCTGGTTGACATCGGTAAACTTAAAGTTGGCAAAGGTCACATTCCGCACGTATCCAGTCCCCGAGTACGTCTTGATCCACGCCGCGTTCGAGCTGTGGGTGCAGGTGAAGTTGTCGTAGTAGATGTTGGAGACGTAGTCGGGCTGCGCCGCGTTCGAACCCATTGATCCTATCACGGCGCACCCAGACTCGTAGCAATGGACGTTGGAGATGTGAACGTTGCTGCTGTTGCCTTTCATGCTGATACAGTCCTAGTAGAGATAGTCAACAAGAGTAACGGTGATACAAAAGGCGATTATGACAGGGATAGGAGCGGCGGAGGGAAAAGCATGTCCTTACATCGCCGCATGTCACTGTCCAGTTCTGAAGGTATATGTTATTGGAGTTCCACTAACACAAAATAGAACATCAGTATATCTGTAACTATAGGGACGAGGGAGTTTGAAGCACTTCTGGGAGTATACTGACTGTGTCTATGCCGTCTGTGTTTACCGTGCTCCACTGGCTGTTACTTGTTGCGTTCATATCCAGGTTTGTCATGGTGATATTCTCGCTGTAAGCAACAAAAGTGTCTGAAGATACGTAATCAAAGTCAGCTCATTCCATCATGAGATACCGGCCCCTGTTCCAACAAGCCACCATCGTTGCTTCCATCATGACTTCTTGTATCTCGTCTCCACGAGTCCGTTGACAACTTAGGAAAAACTGTTGTTACTCCAACAGCCTCTCACAAGGGTACCTCCCTGGTTGGCCGTACATAATACATGGTGTTCATTTTCACTTCGACTCAATATCTTATGTTCCTGGGACAACAGAACAGGGCGGCATTGAGTATATATAGAAAAAAGACAAGATGAGAGACGGAAAAAAAGTTAAACTTACGCCAGAATTGGCTCTGGCGCCACGTGATGCCATCGACGAGGACATTCTTCGCATGCCACAGAGTAAGGCTAATCGGTCTTCCGTTCTGATTGCTCTGGCCACGATTCTGATCATACCATAGCTGGCCCTGACCATCGAACAGAGCCGTACCAAAGCCACGAACTAGAACAAATCGGGGTCAGCTATCGCCATTTCGAGTGTGATCTGCGGAACTTCTAGACACTGTGTTGGTCTAAAAGGGAAGGCTTAGGCTTGTTGTACTCTGAGAGTTGCCAGAACAAGACGAAAAAGGGCTCCGAGAGTTAACTACTCACTGCGGATATCAGTGCCGCCGACGCGCCAAGCGGTGCTGCGCCCCGCGTACGTGACGGGAAGGCTGCTGCGCAGCCAGTACTGGATGTCGGAGGACCACCGGAGCGTCCCGTGGATCTCGATGTCGACGTTGTTGAACGACAGGGTGTCCATGACCTGGCCGATGTGGAACAGGCCGTCCGTGAGCACGATCTTGCCGTCCGTCCCGCATTGCTTGAAGGCCTGCAGGATCTGCGGCGTGTCGTCGGGCTCCTTGCCCGTGCCGGTCGCGGGGAGCGGCGTGACGGTGCATGTCGATCCCGTCACGTTCAGCGCCGCGCGCCCGAGGGCCGGGAGGAGGAGACTGGCCAAAAGGGTGAGAGCTTTCATGACTTTGTCCGTTGTCGTGACTGGAATTAGATAAGCGTTTGTGTTATCGTGGTCATCGGGCACACATGTCCATAAGCATGCTCTACTTACTTATCTCGTACCGGTTAAGAGGTAAAGATTCTCAAGACTGCCTTCGACATAAAAATGTCGTCAAACTCGGCGAAGCGTAGACGCCTCGAAACAAAATCTACGTAAGGTTGCGAATATATCATGTATATAGAGCTACACGTGTAAGAGTATATTACTTAAAGTTTAGGCGAGAGCAGTTCTGGTACCTGGGTGCTAACTTGTTTACGCTCAAGATAACTCCGGAGCCCCAGTCATGGGGACGGGGTTTGAAAAACTTGCGACACTACATCGTTCGAGACCAAATAGCCCATCATTTCAGGATTTAACTAGTTAAGTGGCAAGGTACAATGATAGGAGGGGATCAGATCCAGGTTGAGCCGCTCGGCTAATCTGGAGGTTGGCACGTTCTACAAATTAAATATAGATGAGGGGGTCGGATCTATGAGAAAGAGTCCGCAGTGTGGTCGTGAACAAAATGAATTGGAGAATTAGTGGTACTTGCAAACTAGCGACAGTAATTCTTGGCCTGCGAGCTAAGGTGGCCTGCGTTACCATTGGCCGAATACTCTCATAATGGACAATTTAGGAAATCTGGGGAAGCGGAGCAACAAGTTTCGTGTTGGTGTTGTAGGCGTCGGTTAGACTGTAGCCCGTCAACATTCACCAACGATGAATTCACTGACATATCCCAGTGGCTGTATGGGGAAAAGAGGAGCAGGTTACTGGAGTTTTCAAAAAATGCATTGTTTTGTATCTGAGACTGGTAACGCTTCTCATCTATTCCCATCTATTGACATTTTCCTAATCCATCTCTCTAGTTTATGTACTATTCATGTCGTTCGTACCTCCATTATCTTCTATCGTAGTCGGCAAGCTAAACCTCTGCTGCCTGTGCGATATTGTTGTTTAGTTGAAGGCCGATGATCTTTTCTTCATCGGCTGGTAGCCTTTGGGCATAAAAGTCAATCTTTATGATCGAAACGGTATTAAGAAACCTTATATAACGATACCCAACCGAGGAACGCCGAGGATGATGATATTAAATCACGATATGTGGGTATTCACTCCCGAATCAAATGCAACGCAGATACGCAATGCATGCTGGACAGCTTACTTGAGAGGGTCATAGACCCGGTCCTTGATAAATTTGGTCAAGGCGACGTCGCCCCATTCTTCCCACTCGATCCACTGCTCTTCGGGAAGCATGCTGACGCCTTCCCTCCGAGCAGCCTTCATCACCTCACGGGCGACGACGATGCTAGCATCTCGGACACGCTCGATGCGAGGGTAGATTAGACCCTTGTGGATTTCCTCGGCATTGAGGGATTCCGCAAGTGAGGACGCCGACATATACACCATCTCATCGGTAATCTTGGAGGCCTTGCAAAGGATAGCACCCAGACCGAGACCAGGGAACACGTAGACATTGTTACCCTGGTTAGGCCAGTAAGTGACGGCCTGGTCACCGGACTTGACGGCAAAAGGCGAGAAAGGAGAACCAGAGGCGAAGATGACAGTGCCTTCTGTCCATTGAACGGCCTGCTCAAATGTGCACTCAGCCTTGGTGAGAGGATTGCTAAGGGGGAACAAAATGGGGCGTCGACCGGAGCCGCCCGCATCGACCGAGGCCTTGAGAGCACGAATGACCGACTCGGTGAAGACACCAAAAGTAGCAGTAAGTCCGACGAGAGCTGACGGCTTAACATACTCAATGACTTGCTCTAGAGTGCGGAACTGGTGACCACTGTTGTCTGTGCGAGCGAAGTACTTCTTGTGTTCAGGCAACTTGTCACCTCTGTCCCACGTTACGAGGCCCTTTGTATCAACAAGCCAGAACTTGTCCTTAGCGGCCTGTTCTGATAGTCCTCGGCGAGTATAGTATTCAACCATTTGTTTAGCGACACCCACACCAGCTGAGCCAGCGCCCATGAAAACAAGACGCTGGTCGTCGATGGGCACGCCAGACAGATTCACTGCGCCGATGTAGCTGTAGAACAGAGATGCGTTAGCGGATGATCAATGCTGACATGAAGTGGCAAAGGCGATGGGACTCACCCTGCGAGCACAACGGCACCAGTTCCCTGTATATCGTCGTTGAAGCACTTGTACTCGTTTCTATAGCGGGCCAGGTAGTTGAATGCCTTTTCGGTCTCGAAGTCCTCGAATTGTATGAGCATGTCAGGGAAGACATCTCTAATAGCCTCCATGAACTCGTCCACGAACTCTTGCATAACGTCGTAAGAGGGGCGCTTGGCTCGGAGACCCAGGTAGAGCGGGTCTTTGAGGTTCTCCTCATTAGCAGTACCGGCATCCAGCACAATGGGAAGGGTTCTCTCAGGGTGGATGCCAGCTGCACCGGTGTAGAGAGCGAGCTTTCCAATCTATCATCATATACGTTAATCAATCTGTATCGCGAGACACCGTGGCTCCAACCGAGCTAAGACAGGGACAACTCACAGAAATCCCCACGCCATTGACACCCAAATCACCCAGACCGAGAATACGTGATCCATCTGTTACGACGCAAATCTCAGGACTGGGATGAGGCCAATTCCTGAGAATCGTCCTGATTGACTTTCTTTGTTTAATCGAGATATACAGGGCCTCCGGATGAGTGTAGAGTGAAGAATACTGCAAGCAGACATCGCCAATTGTGGGTGTGTAGACCAATGGCATCAAGTCGCGAACATTATCAATAAGCACTCGGTAAAAGAGGTCGAGATTTTGGCTCTTGAGGGTCGACAAATATAAATACTTGTCTATCGGAGTTGGTCGCGAGTGGATCATCTTCATACATCTTTCGACCTGGGTATCGGTGTTTTCCATGGCATGTGGTATTAAACCCGTGAGGTTCTTGGATACACGCTCCTCAGGGGTGAAAGAGAGACCTTCACAAAAGCATGTCAATAAGTTGCACAAGTACTATATTTGCAAATTCTTAGGAGAGAGCCAGCAGATGCACACCTTTATTCCAAAGAGGCTCTCGCAGGACTTGATATCCGCCTGCGACCGACTGTGGCACGTAGTCTGTGGGCTTATCCTGTCTGACCTCGCCGTAGTGGTCCTGGGCGTAACCTTTCAATCCATCAAGGGAAGCCATTTTCATTCGCTGTTCAATGGAGGCGATATCGACGGAATGGAGGGGATTAAAAGCAGATTGTCTTCGCTGTAAGGAGAGAGAGAGTCGTTTGCTAGCAATAGAAGTATAAGACGAACGTCCGGAAAATACAGATGAAGGAGATGTTGAGCGAGGAGTTGATATGTCTGAGCTGGCTGTACTGTATGTATTATACGCCATTGGTCGTCGCGTGTGCCGAAGGGAGATGGCAGCTGCTGGGCGTGGACTTAGTGGCGAGCTACTGGGACTGGGTTTAGTGCCACTAATGTGGCCGGTGGCTGCAGGTGAATTGTCGGAGATGGGCGCTGCTCGTTCCCACTTTCGGGCAAGAGTGCTGCTAGAGAAAGGCCCGGAATAAATAGGACAAGGTTCGGAAAGATGCTGGTTGTTATGGTGTGAGTGGTGTGAGTAGTGTGAGTGGTGGTGGTAGTAGTGATAGTGCGCAATACGACCTGGTGACGGATAATGACTGTGAATGAGAGTGAGATTTTCGCTGCTGCATCGTCCGGTCTGGTCGATGCCAGGTGGGCTTCTTAATAATAATAAAAATTCAGTTGTACTTGTACGTATAGTGCCAGGGGGCGGGCCGAAGACCCTTGTCCGGGATGTCCTGAATGTGAGAGCATAAAGTTTCGCCATCTCCTACTACAGGGGCAGAATACTGCAACACGTATAAACCGAGGCAGAGTGTACTCCCTCGTTTTGTTGGTGTTTCAAGAATCTCAAACAGCTGTGACAAGCTCGACCGATGGATATTGGGACAGAATAGGGAATGTAAAAATGAGTTATCCCAAGTCCAAATCGACAAACGACGTCGGATCAAGACGTCGACAACAAGGACGATGCTGGGCGCAGCAGACAACAGAGTTTCTCTTAGACACCCCAAAAGCCAGGTGAATAGCCCAGGCTAGGTAGGTACCTGCAGCAATGTCGTGTGTACTGTAGGTACAGTACTTAGGTGCCGCTCAGTTAGTGTAGGTACAGTACAACAGGAACAGGGGCGCGCCCCGAAACTCCAAGATTCCAGCGTCCCCAGCGTCCCAGAATGGCAACAGATAGCTCGCCTACGGAGAAATTGGGGTCACGGAGGGAATCAGGAATTGGAGAATGTGTCAAATGATCATGGTTTGAGAAGGTCTGAACATTCCAATCTCCGAGAATTCTTCTTCGTTTAATTCCAATTGATGCCCAAAGTCGTCTTGGATCGTGGCACAGTCATCATACTCCTTCTTTCTCGAGAATCTCTTGACTAATAAGTGACAGGAGACCAGAAATTTTCGTTGGGGCCGGTCACCGGCGTTCGGGGCACTAAAGGGATTGTCAATCAGTTATTAGACTAAGGTGGTGGTCACGACACATGTCTCAGTGCCTGCAGTGGACTGTAGCTTCTATCGATTATATTTACAGGGATATAGTAAAAATAACAGTCCAATAGGACAGTTCTAATTACATTTTGTACATGCCAGGGAAATTGTCCGCAAAACGCATCTTGAACCGGAGTGCTGTGGGGTTGGGCAACGATAAAGAGACACATATTTACAGTATCTGATAAATAGTTAAAGTCAATGCGCTTAGAGCCCACCGGTCTATATTTTCAAAATGTTGAGTGAAAGGTTACTCTATCAACCACTCGTCTTTCCAAACTTGCACACGACCAGGAAGTCTATTGGACTATCCGGCTGTTTAGATGTATGCAGGTCGATGCAGGTCGATGCAAGTTCCGGTCCGTTGGGGTCAGCGTTGAATAAGTGCCATACTCCGTAGACAGGTACCTGAAAAATTCCAAGGCGACAACGATACTATCAAGCGCCGATGCCACTGAAAAATTAGGACGGGCACCATATCTAAACTTCCAAGTATTCAGTTGGGAAACGGGATATTTTCGGTATACTGTAGCACCCAGTAGTCATTCATTCGTTCATTCAGGAGTTCCGTGAAATGTTTTCAGCAGCTGATGATGGCGGATCATGACCCCGGTGTCGGATTACGTTTCTTAACATGGTGTTTTTATTACTTCAATTATACAATAGAACGCTATTATTCACGGGAATACGCGTTACTATAAGACGCTTACTGCGTTCAACGTTGGCGCAACTGTAGTTTCCACCAAATATGATAGGTACAGTGCATTTCTCGTGTAGAATGGAAAACATTTACCCCAAAACCGCTGGGAAGACAACCACGGTGGATCCGTGACGGGAGAGCTATAAGTACACTACATACACTACACTACGGCATAGTGGAGGTCAACCGCAAGTTGACTTCCCAGTACACCTGCATCCTTACCTGTATTGTAAGTAGATTTGCAGCAACTCTATGATGTGGGTAGATTACACTCAGATCGATGTTTCTACTCTATCCCTTTTTTTGTTCCTTTTCTTTTGATCTGCCGACACGTTCACGAGGGGATGTCCGAAACGAAAGATACTATTTACGGCCCTGGACAACAAATACCCCGTGACACTGATCATAATCCATGCCACAAACTTGAGCGTCATCATCACACAACCGGCACGCCCGAATGTCATTCACTTGTTTCTAACTCCATTTGTTCCTCGCTCCCTGGGCCTTGTTTGGTTAACTCCGGACTTCCCTATGGGAGACCTATCAGGGAAATGCCTCTATAGGCTGTACTTGTATTATATACAACAATACAAAGAAGCGGTCACTCTACATACATACACTAAAATCAAAGACGGAAGGGTTCCAGAATTGACCAATTTCAGCCCTGGACCCACGCCAGGAGAACATGGGATGATGGGTCCACCATGCGAACAACCCCTGGAAAACTAACACACCCCGATTTCTTCCGATCGTCTTCCATCGTAGGTTAGAGGCGAAACATAGTCTTGGCTTTGGGGAATCTCGACACATGGGACGTGATCGCTGGGCATTGTATTCTTGGCATTCTCCAAATCACAAAGCTCCAACAGTCCGGATGCAGAGCTCATTCGGGCTCACGATAGTAACTGTAGCTTCTGCTTGTAGGAGTAAGGATTCTTCTCAGTATGATTTACATAGTATTTTCGAATTCCTGCTGCTTAGCCGAGTCGCAAGGTATCCATCCTTCATATTCAAACACCTTCCCCTGAACATACAATCGAGATGGAAGGCCGCTTTAGTGTCCAAGCCCGGCGGCTTCGACACGGGAACTTCCTTATCCCCACCGTCTTCAAACACTGCCTACGCTACCAGTAGCTTCACGGCTGCTTCATCGAGATACCGAGCTTATGCAGCCTTACTACGTTTTGCAGATTTATCATTGCCCCCCACCAATCTCCTCCCTGCGACAATAACTGCTACACGCGGTCCCGTGCTTTACGATCCGTCATCCATTAGATAGTGGCTTGCTTCTAGATATGGCAACCTGGTCCCATGCATAATGGCCTTCTCCTTAGGGGCAGTAATATCGTTGTCTCATGTTTCCTTTAGATGGACTGTAATGTCTTCGACTGGAACAGCAGCTGCACGGTGATTATCTCAGGTAAATCGTTCCAGCCTGAGGAATTATAGTGGGACCTCCCATGAAATAGACCTCTAGTCAGCAGAGTGCTTAACCATTCGTCAACATGCCACTACCAGAATATTATTCTCATTCTCCCCAGACCTTGATCCCATGGAGCTTCGGTCCATCTCTTGCTACCTATGGACATCCAGGGATAGCCTGGTTTGGACACGATCCCTTCCAGATTGCTTCTGTCTATTATATTTTCTAAACTTGGGTTCGCTACGCTTCCAATGTTAATGCTCGCTGGATTGAGATCAACCACACATGGTACTTACCAGCACATCTAGTAGCTGCCAATCTGTACGGCTAAATATTCGTAAAGCAACGGATGATTGCCTTGGGGTGTTCATCATCCACCGATAACAATGATAAGACCTTGCTGACGATCTGCACAACCTACGCCTACTCTCACCTGCCTCTTACCTGACAGTGGAAGCTGATAGTTATTGTTCCATCGATGCGATGCTGGCTGTGGCAGACTTACTGCGTAGGATGGCAAACTCTTCGCTCCACTTATCGCCGCTTTGACGTGCATAATGGGATTCATCGCGTTTGGAAAAGCTAAGACAATTCGTTGAGTTGTTGGGATACTGCATGTAAGATGCTGCGCTGCGTAAGCCATAACAAACCCGGGTATAGAGTCGTAATCAGTCTCATGCTCTTCGACCGATATAGTTGATAACACATCCTATAATTCGGGAGGAACCGCCGTCTCTTTTTCTCGCCCAGGTCAGAATCACGGGGCCTGACTAAGTGACAGCAGTAAAAAAGAAAATACAATTTATTATAGCCGTAGTTACCTAGGTGTAGGGATCTCTTACCTTATACCACACGGCTGCATGTGATACCACATGATAAACTAACCTCGCCAGAGTTCTCATTGTGGGACACTCGTTCACGTTCATAGATTTCAGCACAATGTTTTGGATTGCATGTTAGATTGAACCCCCACCCATGGGGGCGATTCTGACATTGGAAATACCTGACACGCCACAACGAGCACTATTCACTCAATATGCACAGCTGATTAACATCAAAACTACAGTACCTAGTTACTTCACGGTCACACACACACACACACAATATTGACTAGCCAAGTAGCCTATAGGTAGCCAAATAACTAAAGCTGAAAGGCAACCTGTTGGGACGCTCCTGATAACTACGGTGGCATGTCCCGGCGGCATCGGTGCAACTCCATCTTTTCTGAATACAGGGGCAACCTGGCATTCCAGTACACGTATTACCGACGACTTTTCTAATTCAACAATACTTTGTAGACCAGCACAGCTGATAATTAGGGTCTCGGCCTTTCCCTATTCGACACGTCGTACCGAGAGGCCGCTGTCCTAAACATGAGCATTGTGCGCGGTTCTTGTAATATCGAGGAGAGGCCGAGCTATTATCGATCGCAAAATGTAGCTGGTTGGTACGGATTCTCCGCTCACCCCCGAGATCTTACCCCGGGTTTTCCCCCAGGTCTCCGAGAACGGCGGTGACTCAGGAAGGTCCCTCCGCATCGAGACCCCAGTCGGAATAGTCAAATTGGAACGGCCCCGATCCATGTAGGGACCATGCATCTATTAGGATATTGCCGGGAACTCTTCTTTAACTCGCTAATGTCATTCTAGATCTAGACCAAAGATTAGCACAGACTCTTTTTAGCGGTCGTGATCGAGATGTAGGCTGAATGTTACCTGTCTTCCTCTCATTGGGAATTGAATTCCTAGATCAGGGCCCAGACGGTACAATAGCAGCCTCCTTTTGGTCGAGCTACCGGCTCATAGTAGGCATGTGGGAATCAGAGCTGGAACTGTAGCCTAGAGCCATACTACTCAGAGGCATCACATCAATCATGACCGAACAAGCTCGGGCATAGGATGCAAGCGACCGAGTCTGCTGCTCCCATTGCCAAACCCTTATACGACTCTAAATAGCTCGCTCTGATAGCAGAGATCATCATAGCGCCAAGGGGACACGAATAGCAACCCTAAAGGCCGTAGGTGCTACGATGCCCACGTGATCTGAAGGGACTCTGCTCTCCGTGCCTCGACGTAATAAGCCTACATGGCCCATTTCTTAGCCATTGTACTATATTCCATCTCCTGTTAGATCTCATCTGGCCATTCTCTCTTTGCTTGGAGAGACAGGGTCCTTCTCACTTACTCATGGTTCCCACCGTATTACTTGGTCTTCTCGTCTTCACTGTCTGAGTACATAACGGTCTCATCATCGGTAAGAGCCTTATAAGCTGCGTGGCGGTGTCTTTTCTAGGCTGCTTTGATTCAAGTAGCTCATGAGACACAACGTACGTGTATATAAAGCCAAAACGGACTTAGAACTTCTCCGTCATCTCCGCCGGAAGAAACCATCTGCGCTATCCATCGCAGCTTCGTGAAGTTGATAATTCCTTCAGGATGCCTAGAACAATTTTAGGTTCTCTCGCTGCATTTGTTTATCATTAGCGTCGAGCCTCATGACAACGATGAAAACCACACCGATATCCAGTTCGTCACCGGAAATATCCGATGTTCCTCAATTCTCTTGATGCGCCTGCGCTCATACTATATCTCAGTTGGTTCGCCAGTAAGGCATTTTAGTAGCCGAACTCGTATCTTTTCGCTTCAACCGTTCGATGCCTCTATTGTCAAATCTACATGCGTCCTGGGCATAAGACTAATATTCAAAACCGTAAGAGCGATACGCCTTTGGAGAAGCCGTTAGACTGAGCATGCAAAAAAAGAATGCAACAACCTAACATTATTTTAGAAGCCCCCTATTAATACAATAGAGACATGACCTCAAGCAGATCGATTAGCGGAGCTCACAAAAGGTCCCCAGACCCCCTGATTTTCATAGCAACGACAATTGCTGTCGTCCGCCCATGTATGTTGCCAGGAAGTCTGATCGACAAGCTTGTCGTCCGTATTTATCTTATCGACCAAGCTGGGCAATCGTCATGTTGTGCAACCCCATCATATTTAGATGCGTGGATAATTCGACCAGGAGCTTGCCGAGTCCGAAGTAAACGGCTTCACCTCCGCTCTGTGAACCCCGCTCCCTTGGACCTTTCCATGCACAGACAGCCAATTATTGATCATAGACCGTTGCGTATGGGCGGTGTGCTATTGTTCCTGGTGCGGTTGCAAGCAGTAGAGCTTCAATCCCACTGCGAGTCACACGAGTATCGCCAAGGTGAAGACCTGTACAAGTAGTGGCGCAGTACATAGCCAAAGCAGTATCGTCGTCGTATATGTCAGCCGGCACAATGAGTAATGCGCGTCCTCAGAAAATTGAAAGCTGTTTGACTGATCCAGCCGGTCGCCTTGAGTCGTAGGGTGGGCTATTGTTAGTTTTTACTTTATGTACCTTAGTAATCATCACGGTTGCTGCAGGAACTTCTTTTGCCCGACCGAATCTGCCAGTTGAAATGGTGCCAATTAGTCAAGTGGGGTTGTGCCAATGATATCATCCTATACACCATATATGGAGATGGCTTCATTCTCTACATAGGCACAGGCACCATTATATAAAGTCCGGTAATAAAAGCAAACCTTTCAAGTTATTCTCGAATCGCATCAGCAACTTGAACAACGTCCACTCCACTACTGACTACGATTACAAGATGGCCCCAAAGATCTTTCTGTGAATAAACTCCCTAACTAACAGATCGCCAAGCCTGTACGCTAACCCCTCTTCTAGGACTGGTGCGACTGGTTAGTACCCATGCCCCATGGCCGGTAGACAGCTCTTGAGGCATCGCACAAACATGGGGCAATACAGGCGGGATGATCCGTGTCAAGTACTGACGGTTGGAATTCTCAGGCTACATTGGTGGTGAGGCACTGTACTCCCTTCATCAAGCTCATCCAGATTTCGAGTTCACCTTGCTCGTGCGAAATGAAGAGAGAGCCAAACTGGTCTCTAGCCAGTACCCGAACGTAAAGTTTGTGTATGGCAGTCTCGAGGATTCAGAAGTTATCGAAAAAGCCGCTGCGGCGGCCGATATTGTAGTTCGTAAGTGTTTTCAGGTATACCAGGCCCAAAAAGTGTAATAGAACTAACAGCGATGCCAGACACTGCCGACTCCTCTGACAACCTCCCCTCCGCGAGGGCTATCGCGAAAGGTCTTTCCAAGGGGCACACGGATGAGAAGCCTGGTTATTGGATCCACCTTTGTGGCACAGGCATGCTGCAGTGGTATGACTGGGATAATAACAGATATGGACAGTCGCCGCTGCCATCGCAGAAGTAGTAAGTCAAGCCCTGTGTTGAGAAGTTTTGTCATACTGAAAAAGCTATACTCTCGTACCTAAAAGCCAGCACTGACTTCAATGTAGCCATGATATCGATGACATCGATCGGATCCTAACCCTTCCACCCCATGCCTTCCACCGTGACTGTGATGAGATCGTATTGTCATCCAATCACATCGGTGGAGTCAAGACACTGATCGTAGGCCCGCCGCTGATTTACGGCCCCGGCCGGGGACCTGTGAACCAGCGCAGTATCCAAGCCTACGACATGGCCAAACTCACGATCGAGAGCGGCTCCGCGCCCATCATGTCTGGTGGGGGCTCACCGGAGTGGGACAACGTCCACGTCCACGATCTCGGAAACTTTTTCGTGCTTGCCGTGGAAGCGGCTCTCGACCCAGAGAAGAAGAGGAACCCGGAGATCTTTGGCCCGAGGGGGTACTTCTTCCTCGAGAACGGGGCACACTCCTGGCGCGGACTGGCGACGCAGATTGCGGAGGAGGCCAAGAAGCAGGGCTACATTCCCGAGGCAGGGACCAAGGAGGGCGAATACAAGCGGTTTGGGGCCAACTCAAAGAGCGTTGCGGCTCGTGCGCGAAAGTATCTAGGCTGGGAGCCTCATGGTAGAAGCCTAAAGGACGAGATTCCGGACATCGTAGCAGGCGAGGCTAAGAGACTGGGGAAGTAAAGCAAGGTGCTTTTGGGATTGTCTCTGGGAACGATTTGATAGCGTGATGACTAAAACTATTCCATTCGGGATCCTACGGATAACGGAGTTTCAAAGTTAGTAGGCTGTACGAATTTATCACTGTCTTATTCTTAAATAGCGCTCTGAGAGATTGAGTATGAATGAAACTCTCTTTCATGAAAGCCGTCTATCAGACCTCGAACACGAATTAAGTCCGAGGCCATAAAAAGAATAGCAGTCAGCTCGAAATTCGATCCTGCTAATACGAAAAGGGGGGAGTGAGAAGAGAACGAGACAAGATAAATTTTTGATGCAGCTAGCCGCCGAGTATACTTTGTGTTCGCATGCCATCACCTCTACAGCTCTGTGTGAGAGCCCGGAAATGCCAAGCTCTTATACCTTTAAAAAACCTTATAGGGGCCAATACTCAATCAGTTGGTGAAGTCTCCTAAACCTTGATGCACAGTCTCACATGTAGGTCTGACGCATTACCCGTCTCAAAACTGGAATATCTGGTGGAACGGCTAGGCATTCAACAATCCAGCCTCATTGATTGGCCTGGCTGTTCCGATATCATTTATATCATAGGCAAAATGAAGCCACCACGCCCCACGCAAAGCTGTGTGTTGAGAATATTCGAAGTGTCAAGCGTAATCATGAGACAGACCGCACAAATCATAACGCGTAATGCCAAAAGGTCGCCTACTTCGCTTATATATTTCCGATATTCACTCCTTTGCAAAAACACCATAACAATTATCGTCGATTTTATCGTTTATTTAGTTAGTTTACCTACTTGTGTTCTATTTGATCAATTGATTCCCCAATACATCCAGTGATAGCTGTCAATCTTGGATGCGTATTGCCAGAATACCTCCTTAATCTGATCACTCGGTGTAGACAGCTAACCCGGCCCGATTCAATACCTAATTATAGAGCTACCAATCAAACTGCTGCAGAAATCTGATATGGCGAGCTCGGATGCGTACCATGAAAGGTATTCCTTAAGTGTCGATCGGCCACCACAAGACGGTCTCTGGACCGCCTTCAAGCCCGTCCATCTGGCGCGGTGCTTGACCAGCAATACCGACTGCCTGTCCGGCTTATCTCCCAGAAGCAGACCCGGATATCTCACCCATATCGCAATCGTCATGTGAGTATAGCGATGAGTTTAATCGCATGAACGCGTTCGTGTGGCTCTCCGCGACCGGCTTTTCGTTCTCTTGGCAATTATTCGGCAGCGTCGTCGGCTTGCTTAGCTTCATGCCGTATGACCCGATCTTCCACGTCCACCGATTGCCTTCTTAAACTTGGCCGCCCCAGGCGACCGCGGCTATCAGTATCATCCCAAACCCATAAATCCAATGCCAATGGGCCGCAAGACTAAGCGGATCCCGGATCGCTTCATCGTCTGTCTGTTCCTGACACGCTTCAATAGATATGGTTCAGGCGGCGTCCATGTCACTTGACTCATCAAACGAAGTGGGAGAGATAATCTAGTCCCGAACAATGTGAGCAAGCTTTTCTTCAGACATCGGGAGAACGACATACCTTTTTCAACGAATACACCTGAATGGTCAACTCCACGATAACACCAAAGATGCCCCCTCCCCCTATAATACAATCGAGCAACTCGTCGCTCGCTTCCACAAGCTCTCCCTTATAATTCACAGCTTTGGCGCTTACGATCTGGTCGGCGCCAAGACCATAGAGCGCCGAAAAGGGGCCGTAGCCACGAAGGGTCGCCCACCCAGTGTATCCGATATTCGCCATAGTATCGCTGATTCCCATGTTAGTAAGCAAGCTAGAGTAAATTCATTCCTGCTCCGAAATACGTACGCAGGAGTGACGAGACCCTTCTCCCCGAGGGCTTTCGTAAGACCTCTGAACAAGATGCCGCCACCGACTTTAACGGTCAACTCGTCGGCCGCGACGTCGACGTGGTCGATGTCGCGCACTGCAACACTCGGAGTCAGTTAATTATCGCCATTTTGAGCGCGATTTGTGAGGTTTTCAGAAGCTCCCAAACAGTGTCTTGGCTTAAAAAGAAAATCTTGTACTCTGAAAGTTGCTGAAACAAGAAAACATGGTTCCGGGGACTACAACTCACTGTCGATCCACAGGACATCCTGCTCCTCGGTACCGCTCGGGCAGTCGTGACCACCCGTGCAAACGACAAACTCGATCTTGTTCTGCGCGCAGTACCGTACTAAACTCTGGACATCCCCGGCGGTTTGCGGGCGGGTTATGAGAGCGGGCTGCACGCTTGGTTTCTTGGCGAAACAGGCTTGCAAAGCTTCAAAGTCCGGGTGCTCGCGCGAGATGAGCTTCGCGGTCGATTTTTGTTCGTCCAAGTATATCTGGACAGAGGTATGCAAAGATGCCATGACTATTCGATTTCACAGATGAGCCTTATTCCGTATTTCCGCAGTATAGAGAAAGTTAACTATCGAATAATAGAACAATAGAAAGAGAGATAGCGGTGGAATATCATATGCCAGGCTCATTATTCCCGCTTTCTTTTATAAAAGCTAACGACATCTTCGCTCCCTTGCATACCTGTCAGTATAGGATCAACAATGTGCCGTGGCAAGGTTGGAGACGTTCGGGTCATACCTCATCTCTTCTTGCCCCTTTCGCAATTTCCACAAGTCCTGCGCACGCTCTACCCACCCGCTCTAGAAAACTTCTAGAAGACTAATGGCACGTAGCCTATAGTGAAACCACCCTGGCTGTGCCCCGATCCCACGACCTCAGATTACGCTCAGTTTGTCTCTTCGGTAGGCTGTCGACTCTTGCTATGTTGATCTGCAGATGAAATTGTGTGGAGGTAGGTTATATGGGCCCGGAATTATCCAGCTTGAACAGGCAAGAATTACGGTATCGAGCTTTCTAAGCCTCAGGGCACTAGTTTCATCTGCGGCGGGCCTTGTGAGACAACGGGTATTTCAAGGGTAGTGTGTTTCCATTGGGGGTTCAGAGGGATGGTATCAGAGAGCCGCCGTATGTGACTCATTGGGCCGCGAAGCAAGGGAGCTGCTAAATGGGAGGCCTAGGAAAGATATTCAGAAGTTAGGCCGAAGTTAAAGTCACAGAAACGCTGTAAATACCGATGTTTGATGCTAATTGAAGGCATGTAGGCCCTGAACAACACGTGGCGATCAATGCGGTGCTATGAAACTCCCTGACAAGATGAGTTAATACATATGTAACAGCCTAATATCCGATTTCATAGCTTTGAAATCGTTTCGAATGCGTACACGAAGCCGAAAGCAAGGGTTTTGTGTAGGACTAGTAAGGCTCTACTCCTATGTCCCTTATCAGAGACATGTGTGTTTTCAACTGAACATTAATTTTGCGTGAGTGAACACAACAGGTCTGACCTAGCTATCGAATTCTTCTTAGGATTAATGGCCATTGTAATTGACATGTTCATGGCACGATGACGGTTTCATCCTTTGACTGGCTGTTTTGGTGTGTCACTATAGCACAACATATGGCTTTGATTACTGGAATATTTACTTATACAGCAAGACATCGGGCGTTCCATAGGGCTAGACCGAGAGCCTTTCTATCTCTAAACGTGTTTCTAAACATCCAAAAACAGTTAGGTGATATTACTGTCCCAACATGAGCTTGAGCATCTTCGTAGCCTCCTCGTTAGCCGTGAAAAGTATACCACCGGCCATGACCGTTCGCCCCAAGCGCATAACAGTGCCCCGCCAGAAGCCACGAATCCCGTCCTCAGCCATGATCGCGCGGACGGACTCCATAGTCCCCGTCCGCTTAGCCTGCTGCGCCTTCGTCTTCACCGTATCGAAAGGCTGTGTCGCAAGTGTAGTAACAGTGCCCGCCACCGCACCGTTGGCAAAGCTTGTCAGAATGCCGTCGACCGGGATTCCTTTTGAGCGCTCCCAGTCTTTAATAGCCGAGTAAGTTCCCAGTCGAAACCCTGTCGTGCCGATCTGCTTAAGCGTTGTTGTGACATAACCGGAGTACAAGGCGCCGCGAAAGCCCTGCTCGCGGTACAGCACGGTGATGCAGTGCCACGGTGAGCGAAACCGCCGGGTCGTCCGCGCGTCATCTATCAGCGCCGTCTTTATCCGCTCGGTTGGCGTAACGACCATCGTCGAAGCTACCACGCCTGCTAACATGCCCGATGCGATGGACTGTACTGTACCAAGCCTGTGCGTCACCGGGTCTTCGAAGAATGACCGGATGCTATCAAACATAAGAAACCGCACCGCATCCTTGCCGATTGAGCCCTGAACAGTTAGTCAGTAGGTTTTCTTGATATATCATTTTTGAGCCAAGATTCCACTACGGCCTCGGATACCACAACTGAATACCCATCTCCTCCTTTCTCCTTCTTCTTAAACGCGAAATACCACATTCCACGTTCTGCGGAACCCTGACATCCACGGTAGCATGAGAAGAAAACAAACCCCGAAACTCGACCTCACACTTCAAGAGACAGAACGCAACGTACCACAATCATAGTAGAGCACCCCTTATACAGCGCCCTCAACCCTTCCTGGCGCGCAACGCGCGCGACGACGGCAAAGGGGTTGCGGGAGCCCTCGTGGCCATACAGCTGGACGCGCGTCTTGGCGAACTCGAAGGGATACGTGCAGGCGGCTTCGACACCCCCCGCCATGCCGCCCGCGAGCAACGCCACCAGCGGCGACGCCTTCCTGCCTTCTGCGTCCGCCGCTACCATTTCCGCTCCCTCTCGCCAAGATCTTGTCCTTTTCTCGATATGCTACGATTTAGAATTCTTCTCCTTTTTCTCCTCTTCGCTTTCTGGGTCCTGCTCCCCCACTCTCCCCCTTCCTATATTCCAGATGTCTTCGACTCCCAAGTATATAAGTTGAAGAATGGCGAGGTCAAGGTAGGTAGATAAGACAAAGTGGAGCGGGAAAAGCAAAGTGAAAAAAACGAGACCTCCCAGTTTGAAACGAACCAAATCGCTCTAACAAAATACACCAAAGAGGCCCCTGGATAAGAGCAACATTATCTATATCCGTCGTCGTTCTGGATATAAACCAATAAGGAAAGTTGACTTAGGGAGACGGTAATAGATCTCTTATAGACCTTTTCCCCGGAGCTGCGCTACGCTAGATAGAAGCGGGTCTCGGCTCCATATCTACACTAACCTTCACCGCGGTCCCGGTTCTGGGTTTTACCTAATTAGTAGTCTCGGCTCACCCTGTTATCAGTCAGGTGACTGACGGATTGCATTTATGTTAAGTTATGCAAAGCAAAACGGTCCATAAAACGGTTCGAGGTTGACTCAACGTCGGCCTGTTCAGCGGCAGTGGCACGGTCAGACGGTGTACACTTTCTCTGGACAAGAACAAAAATAATAAAACAACAAAAAACAATTTAAAAAGATGTATGTGAATTTTGTGTGTAAGAACACAATAGCTGCTCTAAGAAGCCTGCTAAGCTATTATAACTTCTGCTACTCGTAAGCTCCCGAAATTACCAGTATTAATTATCATATAATTACTATACATGATAAACACCTTCCAAGGGTCCTGAATGGGAAGCCATCGAAACATTACGCTTAGCTCTAGATTTAGTCCAATGAGGTAGTCAAACAAAACTAAGCGGCCCCCTGAGATGCTTTCTCCGATAACTTAGGGCAGTGGCCACCACAGACTCCCATGCAGGATGGATTTTGATGAGGGGGTTATGTTACGTCGAAATCAGCAAGATCTTTGGGAATGGGACGCCTGATCCAGGATCCTATTCGGTGGTAAACCATTGGTACCAAATTTTATATAAGCATGATAGCTGCTAATTAACATATTGTACGGCAAGTATATGCTTTCATATAAAAAGGGCCTGCTCTTACGGATATGGCATTGACTTAGACTCTTCTCCATATCTACAGCCCCGACTAACTAGGTTCGGTGGACAGTTTTGAACTTAATGTTCGTGCACTGCTTTTCCCAAGGCCCTTAGCATACCTCTTGATCGCGGTTGTAAAGATCAATGGCAAGTACCCTCTGAACTCGAAACCTTCTGGGGATGACACGTGCTGACAGGCAGGAAAACCCTTTAGCGAACATACCAAAGCAAAGCATGACTTACAAGTGAACATACCTGCGTTCTACTTATTTTCCACTGGTTCTTCCGGCTTTACCGGTTTTACTTCTGCGTTTCATCTGTTAGTTGCAAGACTGTGCTCTTTGTGATCCATTTGCTTACCTTCTTCTTGCAGACGCAGGAATCTCCGCATGTGCACTCGGACTTAGTCGAGGTACATTCACACTTGTCCCCGCATGAGCAGCTGGTGGTCTCAGGCATTGGTGATGGTATTGTCAGATAAGTTGATACAAATGGATATTATTTTCAGGTTTGGGTTTGTTAAGGATTGGAAATCGTGAGGATGGGTATATAAGAAGCCTTTTATACGCAATTCCGGTGTCCTTGGCACGCCAATGGGTGCCAGCCTCTCGCTGCATGTCCTCGCGTTTGCTTCCGGTTATCGTCTGCCTACTGTAACATGGGGTTCTCGTCTTTGCTTAGTTGGTATCGACGTCATTAAGCTACCATGCTGTCTTCGCATTCACATGCTTACTTACACTTTAGCATTTTGAATCGTGCAGGATTGGGTAACAACAGCCTGCTTCAGTTAATCACCCGGCTACCTAGATATCAGCTGGGATGGCCTGTCATGCATGGCTAAAATACAGAGTCATTGGCTCAGAATTCTAACTGGCAGTATGATCAATCATATCGTGGCACAACAAGCACACCGAGTTGATCCTACGGACCCGTGCGCGTCGAGAGAAGAATCGGCCGTGGAGAAAGTAGATTGAGTACCCAATAAAATGGCGTCTGGCTTGCCGGAGCTATGGCAGCTCCTCATGTAGGCTTCCAAAATAGTGCTATCAGCAGAGAATGCGTTTATAGTAATCGTAGCCAGCAAATACTATATCTCATTGTTTCAAAGGGGCGCAAGTCTTTACGAATGTGATATAGATACTGCACATTTGGCTAACCAATCAGTGCCGCAAGTTATAGCCTAGAAAAGCCTGCATGAATAGTCCGAAGTGGGCTTTATCCGTGGTCAGCTTTCCGATCCTATCGCTAAAGCACGATGTTGATGACGACAAGCAACTTTTTCACAACCTGGGCTGATGAGGTCATGCACATCCATGTTATTGCTATTTGCTAGCCTTCTAAGGAGAAAAAAATTAAGCGTTCTAGATGCGTCGGAGGATAAGCGAAAAAAGTAGGAGCTTAGGCAACGCTTGCCGTCGGGTTCTTCTTGATGTAGCGGTTGACTTGACTGGGATAAATACGTACGAATGGATGGGTGTGCTAGATGCAGGTATTTGCGGACAAGGTCGTGAGTTGGTCAATCCTATACTTATCGTGTTTTAGTTGGTAATCACCGATTTTAAACGAAAGTTTAACTGACCGCTTCGAATACAATTGAACTTAAGCCTTACCAACATGGCCAGGGCCTTCTTTTATATTAACTTATCTTCCAAAGTTTCGCGAGTGTTTGGGCGACGATTTAGTGGTCGACAGTTAAATTCTCGTCAACATGAATGTGCTTATCTATTCCGGTAAGGCTCCGTGTCCTAAGTGAAGTCACCCTAACGCAGAGAAGGCGAATCTAGCTTGGAGCACCTGCATTCTATGCGCCAAATACTCTTTCCAAACTATGCCGTCACCTCAATCACAAAAGACACTATTCTCAACGAGCCATGGGCAAAGACCTGCGCCATGCTAGTGATAACCGGAGGAGACTATTTGGCGCTCCGTCACCACATGGGTGCAAGAGGCACCCGCTTGATCCGACAATTCGTTCAAGATGGCGGACTATTTCTTGGAATCAACGCCGGGGCCTATTACGGCAGCAGTAGATATGTAGCATATGATGGTGACAATGATGTTGAAGATAACGCAGAGACAAACCTGGAATTCTTCCCTGGGAGGTGCCAAGAAGTCCGAAGGAAGGAAGAGACCTTCCGAGCTACGAAGCTGAATATAGGGACCCCCGGAGTTGATGAGAAGCAGCAGGAGTGTCGAGTGTGTCTCAATGGGTGTGGCATATTCTTGGACGTAAAGCAATATACTGAAGAGAAGGTTGAAGCTCTAGCGTGGTTTGCGGAAGACAACCAAACCGAAGCAGCAGCTGCCACTATATATTGCCCGGTCGGCAAGGGAGCGTGTATTTTAACAATCCCACAGTTGGAGTGAGTTTCTACGACAGTTTGACGAAAGTTTGGCTAACGGACCAAGACTTGACCCTAGATATCTAGCGCCCGAACTCAGAGGCACACCCAGTATGCTTGCCACACTCTTGGACAGCGATGCAACACGGCTTCGATTCCTGGGTGACTGCATTACCAGACTTGGGTTGAAGAGAAACAGTGATGTAACAGCAATACCGTCGCTTTCTTCAATGCTTCTTTCATCGGCAACTCCATCAGACGCTGACCAGTTGATGAACTCGTTGGAGAGTATCGTGAGCGAAGGTTACATAGTTGACGATCACGACACTTTCCACCTTGAGATGCAATCTGCTAACCGCGAGATTCATCAAGTCCAAATCAGTAACCAACAAGCGGACCAGGCGAACGGACCGACGAGTGGAGGCACACAATCTGGCCAGCGCATTTCCAAGCACATTGTCGTTTACAACCAAGATTATCCGAACCCCCAAGAGGCCTCTCTCTTCGACCACAACAAGTTCTTCAGCAACTTAACACAGGGCCAATCACCGGGTAGCTCTTACAGAGCTTGGTTTGGAAAATATCTGGCGTATGGGGAGGTTATGGAGAGTACCAATACAGTCCTCGCGAGGTGAGGCCCGGGAACCTGCTATTCTTGTGTTCCATGATTAACTCTCTTTTAGCAATCACAAACTACTCCGTCTATTGCCAACGGGATTCACCGCATTGGCTTCGATGCAGACATCAGGCCGTGGTCGAGGCTCGAACGTATGGGTTTCCCCAGTCGGCTGTTTGCTCTTTTCGACCTGTGTCAGGCACCCGTTTGACTCCTGTCGGACATCGCCAGTTTTGTTTGTGCAGTACATAGTTTCGGTGGCTATTGTTGAAGCGGTGAAGTCGTACGCTGACGGCTATGAACACTTTCCTGTGAAGATAAAGTGGCCTAATGACATATGTAAGCACCTCCCTCCACTAATAGTGTTTCTCATTCGCTGGCTGTTATTGTTGCTATAACGATTCTAGACGTCGAAGAGTCTCGCAACACGACGCAGCCCACAATGGCCAAGATAGGCGGGATTTTAGTGCAGTCCAGTACCTTTGAGAAAGAATACCTCTTGGTAGTTGGTAAGACATTGTCTGTCCAAGCTTTCACTACCGCTAACGACCCGTAAAAGGTGTTGGACTGAACACGACCAACGCATCCCCCACAACCTCTCTCACCCGTGTGCTGGATACTCTCAACGTTGGTCGTATCGGTGGCAACCTGCCCATATTGGAACCGCTGTCACCAGAGAAGCTGCTTGCCCGCATTCTGGTCGTTTTTGAACGCTTGTATATTGACTTCCGTATACACGGATGGGATCAGACTCTCAAGGAACTCTATACAAAAAACTGGCTTCATAGGTGCGTCCCTCTGAAATTCACTCGACCCGAGGATCCGCTGGTCAGCGACTGGCTGGAGCTGACATATCTATTGTAGCAATCAAATCGTCACTATTGAGAGCATCGACGGCAGGCCACGCGGGCGCATTATTGGGATCAGCAGCACGACGTCCAACCTTCTCGTTCAGGAGCTGGGCAATGATAATCAACCGACTGGTCAGATCCATGAGCTTGGCCCGGATGGAAATAGCTTCGACTTCTTTCACGGGCTGCTGAAGTCTAAGGTGTTGTAATTTGTAATTATCATGGTGGGAAAGCAAGACAAAGAAAAAGGAGTAGGGCTGTTGACATTGGCTGTATCAAACATACCCTATAAGGTGTAACAGCTAGGCTTGGATACTGACGTTGTGGAAGAGATGTAGTGATCGACACTTCTTGTAACTTGCATTTAGAAATCTAGTCCAGATATCGTAAGTAAAAATAAATACGTAGTACATCTCATGATGTTTCATACTTTTCAGATTATGATTAGATAATATATATTTACGCATCCTTCTCCCTAAAACATAGACATGTTGCGTGATTTTTTTTAGGTTGAGTAAATGTAGGCCAGTATAACTCATCGCGATACATCCAATTTCGACCAATCTCTAGAGTCTTTACGTTTCTAGTATTTCGCACAAATCTGCAACGTAAGTTAGTTATAATTTCCCTCCTTCCTTGGCGCGATTGGTATCTTATATGTCATTTTCCGATTTCGAAACCGTCTCCTGCATCTCCTTCCCCTACCAGTTGTAGCTAACAACACCAGGAGTCTACAACCACGCCGCCCACATTCCACCCACACAAATTTCATTCTTTTGGTGCGCGCCTGTGTTCTGGTTACTTCACGCAATGGCCGACCCGCTTAGCTGGGATCTGGATAGGTTGGCCAAGGAGGTGCGCGCCTGGCTAAGCCTTGAAGATCCGAAAGAAGCGTTTGGTTCTCATGATCAATTCGAGAGCCTTCTTCGCTATGAAGGAGTCGATGGCCGGACGTTTATCGATCCCGGGATGGATATAAACGAAATCTATAAAATCCTCGGGCTTAAGACTATGAAACAGAAGAGCGTGTATCGCCTCATGTTACAGTACGTATATAAGTGGCTGCAGACGGTCAAGTCTCCGACTTGACAACGTTCTATCTTTTGATAGTGTCGTGGATAGAGCTGCAGTTCTGTTCCGTGACACCTCATCTGTAAAGCCTTCCGAAAATCCTATCTTCAGCACTTGTCAAGTTTGAGCAAATAACCCGCAATATCGTATGTTGCACATCCTCATACGCCCATTGCGATCGCATCTACGTCTGGTTCGGTACAGGTTAACAGGTACGTTCGTAGTACTAGCGCAAGTTTGACGTGTGACATTAACAGAGTTAATTAGCAGAGTTGTTTCGAGCATTGAGGCACGAGCGGGAGCTGCACAGTCCTTAGCCTCCGGCCGAACCGAAGGCCAAACCGTGATCTCTTCGGCTAGTGGCGTGTCTGCCTTGGATGGGAACTTACGAAAGCGAAGCCAACTCGGTTACGGCAGCAAGAGTATCAGTCCTGGAGACACCGTGGATATTGGTCTTACTCATACTTACTACTAAATAATAAAAATAATAAAACTTACTTATTGCGGCGTTCTAATCCCGCGGAGTCGTCGCGACTGGTGTTTTCGAGTTGAACTACATATGAGCGGCACGCACTAACACTTATGTATAAATCGTAAGAAAATGCTGCTGGAGCTTCTCTTCATAGTAGCATTCTATGTCTAGCGAATGCTCAGAAACATTATTGAGCAATGGGTATCATGTCTTCATCTATCCGTCCATCCGCACCTGTCATCGCCCTATCATGACTCGTTTGTTCCATACACTTGAAACTGGTCTCAACAAGACTAGACAAGCCTGTATATACAGGTGTGGGCCACATATACATACAACTCCTCTTCATCCAACTCGATACATCTATCGTTCATACAATACTAACGCCGCAGACGCCCCACATTTAGAGAGTGAATTGAGGCTTGATCTTAAAAGGTTGACCTTTTATATATGCGCTGACGTTCGCCTGCTGGCTGCACTCATTCAAGTAATCGTGGACCTGCGGTAACACAAAGCCGGGCTCCTTCGCATCGCCCTGAAAGTCGGGGATTTGGACAAGGTTGAAAGGCTCGCTCCTGGCCTTCTCGATCGAGTCGTCTACCAGCACCGTGTTCAACTGGCTCCATTTCTCGCCACTTTCGGCCATCGGATGACTCGCAGCAACGACAGGGTCGTTCCATAGCGCACTGAGCCGCTTGTAACATTGCACTCTCTGGTTGAAGTCGTCCTTCGAAAGGCCGAAGTGGTCTCTGCTCCAGACTGCGACAACCTTGGCGCTGTCTTCGGGTGTCAACAGTTGCTTGCACATGTTGCTCACATTCTGAGATCGCGCCGATGACCATACGACGACGGTGAATGTATTGACGCAGTAGGAGAGAAAGGGCCGCGCATAGGGGCGTTCGACAAAACGAGTCGGACTGTGACGGTTGGGTCGGTGTAGGAGTGTACCGTTCAGGTCGACGACAACCAAAATGTTGCGCGGCTGTGGGAGAAGGAACGGCGGATGCGACGCAACCTGGAGATACTCTGGTGTAGGGTTGGGAACACCGCCAGACGAGGGCGAGGGCTGGGTGATCTTATCTCGTTGATGGGTTGTTTTCGGCGACGTACGAGAGTTTCTACGATCAGGACAAATAGTATTTGCTTGGCCCAGCGGAAGACCATAAGCGGGCTGGTTTGGCTGTATCTGACTGAAGCCGGACGCATATCCCGTATACCCATCATACCCTGTAGGCCAGGCATACCCGGAATACCCTGCATATCCAGCGCTACTGCCCGCACTCATGATGGAGACGGTATTCGTAGTGATGGTTGCAGGTCGTGGCAGGTTCGAGTCGGCGCAACGATGGTTGTTGTGGATACGGCGCGGTCCAGACAGCCTGCCCGAGTATATGCGGCTGATGCTGCTGCGCAAAAACCTGCGCATGAAAACGGATTCCAGTCCCGCCTGCATTCGCGCAATTGTCTGCCTAGACTGATACATAGATAGACAGCCACTCGGCTGGGTTGATAGAGGTACTGGTTGGAAGGAGGTCAAATGGAATGGCCCCTGTCACTAGGTAATACCAGTCTATCGATAAGCTAAAGTGATCGACTTTTAGCGGCTACTTATCTTATCGCCGCCACTTTTTCGTAGCTGTCGCACCTAGCACATGCAAGTACCTATGTATTTTCGTGATTCAACAAGCTTGATATATCCAAACCAGAGTTTAGACCTCCTGAGACGAAATGCCGCCCACTACATCCCACAAACGGAAAGTACCTTTTGCCGGCTTACAGAGACGAGTGCGCGCTCGGAGGGAGGAGCCAGAGCCCGTACCAGAGGAATACAGCGATGACTCGCAAGAAGAGGGGAGCGAAGATGGCGGCTTGAACGACACGAGCGACAGTGAAGGGCAGATTGCAGGCGAGGTGCGTTGAACAATAATCACGGCTTCAAAGAAAGATCTGCTAAGTTTACTGAATAGTCAGATTCCGCATCCGGCAGCGAAGATGAGAGCGAAGAGGAGGACGAGAAGGAAGATGACCCCTCATCTGCGGTAGCACAAGTCTCTTTCGGCGCCCTCGCAAAAGCACAAGCGTCAATGCCCGGTATACGACAGAAGAAGAAAGGACACAAAACAAGAAACGACGACGAAGACGGAGGAGAAGAACAAGACGACCATCACTCCTGGAAACCCGACTCGAAATCCTCCAAACCACCCAAGCCCGAGCGATCCTCCAAACACGCGCCGACAGAGATGTCGAGCAAGCGCATGGTAACAAGGAGACGTGAAGTCATAAGCGTTCCAAAAGTACTACCGCGCGACCCGCGGTTTTCGGCGGCTTCGGGTGCGGTGGACGAGACGCGGGCGCGCCAGGCGTACGCCTTCCTCGACGAGTACCGGGATTCCGAGATGGCGCAGCTCAAGGCGGCCATGAGGAAGACCAAGTCGGCGGCCGAGAAGGAGGCGCTGGCGCAGGCGCTGAAGTCGATGCAGAGCCGCAGGGAGACGCAGGCCCGGCGCGACGCGGGGCGCGACCTCGTCGCAGAGCACAGGCGCCGGGAGAAGGAGCTCGTGGCCCAGGGCAAGAAGCCCTTCTACCTCAAGAAGAGCGAGCAGAAGAAGCAGCTCCTCCTCGACCGCTTCGCCGGCATGAAGAAGAAGCAGGTCGATCGCACCATCGAGCGCAGGAGGAAGAAGCTCACGGCGAGGGAGCGGAAGAACATGCCTGTCGCGAGACGGGATGCTACGTGATGAGGTGCTTTGGGAGAGAAATAGATACCTGATCCCAGACAATGGCTGGATTTCGCGCTCTGAAGATTTGAGTGTTAAGCAACTCGTATTGAGAAGATTGCAAAAGCGTGTGCTGTAGCATATCAGGCGTATGGTGCTTCTCACAACGCCAGGACTACGGATCAAAAACTATATTGCTGTCCGAGAGTTGAGCTTCTCATGATAAACCATGGTTTGTCTTGCCGTCTATGTCATGCTCAAGTTCCATGCCTATGATACAGTAATCTACATTCGAAGCAGTGATTTTCCCACAAATCTAGTACAACGTAGTATAAACATACATTTAAATAAACAGTGCTCACAAAGGCGCACGCTCAACCCCGAACGTCGAAATCGGCCTTCTCGAGCGCCTTCGCGAACAGCTCGCGACACGGCACGCGACTGCCGAGCCGAGCGCAGAGTAGAAACGCCCCACTGAGCTTGCGGTGCAGGCTATAGGTCTCCTCGGGCGGGGGGCTGAGGCGCTCGCGCACCATGACGGGGATGAGGTCGCGGACGCGCTCGGTGATGGTCTGGTCGGAGAAGTCGTAGACCTCGGGCGCGGAGCGCAGGAAGGGCTCGGCGAGCGTCAGGATGCTGGCGACGTGGGCGTCGAGCATGGCGCGGCTCTCGTGGCCGGTGAGGTAGCCGAGGCGCCGCGAGTAGTCGAGGACGGCGTCGCGGTCCTGGCGCGCCGCGGCCTCCAGCAGGGCGACGTACTGCGCGACGAACTCGGCGGGGAACTCGCGCGAGGCGCCGAAGTCGAGCAGCTCCAGCCTGCCGGTGCCGGCGTTGTACAGGAAGTTGGTCCAGTTCGGGTCCGTCTGCATGAAGCGGAATTCGACGATCTCGCGCAGGCAGAGCCGCAGGATCTGCGTGCCGATCCAGTCGCGCTGCGCCTGCGTGAGCGTCGACCCCTTCACGCGCGTCACGCCCACCCCTTCCATGAACTGCATCGTCAGCACGTGTTTTCCGGACGCGTGCGCGTGGATCTCGGGCACGGCGAATACGTCTTCTTCGTCGGCGAGAAGCGCCTTATACCGCTTGCCGCACGCGAGCTCGCGCTCGTAATCGCACTCCCAGCCCAGTTCCGTGCGGGCGTTGTCGATCGTCTTGTTGAGATACAGGCCTTTCGGCAGCATCCCGGACGCCAGTAAGAGCATCGAAATGTTGTCTAGGTCCGAGTTGATCGAGTCTGCGACTCCGGGAAACTGGATCTTGACGGCGACCTTTTCGCCGGACTTCAGTGTCGCGCGGTGAACCTGCCCAATCGACGCCGCAGCGATGGGCGTCTCCTCGAAGTCTTCGAACAGGTCGCGCCACTCGGGGCCCAGACTCGCTACCAGCACGCGGTCCCGCTGCCGTGCGGGCATGTAGTCTGCGCGGTCCTGGACGCGTTGTAGAACGTCTTGTATCGGTCCCGGCAGCATCTTGGAGTCCTGAAAGCTCATCATTTGGCCCAGCTTCAGAGCCGCTCCTCTCATCCTTGACAGCTTCGCTACCAATCTTTCCATGTTGCCGGCGCTGAACATGACGGAGCCCTGTCCGCCGCCGCCGAAACTTCTGCTGATACCCTCAGTGAGCGCTCCTCCCAGCATACCAGCTGCTAAGCCGCCATAATTCCATATCCGACTTAGACGGGTCGCTGGTACTTTGGACTCACGAAGAACGTATGCTGGCGTAGAAGATTCATCAGGTGAGGATACTGTAGTTTCTGACTCCTTTTTAATATCAACTCCCTCTCTTGAAAGGAGATCCTCAACCATTTGTGTGTGTTCTTTTTCTATTTGTCGGGCATCGGGCTCTTGGGTTTTCGAAGAATGAGTAGGTGCTGTCTGACTAGCTGTTTCTGAGTTTACATCAGTCTTTTGCGGAAGAGGAGGCTCTAGCTTTTCTTCAACCTGTGGCCTCACTGGTTCCTCTAGTTGCGGGCTCGCAATAGCTACGTCCGCAGCTACGGCACTCTCCTCGACAGGCGATCTTCCCTGTCCTAAGGTTTTCGAAATGGAAGGAAGGGGTTTCCCGCCCTTTTGTCCATCACGTGTCTTGGGTTTATCATGTCCAAAATCCTTGAACCAACTAGGCTTTGGAGGCGGTACCTTCGGCCGCAGACCTCCTAAGGCATCTTGGCCCTCAAGCATCTGAGAGCCCTGACTCGTATGAAAAACGTTAATGTTGATACCTGCAGGGGCATCTTCCATCGAACTGTTCGCCGTTTCTGAACTTGCGCCTTCGTCATATGTCTTTTCCCTCAACTGCGCGAGAATGGCGCTTGGGTCGGACCGGCGCACTTTTTGAGCCGCTGCGTCTTCCAAACCGGAGCCACGCTGGGAAAGATTACGGTTAACATCTAGTTTTGGACCCCTAGAAACAACTCCCGGCACAACGGGTTCCTTGGCTATTGGTTGTGTACCGCTGACTAAGTCAGGCTGTATTGGCGTATCGGCCTGCGACGGCTGCTGCTGGCCTTCGTTTGTTACATCCCCACTAGATTTCGTCGATGCTGGGTCACTTTTCCCTTGAGACTTGTTCTGGTTATCCTGCAAAGATCTTATGATGCTAGATGTTCGACCATAGCGATCGATTTGTCTTGCACGCAGCTTCAAGTGCCTCGTGGCTACGGACCGGGAGGCGTTGGCCACGGCCGCCAGGTCCAGTATAATATCCGCGAACCTCATCGAAATGGTTAACTACACCATCCTATTATTTTACACCGCTTCATGATATTTCGTTATGTGAAGATGCAAGAAACTCTCGGAAAACGCTGACAATATGCAGCGAATTTGGTATGAATCATAGATTTTTAACACCAAAAATTCATGGCTAATCCAACAAGCTCGCGCCACACTGTGTGCTGTGGCTGTGTTCCCGGAGCAACCACTCATTTGACGTCACACGTCCAGATTGCATAGATCAAATAGCAGAAAGGATGATCTTGATGAATAGGGTTGCAATGTTAATTTATTTTCAAATATTTTATATATCATGTCATTATCACGTCCGTGTCCACACCGTCTGTCAACTTCATGCTATCTAAACTCGGCGCCAGAGCGTCCATCTCTCTCAGGGTATATTCCACCAGGTAACTTTCATCAACTAATTCTTCCATCCGCTTGTAATGCCTCTCTGTGTACACTTTAAGTGCGTTAAGGACTTCTTTAAGACTTTTCTGGCCTTTGGCTCCTTTCACAGACATACCTGATAGGCGACTGACTGGATAGCTTTTTACAACCGTCCACAGAATACGCTGGGCCATTGGCGCCGTTCTCGCGTTAGTGTTCCAGTCTCGAAGTCTTAATAAAAGCAAGAATAGTTGTTCATCCGATAACGTAGCTAAGACTTCATCAACGGCTTTTAGACCCGACAGACTACCGGCGTCAGGCGTCTTTGAATTGATCACCTTTTCGAAAAGACTCTGAAGCTTGCGGGGGTGGTTGAGTTGGAGAGCTAATGTGATAGCCTCGCGGTAGGCTCCTGCGTATTCATAATTGTCAAGTTCTTGCTCCTGCTCAATGAGTTTAAGAGCTGCCTCGTTCGATGCTGTTTGTGTTTCTGTAGACGTATCTTTCCAGAACGTTACTGTTGAGTCACCACTTCCAGAAACAATCATGTTTGTATCCGGGTGGACGGCCAAAGCCCAGACCCGATCTTCGTGATTGTCCAGAGTGCACTCATTTTCGCCAGAGTTAACGTCCCATACTTTCACTAGGCCATCACCGCCAGCACTGGCAATGAGCATTGGCTTCTTGGAACGCTCCTCTGGTGGTGGTATGTTAAGCCAGGTTACTTTGAGGACACTATTAGAGTGCCCTTCGAAGGTCCTAAGACACGTGTAGTCCGTAAGACTCCACAGCTTAATAGTTTTGTCACCGCTTCCCGTTATCACCACACCTTTGCCAGATACCGAGCCTTGCTCGCCCTGTAGTACGGGGGTATTGAGGGGAGCAAAGGAGACGGACCAAACACCTCGGCGATGACCACGAAGTATCCCTTGAACCTCGCCCTCTTCTATTGACCAGATCTTGACGACTTTATCTTGAGAAGCGGACGCGAATAATTGCGCGTTGTTACTGACGTCAATAGCATTTATGTCCTTGTCGTGAGCTTTCCGTGTGTATGAGGCCCTCAGACCTGATTTCGTACGTTGTTGCTGTTCTTTGGGTATCTCCCACCTCTTGATAGTCTGATCGGAAGATCCTGTTACCAAAAACTGCGGTGGGTGGTGGAGAGGGTCGGCATGGGCTTTTGAGCCATCGACAGGCCGAATGCGAGGCAATGCTACTGCGCTAACAGATTCGGCATGCCCCTGGAATGTTGCCCAGCAAGTGTAGGAGTTGTTCTTAGGGTCCACTCGCCAGATCTTAGCTGTGTTGTCCTTCGCGCCCGTAGCAACCCAGTGGCCAGACCAGTCAACATCAAGTGTGATGATGATATCGTCATGGCCCTTGAGCAGGGCAATGTCTTGGCCGAAATATTCGGATGATACCTGGGCAGTGCTATCACCCGGTTCCGATACGGAAACTATGCGAATATCTTCAGAATTTGTGGCGAGAGCCATTATAGAATGGTCCCGGAGCAGGTACCGTAGATCGATTATATCGTCGTGTGTTCCTGATATACGGTGGAACGGCTCAGGTGATGCAATTGCAGACGCGGGCGCCTCTATGGGGACCTTAAAGAGAGCTATTGTATGGTCCACCTGGATACAGGCGATGAACGGCAAGCCTGGCCGATATACCGCAGCAACAAAGGCCTCTGCCTCAGGTCTCTCCTTCTGCTCTTCCGTCAGTTCACGGCCACTATCTGTTTGCCATATTCGCAGGCATCCATTTGATCCCGCGGTATAGGTTAGCTGGCCGTCTCCGATGAATCCTACTGCCTCGACCAGCTCGAAGCAAGGGATGACTTTCCGCGGTTTCCACGACTTCGTATCCCACCATCGTATGGTCTTGTCTCTGCTAGCAGTTACGAGCACATTCTGAGCGGAAGAGTAGTCGAGGCCTCGGACGTCGGACACATGGGAGTCGAGATTGGCAACAACGCTCCTTTTGTGCAAGTCCCACACACGCACTTTGCCGTCCTGACTACCCGACGCAAGTCTGAATCTTGCTGTAGCCGGAACATCCTCCTCGGCCTCGGCGTCATGCGTAGTCTTAGAGTGCCGCCTCTTCTTCTTGTCCAAGTCCTTGGCCTCATTCGACCCCGGTTTCTTCGGGCTAGTAGCCAGCTCAAAAAACAAGAGCGCAGACACCAACACGCTCGGGCCACGGAAGGTGTGTGTGACATAGCCGCCATTAATGTCCCAGACCTTGATGGACCCGTCAGTACCACCAGTCGCAAGCAGAGTACTCGTCCTATCGACAGCCAAGACAACGACGGGAGTGGTATGCGGTCGCACCGTCCTCACAAGCTGGGGATCTATCGACTCGGCCGTCTTCTGAAGGGAATAGATTCGCATGGATAGAGACCTGGAGCATATTATGAGGTGAGAACCCGAGGGCGTTACTTTTAGAAGACGTGGTTAGCGGCGCTGGCGCATTGCCTCGTAGAAAGAGTGCGACCTACAAGTGAGTGTCGATATGAGCTCGCCATCCTATCAATCACCCGTTAGCAACCGGATCGAGAGTGCAGCATAGTTGGAAGAACTCACCCCTTCCACCTTTGCCAAGTGCTTGCCAGTCTTGATGTCGGTTAGAATCGCATCTTCGCCCAAAGTGGTAGCCAGTATACGAGCATCATTCTCGACGGCAACATTCCCCCCAGTGAAAATCGGCCGAATGACTTCGCTTGCTGCAAATGTGGTCTTGAACGGTGCTTTGGCGGCCATGTTTGAAGTACCCGGCGCAGATAGCCAATTGGCACTCGGTATCGTCCAGATGCAAGACTGTTTGGTCTAGGGGCCGGCGCTGTTGAAGGTTGAAGTGGGATGCTCTAGAAATTTTTGGACAGGATAAAGCCCGATAACGATAAGAGACATAGATGTGAGGTACTTCAAGGTTATTACCCATAGAATACTTACTGGCCATGACCAGTGCATACCAACTCTTAAGCCCAGTAGAGTCCATGGATACAAAAATTATGTTTTACCATCCGAATAATGTAAATCAAGTTGCATTCATGCATCGCCAGCCAGCTAAATTAGAATCATTTCAGACTCCTTGTGTGCATAGTACCAGACCTTCAAGTGCCCTATGGGACCCTCCGGCACTAGCACATCATGTTTCTAGATCCTCAGATCACGGCAGTGGGTGTCTTCCAGTGGAAGCTTTGGCAGGTTTTTGGTAGACATGATTGGCTAGCCGCTCTTCACGTTTATAGAGCAGGACCTCACTGTCACCTGCCCTGTCAAGGTTCAATGCCATGTCATGTCATATCTACAACTTACCTATCTATAACACATTGAATACATATACGATTCATCACTGAAATTGCTTATAACCAGCTGAAGGCATTCTATCTGCAACTGTTCAATGATTCTCATTGTAACTGACACGCCTCAGCCCATATAGTTCACAATACCAATCAATGAAGACAGCTTCGCCTCATTCTATTTAGTAACCAACTCAACTCACCAACAACCAGTACAGTCGAACACCTCCACGCGTCGCTCATGATTTATACCTCCTGCCTTGTGCAAATGTAACACGAGGCACACTACCCTTCAAATCCTCCAATTATCAACCATTGATACAATGGGACGTCATGAACCTTTGACGTCCTTGGCGTTGGTTTGCGCTTCCCTGCTCTCCCAGGCTCGTATGGTCACGGTCACGCTAATACTTTGATAGGGCCGGTCGCCATACGATGATGTTGTTGAGGGTGAGGGTGAAGCCGATTCTCAGGAGCCTACTAGGGAGTACGACGAGCATGGCCGGGTTGTCAATGAGGAGAGTAAGAGAATGAACAAAGACATCATCCGCGCCCACAATGAAGTCATGCTTGTCATAGGAGTCGCGGAGCAGGACCCCGGCGGCCCAAGTAGCTCTGTAGGTGATACTACGAGGCTGCACAATGAGTATGAGAACAGCACAGGCAGACATTTCCTTCGACTCGGTCGTGTTCTTGTGGTCGTAGGTATATGGGGCGTCCACGGTGTACGACAGCGCATATTGGTAATCTCTCCTACACCACACATAATGCATTTCTCTGCCATATTCACATCCTATCAGGTGTACAAGAACGCTGCCAGGTTTCCGTTCCTAGACCTGATGCAAAGAGAAATCAGTACACATTCAGCATCGCAGTTATTGTTTGCTGGAATGCCTTCGTTTTTTAGTGCATGGTCTTTGCAATGGTATTCAAGAACATCGGAGATAGTTCGAGATAAGTTTTGGTAGGTTCGTGCAACACTTTCGCAACCTCTAATTCCTAACAACTTGCAGGCTTCGGGCAATCATAAGTCATATCAGGTTTCATCTCCAAATATATGTTGCTATGCAGCGTCTTGACCTAATACCTGGGTCTCGTTGGTTTCCGAGCCTCGATTTCTTCGTTCCCTTCTCCAGCGCTTCGCCCTTCATTGCGCCGCCACCACTAGGCTCGTTAGGCGCTCGAACTTTATCCGAATGGATTGGACAGGTCGCTATGAATCTCGCTCCATACGCGGGCTACTGGCTTATTGGTTGCGCCTGGGACGTCTTCAGCTATTTCATACGGCGAAAAGTACACAAAAATATCCCACACCCTTGGCCAAGTCCCATCACAAACCTTCGAGCCTTGGTTCCCACAAGTACTCCACGGAGGCAATCTTTCCTAGAATCCCCTACTCTAGGAGATACCGACCGGGACATAAGACATACGCAAGGCCCAGAGGCAGACGCCGATCCTTCGGCAACGAACGGGGAAGGTGTCGGCGAAGCTCTTCCTGTCGGGACGATTCGTAGACAGGGTACGTTCTCCAGCCGTGGCGGGGACGGTTATGCTACCGACGAAGAGGATCCAGAAATGGTCAATCCTACATTGATTAGTTTCGACGTCGATACTAGTGAATCGACTGAACCACCTGCAGGAATCTGGTCTGCGGAACTCCGCCCCAGCAACAGCGGCGACCCTAGGACACAGCAGAAGGAGGCACCCAAATATGTCGTCAATACACTAACGAGTCTACCTTCACTACTTGCTGGGGATATTCTTACCAGCTCCTTCACGCATATTCTGTTGACACCTCTCGATATTCTTGCATTTCGAGCCATGGCAAGGTCGTTTTCGTTCAAGTTTGGTCTTCCTATAGGTCACATGTTTGAAATCAGCCTCGCAGATGGCCTGATGACCCGAATGATGCTCAATCTCTTCCAGGCCGAGGTCCTCAAGTTTCTCATATCGGCCGAGGCCTGGGCCTTTGTAACAGGTCTAGCGCAACGATTCCATGTCACTGATGAAGAGTGGAAAGAGTATCAATCACAGATTGAACGTGCCAGAGAGGCGGAGGAGGCGTCGCCAGGTGAAGCAGCGGACACAGCTCAGTCGTCATAGTGGACGACGATGTTCCGTTTCCTAAGTTCCGTTTCCTAAGGCTGCCCGCATTTTATAGCGCCGACTTAGCAGGTTAATCGACTCGGCCCCACATGTACTCTATTTTTATAACTTGACCGCCGCTGCTGGGCTCCTGTGCGGCCGCGATACGCAGTGCTTCTAACTAGATCACAACACACCATAGTGCACTACTGCTCGAGGCATGTAATTAAAGATGGGGCTAGAGCAGGATGTTCGCCATACACAGACAGAATAATAGTTAAGGCTGATCACCCTGGATTCCCGGTTGAGCTCGTTACCTACCGTATCGTTTCGTGAAACCCCAAGCAGCCAGCCCAGTATTTAGACATTTGGAGTGTATAGAATAATGCCTATGTTGTACACGTTTCTTATCCTTATACTGGTGAGTTATTGACGACATGGTCGCCACCGGTTGTCAAGTTAAAGTAGCGCACACGCTTAATTTAACGTGCGTAAGGCAACTTTGGATTGTAAGACTTAGTTACTCATTTTAATCAGTCTCAAGTAGACTGCGGCACAACCTCCAGTTCTTCAAGTCCTCCTCAGGGGCGTCTTTGACACGCTCGGCGACATCAGGGAAAAAGGTAGGTTGGGCTTGTCCACCTTTCCATTTGGGTTGAGAGGAAGTCTGTTCAGGACGATATAGAGTGTTGGAACAGCATATGCCGGTAGACGCGACTTCAGATGGTCTCGCACTTCCTTCTGCATTATTCGGTACTTCTTCTGGAACAGTGGCGGAAGAGAGCAGGGCGCAGGGTGCCTGAGGCTGCGGCGCTAAGCCAAGCTGTGCTGCTGCTAAGACGGACGGCACGACTATCAATTCTAGAGGCACTTCAGTATTGTAAAGCGGTTACCCGCACTAAGCCTGTAAGTAGAGTGGCAATACATAGTACACTCACACAGCCTAGCTGCCCAGCCCGTGCGACTTGTTGAACAGACACGTGCAGCTAGTTATTCCTTCTCGGTTAACTAGCTTACTGGTGTTCTTTAACGGAACCTACCGAGACTGTTCAAAACGCGCATAATTGGGGGAGTGTCAGATCTATGTTTGATTAGCAACGACAAGCGTACACTAGTTTGCTTTAGTAGGTGTAAGGGACGATCTTTCTTATGGCCCCCAACGGAACTCCGAAAATATCCCAGCAGATAGTTCAGCCCACACATATATAGTATACTTACATGGCGTAAAAGTACGGGTCGTTTCCCTTGTCCTTAGGGATTGGCGTTCAGAGATTAATTAATCTACCAGGTTAGACACGTAAGTACTATGTAGGGTAGTTTCGGTTATGACTGCATCAGTCATCCTGAATATTCTTGATCTTTACACGGAATTCTACGGATTGTCGTGATAAAACGCCAAGTAAATATGGGTATCGACTGATTGCCTCGTACCACAGTCCAATAGGTAGCTCTCCCGACATCAGCTACAACAAGCTGTTGAAGCTACTTAAGCTAAGCCCTACATGTGCTTTAGCAGATAGGGGCCTCTACTATATTTATGTAATTATTCTAGAAACACCATTGCATCGTCAAAGAGTGTCTAGTGTGCATCAGTGATTTCCAGAATGAGTAAACCACCTCTAAGCACTATCCACGTAGTGTAATGAAGGATTTAACCCCTGCGCCGTAACGGTGCACGATCCCAAGCAATAGGGCTAATAAGCTACATCAATTAGTTGAAGAAGTCCTACCGGCCCAGTTATACCACCGACGTGATTGGGAATCGTGTAATTTTTCCCCTGCGCCCCCCGACATGGTTTCCAAATCGGGGATTCTGGAACGTGATGGGCCCCTAGCAGGGCTCGAAGGATTCTATGCCACGATAAAGGGCTTAGTGTAGACACTAGAGAGGTGGGTTACTACTAAGTATACGCGACGATCAGGTGGTCGTTAGGGATATGATGATCAGTTTTCATCCCGCTGTGCCTACGCTCAACTTCACTCCTTTCAATTCTCGTGCTTGGCCCAGTATTATGCCCAACCTCGACCTGCGACTTTCAATAACGGTACGCCGGCAGGATGAGCGCTCCATCCGACAGAGATCAATATAGTACACTCGAGGTCGCTTCAGATGCGGACGTTCTCAGGTCTGGCAAATATCCGGAGGTAGTGCCGCCCTCGGGACCTGAGGTCTACGGCTACTATGGCCCTCCGAAAACCGATCATCAGGGTCATCAGGATCACCAGGCGCCGGAGGTTGCCCAATACCAACAGGATGCAAAATATTTACCCGCCACGGCATATTCTCATGTAGCACCGACAGAACAGGCTTATTCGACATACCCCGAAGTAGTGGACGATGGTGGCGCCGGGCGCGCACACGGTTCGAAGGGGGCGACGATATGCGGACTTCGACGGAGATATTTCTGGATAGCGCTCGGAGTCGCGATATTGGTCGTCATCGGCGTTGTCGTTGGTGCTGTGGTGGGCTCGATGAGCCATCACAACACCTCTCTTTCATCATCACCATCATCGAACAGCGGGAACAATGGGAACAGCGGGAACAGTGGAAACAATGGGCAAGGAAATACGAATAATAGTACCGGACCGGCGAAGCTGACATTATACAACAACACGCAACTCGCCTCGGCCAATTTCACGGACGCTTCTGGAAACGCCAACTTCCTATTAACATACCAGTTGAGTGACGGCTCAATCGGCCTGTCCGCATTCAATTCACAAAACAACAAGTGGGTTGCGTCGACTATTATCAATGGGACCCAAGGCATAAAACTTGGGACTTCTCTCGCGCTTAATACCATCTGGCAAAACCCTAGTGTAAGCCGTCTCATCTTTTTGTCCTGCTTTCTTAAGGTTTGCATTTCAAGAGGAAACAACAGTACATGCTAACGTGGTCTTATGTGTTATTACAGAGTCCAGACGTAGACCTCTACTATCAAAACAATGGCTCAGCGACAACCGTTATGTCCCTGACCTACGCCAGCAGCGACCAAATATCCACAACGGCAGTAGTACCGTCCAATAAATGGCAGTCAGTGGCTGTCGGCGGTTTCAGTTCGCTGCCAGGATCCTCCCTCGTCTCCTACGGCAAGCAATGCAGCTTCTGCAACCAGTACGCGTACTTCTTCTGGCAAGGACCGCAAGGCCTTTTGATGGCCGAAAACAGCGGGATGGGGGTCGAGCAGGCCAGTTTGATCAGCGCAGAGATGACGCCTTCGACCAACACATCAATGGCGCTCACCTACTCGGGGACGTTCAACGGGGATACCAATGCCATTCTGCGCCGCAGTCTGAATGTTTTCTACCGGTCGAAGACGAGTGGGCTGACTCAACTCCGGGTCGGCAACGGCATGAATATCCCGACGTACGTGGGCCGAGATATCGGTCCACGCACCAACTTCGCGGCCTTCACGACGGGTTACAACGAGAGCTACTCGAACAACCCGACCCCCCTCGGCTTCCAAGTCCTCAGCATCGATCCAGATGCGGGTGACGGCGTCCAATTGACGTATTTCTTAAACAACTCCTGGGCGACGGGCCCTAACACGGTCGGGGACTTGGCGGATTGCCAGACAAGGGCGACGATGACCGTACATACAGGCCGGAGAGCATACTGCCTAGTCGACTCTGGTAGTAACGGTGGTGTTGAAATTATAGAGTGGGCTTGGAGGGGCAACCCGAGCGACACGACAACGTATCTGAACTGGGATAAAGTTGGGCCAGTGAACGTAGGAGTTTAATGGATTGGAATGACCTTATATGTAATTAGTTAGCTTTCTCAGTATATGATATTCAAAAACTTCAATATCTCTTTTGTTGACCCTGGCGATCAAGATTGTTAGGTAGTTGAAGTACGATACAAATTCGGACTAAAAAAATCAAATCACATCCAAATTTCAACCCAACAATTATCGTTACCCTTAATAGGATTGTTCGTCAGTTTCTTGCCCGTTATACCCTGCCGTTGTATTACTTAAGGAGTCATGAATCGGCAAAGCTCTCTCGTGTCACGCTTTGGCGAAGGAAGTGAGTCATCCTATCACTTCAGCCGTTGAGTTAAGCTAAAATGCCACATGGAAGGACGATGAACACGAAATATGAGTCGTTGATTACGAACTATCCTCAGGGGCAGGTAACAGAGTAAGCGGAGCCTAGCTGCAGGAGATAGATACACATGTGTTCATTAGAGGAGGTTCGTGTGTAATATCGCCATGAGGATCTCGTTCTCAACTGATATACTGCTATCATACCACTATCGTCTATGTTTCTTCAGGAACCTCTCCTAAGTACAGGGCATCTATTTACGTTATCTTCAAGTTCTTCTTGCCCATCGTGCCAGGCAACGTATAGTTTATCGCCAGTGCAAGCAATGGGCTCGGGCGCGTCATCGCCCTTGAAGCTTTAGCAAGCGGCGATAAAGTCGCAGCAGTATCGCGAGGTCCGTTGAAGATGACAAACCTCAAAGACGCCGGTGCCATGACCCTGAGACTGGACGCCATGAGCGACAACACGGCGATCGTAGACACGATACAGCCTCTCGTCGATGGCTATGGAAACATCGCATAAATACCGCCGCTTACCTACTGGAGGGCGTTATAGATGCTTCTTCGTAAGAAATTTATTATAGTTCTTTTCTTTTATTGCTTTCATGTGATTGCATACACACATATAATTAGCCTTTACTCTCCAGCGCCCCCTATGTTACAGTCGTGAAAGGATAAGGGTTGTGAACTAACGGACACGCAGATCAGACAGGACGGAGTCTACCGCAGAAGGGCAACAAATATCTTGGCCGCTATCAACACGAACCGTTGCGTGCTACGATGTTTGCATCCGCAGGGACCCGGCGTCATTGCAAACTTTCGCGGCCTCGCGAGCTGCAAGGGTAGGTTAGCATTTGGCTACTACGTACGAAACGATTTGCCACCAATCCTTCCGTTATTTCGTTCCCATCGAAGTGAGATCTCTAGTTTTAGCTATAGTATGTTGCTAATCCCCAACTATGTATAGTCAATCACCAAGTAGGTCGTACCCAGTTTCAACGATTCGCTGGATGAGGAATTGCTGACCTCCGGAGATCGCGGCAGTGGTGATCTAGCCCGGGTGCCTCGGGACCGAAAAGCCTGTTCGCAGTCCCTCCCTCTTTTTTAGCCCATGGAATCAGTATGAACCATGTTTGCTTATGGATGCCGTGTTTTTCCACAGTTAAAAGGAGACTATAGTTATTGACTCATCAAGAAAGTAGTTACTCGACGAGTACGCGGATGATGGGCTCGCGGCACAGAAAGAGGCCCTCATCCACATGGACAACGATCAGCTCGACGACGCGAAAAAAGGCGTTCGCGTCATCGTCGACGTGCTAACACAAGGAAGTGTCGGTTCGGAGCGCGAAATCCCCATGCGTCTTGTGCTAGGTGGTGATGAGATGCAAACCATCAGAAATAAAGATCAACTCTTTGATGCGGTATTGAAGGAGTAGGAGAATGTCATCGTTAGTACGGATCGTGATAATGCGGAAAAAGGACATATAGATAAGCCTCATTTAAGCAAGTCAACAAAGGCGTTACATCAAGTCAACAGGTGCTCCAGGATGGTTTGTTTCCGTTCTCAATGTGCTGCTATTCGTGTATGTAAGGAACGGGAAAAGACAAGTCTCGTACCTTCAGATTGCAGGTTATATAATAATCTTGATCTGGTGTGTCAGATCTGACAATTTCCTCGAGCGCAAGGAGTTCCGTGCAAGCCTTATAGAATTAACCACTTCATCCTTGGGGGTGTCCAATACCGGTATAACATCACCCCGAATTGGCACAGCTAGAATCGGCCTAACCACGTTGGCCCGAGCATCTCGGGAGCCGTACGGCGGAGTTCTGGCTTAGGTGGGTCAATAACCTATATCGCCGACATGGTCAGACAATATTCAAAAATCCACAAGAAACTCATTCATTTGTCAGGGCCGGACTGATTATACCCCATCACGGCGGAACATACGAAGCCATGAAGATAGGAGATAACGCGGAGTAGGTGGTATGGCGATACTCGACATCGAAAGACCAAGCATCAGATCATCATGTATGTAGATAAAATGAATGGAATGGACGCCAAAGATGGGAATTGGAGAACAGCAAAATCAGCTCCTCATCCTCTTCCCTCCATATTATCACAGCTCCAATAACAGCAAAGATGTCACAACGTATCGTTCCTCGTTGGCCTTCTACAAGCACCGACGTGCGGCTCCTCGCTGAGCCTCTGGTCTTCCCTTTCTCGAAACGTACGGCGTCAAACCGATTTCTCAAGGCCGCAACATCTGAGCGTCTGTCCAGTTTCGATGAAGAGAACCTCGAGGCCCGTGGGATACCCTCGTCGCAGCTGATAGATTTCTACGCTCGCTATGCTCGAGGCGGATGGGGCCAGATACTCACCGGGAATATCCAGATCTCCTACACCGACCTCGAGGCTCCCGGGAATTCGATCATTCCCCCCGGTGCCGAGTTCTCTGGACCACGTTTCGAGGCCTTCGCCGCAGTTGCGGCGGCGGGCAAAAGCCACGGGAGCTTGATCGTGGGACAAGTCTCGCATCCTGGGAGACAGGTATCAGAGACTCAACAACCTCACCCTATCAGCGCCAGTGCTGTCCAGCTTGTTGTAGAGGGGATGGGCAAGTTCGGCGTTCCCCGAGCGGCGACCCGACAAGATATCGATAACATCATTGAAGGTTTTGCACATGCAGCAGAGTACCTCGAGCGCGCTGGGTTCGACGGCATAGAGCTTCACGGTGCTCACGGCTATCTTATCGCCCAGTTTCTGAGTCCATCAACGAACCAGAGAACGGATGAATACGGAGGCAGCCTCGAGAATCGGATGAGGTTCGTCTTGGAGGTCGCAGCCGTTATCAAGAAGCGTGTCAGCGCGAGCTTCATCTTGGGCATCAAGGTCAACTCAGTAGAATTCCAAGACAAAGGTTTCACTCCCGAGGAGGCCATTGCGCTCTGCCAGGCTCTCGAAAAAGCCGGCTTCGACTATGTGGAGACCAGTGGCGGCACGTATGAAGACCTTGGACTTGGCCATAAAAAGGAAAGCACGGTGGTAAGTCCGCTGCGTCTTTTATTCCCCTTTTGGCTTGTCTCAGACACGAATTGCTTCAATGGGCATATTCTACTCTCACGACGCCTACAAGTTTCCGAAACCTCGGGCGATTCTTACCACAAGTGGACATTATTGACCCTAGTGTTATACATAGAAACGCGAGAACTACTTTGTCGAATTTGCTGAGCGGATTGCGAAAGCTGTGAATAAGACCAAGGTATACACTACAGGTGGCCTTAGAACTGTAGGTGGAAGTAAGTGATCATTTTTGTTCTTGTACAAACCGTCTTCAATAGCACAGAAGCCCTCGTTCAGCCCGTATTCATGTCTTGGAATATCCCCACTCTTACTAAACAATTACCGAATACGTTCAGCTTGGCGATACTGACTCCGAGTGTTGCAGTGCTTTCGACCCTTGAGGGTGTTGATGGTCTGGGCATCGGGCGCGTCGCCTTACAGGAACCCTCGTTCGCAGATGATATTCTGTCCGGTAAAATCACGGGCGCTATGAAGTCATCGATCCCAGATACCAACTTCTTCGGCCAACTCATGACATGCAGCTAGTGAGTCATACCGAGAGCCCCTTTTCTTATTTTAGCCATCATCGGGGGTACAAGTTACCCATCCTAGCTGGATCTATACATAAATATCGAAATGCTAGATACTCCCAACTATCATTGCGAGATTCCCTGGGGCAGAAATCGCTAACTCCCTTAATCGCAGTGTGCTTCAGCAGATCGCTCGTGGTGAAGAGCCCGCTGACTTGACTGACCCGAAGGTCACAGAGGAAATACTAGCCAGTATGAAAGATTCCCATTCATAGCACACTAAATGTGAGAGAGTATCGGAATATAGGTAGACTTAGATAATTGCGAGACATACTATACAGTCTTTTTGAAATGTCCGTTTTGCAACCACGCTGCTGTTCACTTGGCAGTGTATTAGTGATCATATAAAGTCATACTTACCGCCAAGCTGTCAGATGTACTCAGTATACCTGGTCAGAATCCTGCATGGTATGAACGATATAGGTCGGCAAATACCAGAGCCAAGGGAATGTGTGACTTTCCCGACGCTACGGGAAAACCGAACACCCAGGGTTAGGAATCTTCATTTCCCTATTAGTCACACGTTGCCCTTTTACCGTGAGGTCATGGAGACTGAGATAGACACTCTCGTGTTCGGCCAATGATACGAATGAATTGCAGCAATGTCAACTAATCCGTAATTTATCTGCTTAGAAATGGCAACAGGGTAAGCCGGTGGGATAGCAAGGCTGCCACTCACCGCCATGAGATTCGTAAGTGAGAGCGCTAGACAGCGCTACGATTCGACCAGTATAAAGGTTAAAGGCCGCCATCTCTTTCAAACGTTCTCAGAAATATGGGCAAGGACAGACGAAACTTGAGTAGTGTCAGTTCAGAGCAATTTTATCAGAATGCATGGTTTATACCACCTCCTTTCTCGAGCCACGTTGCTCTCATTGGTCTTAAAGGCATGCTCGAAACCTAGCCCGTTAACGACCAAATCTCTCGTCACCACTGATGGGTACACCTATGTCTACGACCACGTCGCTCCTCATAATGACTCCATGCCTACTTTTCTACTCATCCATGGATACCCTGCTTCGCGATACTACTGGCACCACCAGATCAAGCCGCTCACAGAGGCTGGCTTCGGTATCATAGCGCCTGACAGTCTAGGTTATGGAGACAGCTCCAAGCCGACGGCAATCGAGGAATACAATCTCAAGAACATGGCAGATCACATGGCTCAGATTCTCGACGCGGAAGACCTGCTAGATGTCATAGGTGTCGGGCATGACTGGGGTTCAGGGATTCTTTCCAGATGCGCGGTATTTCAGCCCAAGCGTTTCAGCAAATTAGTTTTCATGTCCGTCGGGTACGCGGTGCCTGGACTTTTCTTTGACGTCGACGGAATCAACGAGTCAGGCCTGGAGAAATACGGATACACGCCGTTCGGTTACTGGTACTTCTTCAACTCCTACGACACCGCCGGGATAATCAGTCAAAATGTGAGTATCCCCATGCCGCAAGCGGCATTCTAACAACTCTGCAATGCATCCTAGGAAAATGAACTGACGATGGAATATCATAGCTCGAGTCATTTTTCCATCTCCTTTACCCCACCGATGAGTCGCAGTGGAGTACGGACTTTGCTCAAATTACGGCAGCGCGTACCTGGCTGGCCGCCAACAAGACAACCGAACTCCCGTCCTGGCTATCGGCCGAGGATAAGGCTACTTTCCTGCGAACGTACAGCCAGCCAGACACGGTGATCGGCTCGCTCAACTACTACAAGGCGCAGATGCGGGGCGTGCAGGCGGCGGGCGAGGCATCGCTCACGGACGAGGATCGCAAACTGAAAGTGCCTGTGTTGGGGATTTCCGGCGCAAACGATCATGTCACACTTCCGGACACTTTGGTAGGAGGGACTAAGCCCTGGGCCACGGCCGGATTCGAAGTACAGACCGTACAGGCTGGACACTGGACGATGTTAGAGAAACCCGATGAGGTCAGTCAGATACTCATCGATTTTGCCAATTCCGCGAAACCGAGCACATGAGATGGAAACATGTAAGTATCGGGGTGGCTGAGAATGGATGAGATCATTGGCTTTTAGTGAGACACGAATTAATCAGCGCATGACTGAACAAGTACCACAGATGGAGTATTATGTGCCTATTTTGTCACGTGGGCGGCTTGGACGAACGACTTTAGGCAGTTGCTATTCGGAGGTACTTTTTGCTATGGTATAGAAACATGTTCCTCGATAGGAGTGAAGATATGGGGTTTATGGCTTACTCCTAGAATTGAAGAAAATACCTGTACTGAAAGAGCGACGCTCAAGGCTTTGTTCCTGCCGTTGGATAAAAAGTAATGCGTTTGCGGAACTTCCCGACCACTCCACTAGTACCTCCATTTGACCGTGTAAGAAGATGCAAGTATCAATGACGCCAGCTGAACCTCTAAACTCCTTTAGTCGCGAATATTAAAACAATACCAGACCGCTGGCTTCCCTGGGTTTTATACTTCATCAACACAGAGGCGGAGATTCGCTAAAGCTAGAGGACTTGAAATACCGGGGCCGGTCCCAATTCGATTTGGTCTTATTAGCTACGCTGCGTCGAGGAGTTTCAACACGAATCAACGCAAGACAGATATCCATTTTCAGGGCGATTGGAGACATTCTAGGCCGATAGGTAACTGTGGCTTGTCGAGCAGAATAAGACCCAGGAGCGCAGAGACTCGATGACAGAACTGCGGGGCTAAGACACCCCGCACCAAATAGGATTCGCAGGCCGGGAGATACCGTATGTATTTCGGCCGTCGAGTTGCGACCGGAGTCTCCACACCTTCGGTCCAACCCATCGATCCCGCATCGCGACCGCTGTTCGTGATCCAGGGCCAGGTCGCCGGTACCACCGGCGTGATGACTTGTTATCCTTCGGGACAGGATGTGGAAGCCAGATTAGCTGCTGCTGGTAATATTGATTATGACATGCTGCCGCTAGTATCCACTGGATCACAATCACAATCACAATCACAACACCAACCGCCCACCTTCTTAAACCTTCCATTCGAGATTCGTCTCGAGATATACGCATATCTCCTCACCACACCATCGTACTCCCCAAGATCACCACCGCCATCCACCCCTTCGTCCTCCTCATCTCCGTCGCCAGCCCCTTTCTTCCTCCAACAAAACCCCCCATACCCGCTCTTCCACCCTCACATTCTCCGCACCTGTCGCCAGCTCCACGCCGAAGGCATCCCAGTCCTCTACGGCAGCAACACGTTCCTGGCACACACGTCGCTCCTGACGACTTTCCCGTCCTTCTTCTCCTTCTTCCGCCCTGGCCCCGGCCATTCATCATCATCATACGCGCCGATCCGCAGCGCGTCCCTCGCGTCCCTCGTCACGCGGTATCGCGTGCGCCTGCGCCTCGACGCGGAGCCGCAGTTCGGCCGCGACGAGGCGACGGCCCAGTTCTCGGGGAAGACCGAGGTCGTCGTCGAGGCCTGGCAGGCCGAGTGGCGGGGCGCCGGCCCCGATGCGCTGCGCCTCTTCGAGGGCGTGAGGGGTGTTAAAACGGCCAGGGTCACTGGGAGCACGGGTGGCTTCGAGCCGTATGCGCACTGGCTCGAGTGTGCGATGATGGCTGGTATCGGAGACTACGTGGAACCCTTTGCGTGGGAGGATGGGGCATGTGGAATGATTGATTGATTCAAAGCTGAAAGTCGCTGGATGAACTAGTTAAGCATGGGGCGTAGGAGTCATCGGAGTAGAAGGGGGGGAGGAGAGGTGTTCATATGATGTTATGGCAACGATGAGCATGGGAGGGGAGTTCATCCTAGGGCGCTAGTCATCGCGCAACAATAACAGCAGTAGCTTATCTAGATATAAATAAGGCACGAGTCGTCTTTAAAGAGCAGCGCGAAGACTTATACGATACAGCTTCGTTTCTGTAAACGCTTCCCATTGTTGGATCGACATGCCTACCTCCCATAGCGCCGTAGAACAATTTCGTGGATCATCTAGTTAGGCGGCTGAACAGAGTGTACCGGACGGAATACAACGATAGAAAAAGGCTCGGGTAATTCTTCCCGGTCCCGTAAGTAATAAAGCATCTACCGCAAGGGCTAATCCTCTAGGCGCTGTCCCTCGGACCTTCCCTCAGGTACACACGGCCAATCTCCTGCACATGCTAATCTTTCCATTTGGCGTTGATGTCGATGAAGTTCCGACCGGTAACCTCCCCCATGACCAGATCTGTCACCGCTTGAGGGGAACATCGTCGTGTCAGCACTGGCTACGTGTAGAGTGATACTCTTAACCACTAAGGGTAGGTCCAAATCCTGCAGTTCTTACTATAAGTACCGGTGCTATATCAACGCTACCAAAGGCTGACTGGCGACCATCAGCATGGGGGTTAGGTCCATCCCCAGTATATACGAATCTTACGGAGATTCACGGCAAGAGCTTCTTCGAAAACGAAACAATAGCTTATACAGGGTTTATCGAACCCATCGTCTTAACGAATCTAGGGGTATGAACAAACCAAATAGCGAAAATCCTGACAGCGTTATTTAATCTACAAAAGAAGCCCAACACACAAGTCTTTTTAATTCGCTTGCCAAATCTCAAACGCCAATCTTATGCAGGTCTTTATCCATCTTTCAGGTCTATAAAGACAGAGGAAAATGGAACGGGATCGTTAGGAATCTCATTAGTTACCGCCCATCAATCGCGGGATCGCTTTCCATGTGTTCTGGTCTCCAACCTGGAAGCGGCCGAAATTCTCGTCGATGTCCAGGATGATCTTCAGAGCGTTACGGCTACGTGCGTGCGGCGAGGCGACGTCCTTCTCGCGCATGGTTGAGACCACTTCGGCAACACCGGTGTGCACCTGTTCCGACTTGGCTTTGCCGGGGAATGGTAGCACGCTTTGAAGTACTTCATAAGCTGCGAGAGTGAAACCGAACTGAGGCGAAGATCGGAGGATACGTGCAGGACCGCCCTTGAAAAAGGCTTTGAATCCTTCTTCTTTCAAGATGGTCTGGGCCGCATGACGCAGACTAGTGTAATTGGTATCGCCCTTGCGGGCCTCGACTTGCAGACGCGTCTTGATAACGTCGCAGGGTGTGGTTAGATAGGCTGCAGGCATACCAGCAATGGCGCCCGCGGTAAGCAACTGCACAACACCGAGCCTCTTGGTAGGCGACTCTCCAAACAAATCCTTCTTCAGATGGCTGTATGTAGGGAAATAGATGGCAGAGAACGGGACATCGCGAAGAAGGCAAGCAGAGGCGCCCTTATAGAGACCCTTGAGACCTAAGTTCTTCACAATCCACATAGCCGAGCGCTTCTGGGCACCCTCGGTAGCCTTGATCATCTCACCCTGAACCTGTAGTCGAATCTTCACAATTTCTAGAGGGTTTGTAAAGACCTAGAGGTGATGTCAGTGAGTAAACCCGGGGTAAACCCATTTGCTAAATGGTTAGAAAATGTTCAAAGATAAACTTACGACTTGACAGGCACCGGCAGTACCACCAGCCAGAATCTCGTGTGGCAGCCCAATATGTCCAGACTTCTTATCGGTAAAGGTACCACGGACAATATCGTTCACAGTAAGCTTGATAGCTTTCTCTGGAGCTACACCAACAAGCTGGGGCAAAATGCCAGAATACAAACCACGGAAACCCTCATTGGTTATCACCTTTCTAAAACAGTCAACCGAGTTCTTGTACAGCCGCTGTCCCGGGTCAGCTCCACGCTGATTCTGCATACGCGTCTTGACCAAGTCGATTGGATACACCATAAAGGCACCAAAAGCACCGGCAACACTACCTAGCATGAAGCCGTATGCAGACTCGGCAACTCGCAGTAAAGCCGACTGCGCGGTCGACTTGCCATGCTGGAGAGCCTCGATGCGTTTCTGGGAAGTTTCCGAGATGCCACGGCTAATCCACTGGGGATCAAGTACTTTTGCAAAGTCCTGTAGACCAAGTCTACCGGAGGGCTCGTCCAGGCTGGCAAAGTGGAACAGGATATCAGCTTCCATTGGTGTAAATAGCGAGAATCGAGTGATTTTGGCAGCTTCATTCAGGAATTCATTGCGCGTGATCTTTCCATCAGAGCTTTGGCTGATCGCCTTGCGAATGATGAGTTCGACAAGATCCATCTCCTTGATCATGTTCTGAAAGGCACGGACATTGGCATAGGAGATCTTGCTGCCTGTTGAAATGTTGCAGAGAGTAGACAGGTTCTCTAGCAGATGATCGGAAAGCTTGTGTCTAGCGGTCTCAATGATGATCTTGGCGAACTGTTCAGGCTCAATATATCCATCCTTATTCTTATCAAAGCGTTGGAATGCCTGTCGAATACGCTCTCCTTGAAGGCCGCGTAACATTTGTGAGAACTCTGGGTACGTAAGGTTGTGCCGCTTAGTCTTGTCGCCAATGTACAACTTAGCCCACTCACAGTCCCAGTCGAAGGGTATGCTGCCTTCACCCTTGTTGACCTCGTACAGTTTTCGGAAGTCATCGTACTTGACGGTGCCAGTGCGATCAACATCGAACAGACGGAACGCTATCTCGTACTCGGCGTCGGACTTGTTGAGCAGATTCAAAAAGGTGGCCCAGTCACCCAAAGTGACTTGACCACTTCCAGAGCGGTCGGCGACGCGGAAAAGGATGCCATACTGGTTACGGTTGATTTTGGACTACGGGACAGCAAGGCGCATTGTTAGTAAGTGAGCCGACTCGTATCAATTGAAGATCGCAGCAAACACTTACGTAGTCTTCGCCGTCAGGCGCAATGGCCTCGATGAATTCCTCCGGGCCCATCACCGGCTCACCGGTCGTTTCGTCCTTCTTTGCATTGCTGAGGAATGTAGCGCGATAGGAAGCAGAGAGGTTAACCGGCTCCTCCGAGCCTAAAAGGCTGCTCTTGACCGCTTCCTTCACTGTTGTTGAAGTCGAGGTCGACATATTTGCGCAATTGTGCACTGTGACTTCGCGATTTGCGCAACAGGTGTGTATTGGCGAGGGCAGATGATTGGAACGGGTTAGACACGTGGTTCGAGCGTTCAGCTGGTCGCCGACAACTAGGAATGACGGAATCCGGGGGGTTACAACAACGAAGAGACCCTCAAGAGACCTGATACATACTCAGGGAGCTGGTGGAGCTCCGACTATAGGAGAGTGGGTGCTGGCGCTGTGCTAGACTAGTCTGGAAAGACAGTAGTTAGGGCACCAAAGTTGAACTCGGAGAGCTCCGGAATTCAAACCCAAACCCCAAAGAGATTGAAAGGAATTGGCAGAAGAGAAAGGGGAGGATAGACGGGGAAAAGACGTCTATAGGTCGCGGCGACAGTGATGAGGGATTTCACGAGGCTTGAAATCACTGAGGGAGATGGGCGGCGTACAACTTTTGAGAGGCTGCCCGTAGTAAGACTTCCAAATTCTTGTAGTTCCTGTCACCCGAATTTTCTGAGATGCGCTAGGGCAACACTGCAGCTGAAAGCCTGGCCACGGAGATAGCGCGACCAATCGGGAAAGCCGGTCAGCAGCTGGACCCATCAGCTATCGATAATCGCGTCGCCATTGTTGCGGGAACTACGTTGATCCGGGAGATTGATAAGGCGCCATCGCTTATTTGCCCCGGGTCCCAAAAGCGATTGCCGATGGAAAGCCGGCGCTAACGATCCCCCCGCAGATTGAGTTGATGTTCCTGACGATCCCTTACTGGTAGTCTAACTCACCAACAGTTCGGGCGAGGTATAAGTTGACGCTTTGCCAGAATTGAAGAGAGGTGGTTCATACATCTCTCCATGAATGAAAATGGAGCCATCTGGAATAATTATGCATTCCTAGACTGGCTGCCAAGTGCTTGAAGTGCCATGATGGCTAAAGGAGTCAGTCAAGACGCGCTTTGGACATGTTCCACTTCATTGTGGAGGTCGATGTGTCTGCTGTCGCCAAAAATCGCCAAGGAAGGCAAGAGCACCGCTGCCCCTGTATGAGTAAGTCTTCTGATGGACGCCATGATGACTCGAAGTGACACGCTTGTCTTGTGTGGTTACAAACGGCCAGAAACAACGTGAAGATGGCCGGGGATCGTCTTTGTTCTTAAATTGGACTTCGCCTGGATCTCGAATAAGAAATATTGATAGTTGGAGGAAATGGCTTCCAGTGATAACAGAACGTAGGCCTTGAATATAAACTCCTCTCCAAATGCCCGTACAAAGTCTGTCCAGTGGAGACCGGTTGTTCCCGACAGATGCTACCTACCCCAGCCATCATTTGGAGAAAGAGGATAATAGCCGCCAAATTGTGCCTACCAGTCACACCACTCACTCGTACGAGTTTCATCCAATTTTATATACTCTGCAACTTGTAGCTTGACACTTGGTGGCATGACCGTGTTATGACTGAGGAGAAACGGCTACTGGTTGCTAGCATGAGAAACCCTTCTAATATTAAGCTTAAAAGAAAGAGTGTAGATTAATAGTTAAGCTTAACCATCTAAAATGGCAAGGCAGCGCTTACAAGGTTACTTATGCTGCACACAAGCACCGAATATTGTATCTATAAAACGAATGTTTATTATAGTAGTGGTGATGCGATTTCATTTCCGTTCGCTACATATGTTGGCTTCACGTTTATCTTGCATGACTCAAGTGTAGCACCAATCTAAGATATCTTCTGGTTCGTAGCACTTACATAAATTCTTATTGCATGGCTCCCTTATACGTGTGTGCTCATGGTGACCACACATAGAAATGAATATTGTGCCATATTTGACAGTCGAGAACCGGCAAGTTGTAGTTAGAAATAAGGGCACATGCTAGGCACACCATGATCACTTAGGCGGAACATGCTTAGTTTTGTTTGGGTTGGGAGCTGTGGCGTGGACATGGCGTTAGTTTAGGAGGATACCTGAAGCCTTCAAAGACGCCACTCATGCACATGTGATTTTATGAGACACGAGGATTGGATTTTGGTATGAAGATACGGTTATATGTATGACTAGCAAACATAGTCATGTGCAACGACAGAGACACATACACAATACATTACATGGATCAATAAGAAGCTTTCTACTTAAAGCTTTATGTACAGGCCGCATGTGTCCGGCTTCAAATGCGTAAAGAAACAGACTAAGAACCACAAAGGTGGCTTTGTTACCCCCGAAAATTATATACACACGTGACATTTGTTATGTCTTTCTCGTGGCGGGCTAGTAGCTTGACAAATATCAAGAATCTATCTATGTCCCACCCAGCATGCCAGAAGTGGAAATACTGATCGCTACGTGCAATTCTGCACTGCATCACAGTCCACCCTCAAACGCCCCATTCCTTGCCTGAATTACCTGTAATGCCAGTGTCACCTCTATACCGCAAAATTTTCCAGAACGCCTGGGGAAATGAATGCTAAACCCTCGAGGAAGGTATCGCAAGAAAAGGGAAGTTAGGGTCGTTTCAATTCGTGGTTCTCGTTACGCCTCATCAATTGGCATATAGATGCCAACTTAGGTATATTGTAGTTATTAGTGGAGAGGACTGCGAGTTGGAATCGCTGGTGCCAGGAACGCTAGCTGGTTTGTAGTATCTTATGATGCCGCGAGGAACTAGCCCCTGAGCTAGTTCTTCGTTCTTTAGGACTGTTGTTGGAGACATAGAGTAGGATGCAAAGCCGACCAGAGCGCATCAAGCTTAAGTTGACATGATTCAGCCATGGGTCGGGATGGGCAACTTCACAGCGTGGGGCCCGGCGTAGGAGGCAATAGTGGTCCCACTGCTGAAGAAATCGACAGAGAACGGCATAGAGACGCGCTGTTCAAACGGGAGAGTGTAACCTCTCACGATGATCGCCTCCTCAACATAGGTAGATGCATGTCTGTATCGTTTGTCGGAATATTTTTCAAAGACGGCGCTATGGTGCTTGCGAGCATGTCGACAACAGTCCATTAGCATAGTAACCAGAGGCTTCAACTGGTCATAGGTATAACCGGAATAATGGACGTGGCCAGGGGTCTGTAATCATAAGTCAGCATGAGAAAAATGTGTCGACAAACACCAATACTTACCCATTCACCTTTGCCTAATATGAGACGTGAGAGACAGTGGGCACCAGCTGAAATATAGCTCGGAGGGCTTGCTACAAATCTCTCGTCCATGATCACAACTTCGAGAAAATACTTGGCTAGAGTGCGAGTCTCGAGATCGTAGTCGTCTGCTTTGCTGATACGTCGCAAGAAACTCATCGGGCCAGGCCAACCAAGCTCGAAATCAAGCATACTCAACATGAAGCGCTCAGCCTTCAGGATCTCCTCAGTTGTGTAGCCGCCATCTACCATATAGACAATCTCCTGGACCGAGGGACAGTTGATCTCTTCATATTTGGCCGCAATAAAGATAGCTGTAGCGCCTACCAGCTGCAGCTTGCCCAGGGACACAATCTTATGAGAGAGGAACCGATCAACATAATTGACGGTCAAGAACAACGTCTCAGGAAGCAGTCCAAAACGAGTGTGGACTTGGACTACCCAGTCCATCAAGACAGAGCGCATCGACCATTGAATCTCGCCCTGGTTGTCCATGTAGTGAGGGTTAGGTAGAAGAGTCATCTAGTTGGGGCAGATTAGCAAACGCTAGAATATTCTAGTGTGCTCGTGAATCTCACCTCTTGCTCTTTCATGTAGCGAAAAATATCATCGCCGTATTCAGCAACCATGCTGACATCCCAGGCATCCTCCTGGATTTCCTCGGCAGTTCGTCCGCTCTCAACGATCTGTCTGGCGGTTTCGAGCTCTGCCTGGCCTTTTTTGGTAATCCTCGGAGGGAACATGACGGTTGTCACGCCGCCGGTGGTATTATCGCCGCGAGATCGGTATGAATGAGCAGTGGTATAGCCCCGATCGTCGTAGTGGTCTTCCTCCTCGTCACTATCGGATAGGTAGGGTGGGTAGACTTGATTGTCAACGAAGGACGAGGGCAAAATGTGGCTGTTGCAGTTGCTTGAACTGACTTCAGGCTGGACACTCGAGGTTCGAGACGGGTCGATACACTCGGGAACAAGCGACTCTGATAGGGAACGGACTGGTAGTTGTGATTCGGGTGCGTCCACAGACGGTGCCGGTACATTCGTCAGGATTTGGAACTGCTGCCGAGTTGGGTACTCAGAGGCATCTACGTAGAGAGGCTCGGTAATATCGTCATCAGCACGAGGAGAGTTGTGAGACGGTGCGTCGTTAAGAGGAATCGGAAGCAAGGGCTGTGTATTTGAGTAGACCGAGGTTTGCTGCCGAACCTCCTCATGGCTGGAGTAGTGAGACGGTTGCTGCTCGTCTCGGAGTTTGTGGTGTTTTGGCTGCACACTTGCGGGGTCCAAGTAAGCCATATCGCTCACTGGCTCCTGCTTGGGATTTGGGTTTGCAGTGGAAGGTTGCACCTGAGGAGCTTGAGCAGCTAGTCGATCTCCGGGTGCAGTTCTGGCAGGCTCTGCGGATGCGGAGTTGGATTCTTCCTCCCGCTCGTCAATGTACACCAAGGGTGACAGGTTAGACTTGCTCAAAGCATTGCGTAGGTTGCGAGTATCATTAGTATTGATAGCGACAGTTGGGATGTGGCTCATTGAGATAGAAGGAGCAATGGTTCTGGCTTTTGGTGCGCGTTGTGCCGGCTGAATCAAGACTTTCTTGAGCAGGTTCTTAGGCTTGATCTGTATCCGATTCTCCTGCGCATTGGAGACGACGATACTCGATGCTGTGTTGAAGCTGCGCGTGGTTCCCGGTTTGTCATCGCGTGGCGCGTCACCCGCGTCTCTGGAAGCTACATTGCGATCTCCCAGAGCTGTGCGCCTTGGCGCAACGTTGAACTTGCCGGTAGAAGCCATGTTCGCGAGATTTCCAGTCGACTTGTGACGTTGATGGAGTGTTTTTGTGTAGGGAAGAGCGCGATTCTCGTCTCCCAGGCTGGGAAGATGACGATTAGGTCTGTAGGGCTGTTGCAAGTTAGCAGTTGCCCGGTGGCGCGAGGCGTAGTCGCGTAAACGGGATACGCGTCCATATGAGTAAATTGGTAAGTACTCGGGTTGGCGTGGAAATGAGCAGGGTCAAACAAAAAACTGGTGAAAACGGCTAGAGAGTGCTTGAGAGTCGTGATGCTCGCGCCGGGTCAGAAGGGTCTGATAGAATGAAACGTAGCTCGGCTCGAGATAGCTGAACAACAATGCTAGGATAGACCGGATAGTTCTGATACTTACTTTGGCGTCCATATTATCCACGTCTGAGCTTCAGCTGTTCTGATGCAAGATACCGATGCTTAGGAGGTGCCACTGCTAGACGCGCAATTGGTCGAGGCAGGGGGAGAAGAGTAGGTAGGATGGGTGGATAACCGAGCCGCACCGGATGAAGGTAGGAGGCTGGAGATAAGTAGAGGTTGAAAACAATATGGGCAAGCTTGTAATGGCGACGGCGGTATTCAGCACCCAATGTGCACTATTACGCCTGCGGATTCATGGGCAAAAAGAGATGGTTGTAGGTATGTAAAGATTACACACGACGCTACCTAGTTGAATGTCATGGTTAATTTGCTGGTTTGGTTGTTGCATAGCAAGCTAATTTAACGAGAGTGCCACTTTAGGCTCTAGGAGATCTGGAAATACCTAATGGAGCAAATAGTAATGGAGGTACGTACCGAACTTGTAGTTATGACACTTGTTAGCAATGCCTCAGCAATGCGATCGCTTGGAGACAGACCGCGATTCCAATCCGCAGATGTGTGTAGAAATTTGATCGCATAAAGGAAACAGGATGTTGCGAGGCAGAAGAGGGTATGTGTGCTATATTCGAGGTCCTGGGTGGAACGGGTACCTCAAACGTTGTTTTGTATCCTGCCCTGCTCTAGAAATGCATGTAATTGAGTTTGTTGATGACCGTTGTCAGGGCCTCCCAGTTACAGTACCCACCGAGGTATTTTGGTGGAATATACACCAATGGATTTTTTTCGGCGTGAACTGCCTGGTCCGTGCGTTATGCGGACTTGTGTTAGGAAATTTCTGAATAGGGTAAGAGTGCCGATTTAGGAAAGAAAATAAACAATTGACCAAAGAGAATTGGCTGGTTCGACCCCTGTCGGATGCTACTCAGCCCCACATATCTTGTGCAACCCCTTTAGCAATTCTAGTCTAGGTATGTAGGTAAGTTAGTAGGTAGGTAGTGTACCTACTGTAGGTATCTAGGCAGTGCAATCCCCAAGAGAGGGCGGGGATGCATATCATACTCAAAACGATGCATAGGAATAACGCCTATGTTTCAAGGCTTTTTTCCCCCCAACATCTTCAATGGTCGTCTACTCAGCAACAGGAGACTACAACACCTCAGTACTTACTAGGACTCAGAAAAGGTGTATAGCCAGGGGTAGCTTACCTAAGAAGTTGGATCCATGGAGCGATAAGGCTGATAACCACCTACTCAGCCTCGGGCTACTGCACAGCCACAGGCTCAAGCCATTTCTTAGTTAGCTTCCCCACGCACCTCCTCAGATGACGTAGTCCAAGACAATCAATCGCGTCTTCCATCAAAGCCGCAAATTATAACAATTTCAGTACATCTAATAGCTACAGTTACTACCTTGAAATAGAGAAAAGAATACGCTATTATATGTTTTGCTGATCAACAACAGATATGATGAAGCTTTGAATAACTTATTTTGCCATTGTCTTGTGTTAATGTTGACTCAACACAGATTTAAGCCTTGATCGCGATTGGCCGAGAAAATCGATCACGAACGACACTCGAAACCACGTGACCTTAAATCCCCCGTATTCTATTGTGCTCAACATCGAAGTGCTCACCTTTTTCTATTGCGCAACCACAATAACTTAGTTACACACTTTCAAAGAAGAAACAGCGAACTCTCTAATGCTTTGCGACAATATCCATTCATTGATCATGTTTTGCGCAGCCCTTTATGTCGGCTGTGCTGCTTGTCGCTATCCCACACACAGCATTTTGCCGAAGGCCCAAAAAGCATTTGCGACCAGATTATTGTGTGTTGTAGTCCATAATAAGCGCGATACATTGAAACGTAGTCACGCATGCACACATCTTTAACTAAAAAGCTCTCATGACCCTCGAGATGTGAATTACATGCTCCCCCTTCTGCCATTTTAGCCAGTGACACTATGCGACCTCGCGGCATGTATCCAGCTGTTGCGACATAGGTTTTAGAAAAATCGGCATAATTCGCTTCGCAGGGGGAGGACTTCTTTCGACTGAAGCGAACATTCGGGGAAGCCAGCGCCCGGATTGGTGATCGGAAACGTCATGGTGTCACAGATTAAATCATTAAATTGATTCTAACACTAACTGTTGAGCGATCATAATAATCCAACCCTCGATTGCCATCGGCACTAACCATCCGGAACTACGAAACCAAACCGCGAGCCAACAATGCCGCAATTGGCCGCCGGATTCTTCGCTTATAGTTCCTACTAATTCCGCATGAGTGTGTATTGTAGGCGCGCGCAAATACAAAATGAGATCGCAAGAGACTTTTTCTTTTTTTTACATGCGCTACTCTTGTGGAAAAAGGATGAACGATATCAGGCGCTTCGATCAATGTTGCAGTAAGTAAGTGCCTCGCGGTCAGGGGGTCGCCCGCCACCGTCCCGCGGATTAATTAAACGATTGGCTGCGCAATCCCGCAAGAATGAGGTAGGTCGTATCATACCATCTTGCATGCCGGCGAGCACTGTAGATAGTTGTGGCGACAAGCCGAAACTTGGTCAACAGTATCTCGTTAACTGTCTAGCCCAAAATGCGCTGACTGGAAATGACGAATATCTTCACCTTAGCTGGATTACTTCAGGTAGGTACCTCACTAGTCAATTCTTAGTCCTCTCAACCACGGAACAGATAGTCGACCATGCCCCATTTACGGCGATAAGACAAACTAAAGAACAAGCTCTAAACGAGTTAGTAAGTGCGGTGTACAGGAGATCAGCATAGGCGAGATTCTTAGTACCCAGTCAAGGGTCCAGAATCAACATAGTCCAAAGGGCAAGACGTCTTCTATTGGATGAAGAATTCGTAAGTGAGCGGTCAAGAGAAGACCAGACGTTGAGGAAGGTCACTTTTGCTACCTGCACAGCGGCCGGCCACCCCAAGCAATTCCTCTGCGACCTACCACAAATGTTCGAGGCATCGTTTCAGAACGACGCTGCTGGCCGTGGCACTCCCAAGCTCTTGTTTTCCTCTGTTTATTTTGGGACTTGAGCGCGTGTATAGAAGCCTAACCTAAGTAGCAAGGTGTTTACGAAACACACCATCAATATTGCGCCAATCGACGGTCGCGCATGCGAAAACAAACAAACAATGCATGGAGAAATATGATTCGCAGAGCGCAACCCTGGATGCTGCACTTACAGAGTAAGTAGCTGCACGAAAGGAGCTACCTATGCGCTCGCCAGCTCGCCAACCCTTCTGACAGCGTGTTCGAGAGGATGGGGCTACGCTGTTAGAGCAGGGCCTTTCGGCGGGCTAATTTGATGCAGGCAAAACTCGGCCAGCGCATCTTACATCCATCCTCTCTGCTTTGCCCTTAACATGAGTGTGTCCGCTGACTTCTAGCTCCACACTCGCAATACAGTACCTTATCCCATAGAGGGCTTGGCTTTCCTTTGTACTTTAGCTTTGAACGTACTGTTGCTCCCTCTCAAACTCGGTCCAGAATCATAAGAGAGTCTCATCCTAAACCTATATAGCACATGCTTGTCTTCTTATCCTGGCGCTCAACTCATAGCAGCTCCTCATTGCCGAGATGGTGTGGCTCTAAAATACAATGAAACATGAAATACATGGAGGCATGAGCGCCGATCCCTTTGCCAATACCTAGATGGGTACCTACTGTACTTAGTGTAGAGTCCATTTCTACGATAGCTCCACGATGACGGATGACAGACTTCGGTGACGGCGGAAGTATGCCAGGACCCTTCAAGAGAATAACACACCTGCGTGTGGCCTATTTGAAAGGAGCTTTCTTAATGCGATCGCTTATGGGCCTACCGTTCACCTGTATATTCCATTCTGAATAAGAGTTCATCTCTGTGGTTCTTCAGCAAGTTCCGTCCTTCACACCAACTACCTATCTGCAGACACACGGTGAGGGAGGACGGTACCCCTGCTCTGACAAGTTGGCGCATACAAGCGTGGGTATCATTGGCTGGATCGGCAGTGGGCTTGGCCACTTGACTGATCTGAGATCCCCGTCCACGAACTTCGTCTGTGACCGCGAGTACTTTGGTAAACTAAGTAGCAAAGCGGCACCTGACAAACTAAGACTCATGTATTACATTGCATTAGCAACGGGCGAGACGCTCCCCAACGCGAGATCCGAAGCGGGAGAAACCCTGTCGCTGCCCTGATAGATGTGTTGCGCAGGATTTGCCTCTACATAATAATAACTTAGTGTACGCTATCTGGGTGTCGCAGGTCCCCTTGTCGCATCCCTTCTCCACAATGACGGCGCAAGAGATGGCGTGTTCATCATCGTATTGCGCAAACTGCGCAGGACACAACTCTCTCGCCAATGACGGATACTTTCTGGTTAGTGATAGGTAGGCAGCTATACTGAGTTATTAGTTGTCATATGAAGTGATGGGTATGCGCCCGAAGTTGGCAGTGTTTCCATGTAGTGGTCCTGACGGCCACCCTTCCCGATTATACTCAGTATGAAATGCGCCTGGTCAGAGAGACCGGTTCATTCCGCGTCTCCCGCTAGGCTTAGGCTGGTTGGTCACAGCCCACGCTCCGGATGTACAAACAATCTGGTGTCCGGGGATCATAGCTGTCTAGTGGAGAGCAAGCTTGACGTTGCAACGGGCGAGTCTGAGGGTGGCCAGCCAGGTCAGTCACTACTATCGGTCCAGGACCCAAAGGCCGGTCAAGTTGGTCCTGGAAGGTTCCTAAAGCGAGCAGCGAAGCAGCCCGAAAGGGGACCGTTGGATCACCCAAGCATAGAGCATAGTAAGTTATGTCAGTCGCAGATTCAATTCGTCTAGACGGAGTCCACCACCACAACAGAATCGCTTGGGCCTCCATTCTGGACGCAACCAAGCCGCCATTTCTCTTAGACCTGACTGGTAGTTACCAAGTGAACAACACACACACGGACGGAGTAGGTAGACCTTTTCGCACAAGTTGGGAAACATGCAACGTCTTCACCGGTTTTTAAGGCACACGATAGAGCCAATGGCAGGCATGCAACTCTTGTCTCCAGTATACGAACCATCTCTAACCTGGTACATTGAATAGATAAATGCCTGCCTACATAGATACAATGGGCCAGTCGACCAGTCTTCGAGGCCCTCTTATCAAGACATGTATGTTATTACATTTCTCGCCATTTCCTAATTCGAGGTCAAGTGTCGCATCCGCCTGTCAGCACATACCCATACACCACATGAGCTCATGGATTAGATGAGGTAAAAGCTCCAGTACAGTACAGAGCAGTAAAAATATAATTGTCTTGTCTATCCAGGTGGTCTACTGGGCACATGCAGGTAGCGATTTTGACTTTCCGCTTAGGAGGTCGCAGGTGTAATAATTTCCTTGCTGGCCCAGTATCCCCGAAGGTGTTGGAATGTTGAATGGGACGCTTAAACCATCTACATATCATGCATGTTCGCAAGCTTCACGTATGTGTCGCCCCGTTGAAAGAGGAGAGAACCGTGGCCCAACCAAGTGTTCCTACGTAGACATATTCAAATAAAAGGGTAGAAAACCGCCTACATGGTTTATGATCTAATCAAATTTCACGAATTGACCCTTTCCCAATGCTCATTTCGTGAATTGACTTAGCAATTTGTGCAGAGCTGGTACTCCGGTACATTGGCCAGGTGTATGTGACGCTCGTGCTAGTCGCTCATTTAGTGGCTGCCCCCTACCGCTACAGGCCAGTTAGGTGCTACCTGTGTCAACCTGGTGGGCTATTACGTTAGGTTAGGTACCTACAGTGGTGGCAGTGGCATGTTTGGCACGGGCACTTGCACCCACCACTTCCCAAGTCCACTAACTGTGTGGGAAGGCCTTTTTCGAGACTGGAGTGGTACTGTGCAAAACCTCACTCTTCCACCTCCTCTTTCACACAAACCCCAATACCTCGACTAAACCACCCATCTCACACGTCCATTCATACCAGTAAGCCTTCCTAACCCATCTGCCTCCGTCGCCGTCTGTAGCACAGCCCGTCCAGCACGCCTGCTCGCACCCGCATGCTAACGCCGCGCCGCTGTTCTCGCAGGCCGATTCGGGGCACCAGGGCTCAAGGTCGAGTTCATGCACATCTAACACCACAACACCATCCGCTCTGTGTCTCGGTGAGTTTTTCTGCGTCTGCCACCATATGCGATCCGAGCTCCGTCCCAATCGGGACCGTCCTCGTCCCTATCGTCCTGTAATTCTGCCTCTGCACATTCGGCACCTTTGCTGTGCCACAGAGCGCTACTTCCTGCCCCGACCAGAGTCGCCGACGACGAGCATGGCTGTCTACACGCAACATTCACCCCTTGCCTCCTCTTCCACCGCCATGCAAGCTACCAAACTAACGTGCGCTGTAGCTGCATATAGAAGGCGACGTTGTCAAATACTCGAAAACCACTGCCCTCCTCCCCCGTCTTGCGATCGTGGTCTGACCGCCCTCTCCCTCCGCCCTTGTCCTTACCCTACATTTTTCGACACATCCCCGTTGGTGTATTCGTTCGCGACTGGGAATACTTGGACCTACAGGTCAAGAAACTCTAGAGACAGCGATTGAGGGCCTATCCGAGTGGGTGATGGACTTGTCCAATCTCCTCACGGCAAAACCCTCATCTTCCCGTCCGCAATCGACCACCACCCAACCTGGTGCGGGCGCTTTCCATCACTCTCCCCAGCAGACGTACTCGACTGCCAAACTTGCCCTCGACACATCAATAATACGTCAGGGAAGTACTATGGCAGCCGGGTCGCCGATTGAGTCGTATGCGGGTGCTTCCGCTACCTCGCATAGTGGAAGCGTCTCCCCTCGACAATCCATAGCCCCCAAACATGTTCAATTTGAGCTCCTCTTCCCACAATCCCCCCAATACCGCGCACGACTCCCCCTGCGTGTTCAAATATACCCTCATGATGACACAGAATCCATCATATCCACTGTCAAGAACTTCTATGGCTTGTACCACGGCGTTGCAGGCATCAGTTTCGAAGACGACCGAAAAAACACACTAATCGCGAGATACGAAAACTTCAGCAACAATATGGTCGTCCATGTTAGAGTCATTGAGGAGTCTTCTTCACCTGCTGGCCCGTTCAACCCGGCTGCTTTCCAACCGACATCCACGGAGTACTCGGCTCATCAGCCAGGTCACCACATCTCTCGGCCAGGCTCGATGACGTCTCGTAGGCGCAGCCCTTCTCCCAATGGAAACGGCGGGCGACGTAGCACGTCTGTCAGTACAAACCCAGCTGGTAAGAAGGGGCGCTCTCGCTCCACCAAGAACCACAACTCCAGCTATGACGACAGTGTCAACGGCTACAGCAGTGGTGATGGTGCCGCCGGATCCGTGTCCGGCAAAGCAAAGGATCATATCGGTAACACCGATATCAGTGTGGAAAACATTGTTGAAGGTGGTCGTCGCAAGCGCGCCAAGTTTGAGAGCTCGGTAAGCATTCACAACGTTCGATATATCCGGGGTTCAGTTTCTAATCATCGCTCAACAATAGGAGTTACCATTGTTTGCTCCGCCGCAGATGCCTGCAGCCACATCGAACCCTTCAGTGTCTCCTGTTCGTCGAGTAGAGCACCAACGACCATCGATACCCTTCCCTCACCCGGCTCAGAACCCCTTTACAAATCCTCAGCCGCTTCAATCTCCCCAAAGCTACAGTGGATATGGCCAGCCAGGCATATTTGCAACCCCGGCAGCTAACTCCAGGCGCCATCGGGGCAGCATAGGATATCCAAACAATAGCTCCGGCATCCTCCCGACCCCTGACCCTACTATCGGCAGTTGTATGTCTGAAGAGGATAAAGACGTCGCCATCCAGCTTATGAGACTGGGTGAAATGTCGAACATCTCCCACGGTAGGACCTCTGCATCGACGCTGGATGACACCTTCAGTGGCAAGGCAGAGGTCGCTTCCTCAACCGGCGCTACAAGCGATGGTAGCGACAACGAGGATGAGCTCCCACCGGCTCGTCGTCAGAAGGTCGATAAAAATGGGTCTACGCACAAGATCCATCCGACTACAGATAGCCATTTCGTACCTCCCCGCGACAAAATGGAAGCTAGTGGAGACGATGCCGATCTAGAGGACGGCACTGATGAGAGTGGTCAGGGTCTACAACCCAACGATGTGAAGGCAAAGACTCAGAATCTTGGAAAGCCTCGAGCGCCCGGTGTTAAATCAACCAAGCCCAAGGCCATCAAGGCGCCCAAGGCTGGTCCTACCAAGCCGAAGAAGTCGAACAGCGTAGCTGCTGGTCCGATGTCGCCTGCGTCTTTGCCTAACCAGTCGCGCAAGCCTTCTGTCGCTTCGGCAATGTCAGGCCAGCCCGGCGACGATGAGCACCCAGATCTGTCAACTAAGCCCCGTTGCCAACGATGCCGGAAGAGCAAGAAAGGCTGCGATCGTCAACGACCTTGTGGTCGTTGTCGGGATGCTGGTCTCAGCGCCGACCAATGCATCAGCGAAGACGAAGGCAATGGGCGCAAGGGACGATATGGCCGCCATATGGGCGTGCCAATCAAGGCACTCGATATTCCGGCGCCGCCTACTCTTTTGCCTGCTGCTCCCACCGCAGTGCCTACAGTCGCGACTGATAAAAACAAGAAACGGAAACGGTAGGCCGCATGCCACATTCGTTACTATAGCGCAACTAGTACGAGCGCGATCTTTATGCAACATGAAATATCTGTAGGAAACCAGCCTCTCCATCGTGCACCATATCAAAGGGTATGTTACACCAACTGGCGCATCAATCAGCCGGTCTTTTACGAGCCTGACGGAAGAGTCAGCGCCAGCGCCTATTATTTGCGCGGATGTGTGTTTACACATGGTGACCTTGGGGTCCTCTCATCATCGGGGTCGAAACTAGATTTTTCCTTGGGCATCGGGCTTATATGTTTGGGGTTTGGAAGGCGCAAATGGAACCAATGTTTAATAGTGAGGCTATGAGGCCGTTACACTCCTTTTCTCCATGAAAACACTACGCTGGGAGCGAGTCTTTCTATCAAGGAATCTCTATGGGCTGGCGTTGGATTCACGCCTACACTTTTGCTTTTCGCGGCCTCGTTCCAAAACACCTGCTTCTGCCTCATGCGGTTAGACCGTGATCTACAAGATGGCACGCGCATTGGAAATGCGGAAGACGTGGCTAGCGGTGGTGGTTCGAAAATCGACGGTCCCAGGTAAACAAATGTGTGCCGCGAGGACGAGGGAACAGGGTGCGTCCGGCACTGTATTACAGAAAATCGCACGGCGGGCCTGTCTGGAGGCCGCGCCGTGTGCGGGATCAAGGTAAACTGCGGCGGTGGTGCCTTCAGCTATACCGTTTGTGAGGGATATTTTGGGAGTCGTTGGCCTCGTGATTTTCTATCGTTTCCTGTGTGTCCATCAGATTCTGTCTCATCTGACGCTCGTGTTTATTGCTAGTTGGCTGGTATGATATCCGAGTACTATGAAAATTCCAATACTTTAGCCAATACTTTAGCTGCCGAAATACATGATAAGCTCTTATTAGGACTGATCTAAGATCTTAAGGTTAGATTGCTTGTTTCTCTTCGAATTCTAGCCTAACTCGCTGTCCAGAAATTAAGGACGTTGGTGGGATGCGATCTGTATCGGCTCGAACCGATTATCTGAGACAGTCTTGGATCGCAGATGTGCCGCCGCTCACAACATGGCGCGCCAAGCGCAGTCCGATCGAAGATGCGCGCGCAGGCGCGGGATTCACCGCATGCGCCTACTTGACTCATTCATGTCTTACCCCGGACATGATCGAACTACCTAACCTAGTCTACTACAGTAGATGCGATCTCAATTCTATCTGTCTTCGTCTAACCAACCAACCGACCAAGCGCTTCACTATCAGACACGGGCCGCGCTGTCGCAGTTCGAAACAATCGCGCGCCTGCAAATGCCCTAACTATCCCTTCTTCTTACTTAGCCAAGCGCAATCGCAAATGCGGGTTGTCGCTAGGACGACCGTTCCTCATGGATGGATGGTATGGTATGGTTCCCTTTTAGCCGCGCGGCGCAAATTGCAACCGCGGGCGCACAAATTGGCGAAAAAGGCGGCTGGCTGGCTGGACCCAATGACGAACGAGAGGGCGAGGTTTTGCCCTGACGTTGAGTTAGACTGCGATCATGAGTTCCTGCGCTAGTCCCATTATGTACTAGGCTTTTGGGGGGTTAGGAAGCTACTGTACCAACTGTGCAGCATGTGTGGTGGATAACTATTTAGGCGCAATGGTCGCTGTCTAGTATGTAAGTATGTACCTTATGCTGTAGATTAGTACTTACTTTCTTTTGTGAGGGGGAGGAGAGGGTTCGGTGGGTCTGGACGCCCGCGGCTTGTTTCCTGCCCCTCATTTTCTGCGCCCTTTTTTTTGCCCCGCTTTCCTTTTGACGTGTGTTGTTTCGATGCGATCTGCGCAAACCCGCTTGCGCTCTCGGAGGGGCGGGGCCGCCTTGATTGGTAGCGCGGTGGGGGGGGGGGGGGAGCTGGAGCTTGGGAAGCGAGCTACCTACCGTACTTACGCCAGCTTAGCTTAGCTTAGCTTAGCTTAGCTCTCTTTTCATGCGATGCAGGACAGGCATGCGATGCGCTGCGATGCGGCATCTCGTGGCTGGCAGTTCGACGTCCTCTTGGGCGCAGAAGACCAACCCCCTACGATTGAAGAGCGCAAGTGCGCATTGCGATTGAGGGTCATGACCTGGTTTTTTTCTTCTCTCTCGCGATTCTTGTGGGTGTGTTTATGGACCGCTGCGCTAGTTATCCGGCTCCGGCTCCCTTTGTTTATCTTCGGACTGTGTGGTGGTGGTGCGATTGATGCTTACGTACCTACCCGGGGATTTCGGCCTGGGCGGGATGACCGGTCGCAATAAGTCGCAATGTTGATGATTTCTCAAGCTAGCGTCATAGACGTTCTTTATGTCTCGGGTGACGGTGGTGAAATAATCATCTAAGCTGAAACATGACATACGTCTTATTGTATGAAGTAGAAATGTTCTCAGAGCCATTTCAATACGTAGCTGGGTAGATATCCGGCATCATCTTGGGGGGGGAGCTTGATACGGACTCTCTCTCATTATACATTGTCTCGCTCCATTCCAAGGTAACAAATCCGCTTAATTGACATCAACGGTTAGTCTTAAACCGGTTATCTCATCTGTCCTTATGCTGACCGACATAGCACGGACAAGGTATAGGTACTGCGAATTCGCGCCCAACGTCGGTCGCGTTGTTTACAAAACAATCGCATCCCACACCACCCACCACCTACCCTTGCGTGTTGAAATGTACGGTGAGTGATAAGGGCCTAGGCTCAGACTTGACACGTTTTTCTTACGAAACCAATCCAGCTCTTCCATTGTACATACTTAGTAAAGTGTATCTGGTCTGCCCCACGTCGTAGACGTAACATACTCCCAAGTAGGTAGCTTAGGTACTCTATGGTATGGCCAAATATAATACTCTTGCGAGGCAAGACTCTACGCTAAATTATGGATATTCTTGTCACTCTCTCGTGCAATGGAAAGTTCAAACTGCTTGGCATTAATTGAGATGAACGTACTACCTATTCATCTGCTTGAGACCTTGGAGCTACCGGTCCGTGCCTCGGCCTGGTCCTTACCAAATGGTCTGATATGACAGTCATTACTAGCTTTCCTCCATAGTATATATCAGTAATCGTCCCAAGTTGAATGCATGATACCTAATGTACAAGCACAACATGAACTCACACGCCAATCAGCGAATAAGGGCTGTTGTGGCTTTCCAATGCGGCGCATGGAATGTGGCGTAATTTACGTAGTAGAAGCATCGGACATCATTCAACTGCACCAAAGCACCTACCAGTACCTAGTACATATATATCAGTCGAACTGGAGTTACACTATAAGGCTTTTATCGATGTTACTTCCTTGTATATAGGATAGTGGTGTATGATGCTTCGGTCTATTAGTCTGATGAAGCTGGCTGCATGGCGGTGTAATAGGCAAGCTGAAGGGCAATTTCATCCTTCTCTGCTTGGGCAACTCGAGGTCCTCGCACCGGTATCACAACTTGGCTCGACCGCCAAGAAACTATGTCTTGGTATCAATGTTGTTAAGATCGGCATTTCTATTTGCGTTGTATATTGAGCTTTGTCGACGGATTCTGGTTCCTTTCAATGTATTTTCCCCCTGCTCATAGCACGATGTTTCCTACGGTGAACTGCTAGGTTTCTTGCAAGCACTTTAAAAAACGCAACCGTAACATGGCAATGCCATCCTATCTGCCTATCGCCAATTGTCAGAGGTAACATCTGCGGCATTGGCTGTCGCACGACAGGTTCCCCACAGCGCCAAGGGTTGGCACTGCCGTTGGGGTTTGTCGTCGGGAGGAGTGATTATCAACTGGTGACTGGAGTACAGGAGACCTCCGCGTGGTTGGCCCTTTTTGCCAGTACTGTAGAAGGTGAATACCCGCGGAAGCGAGCCAGGGACCCTCTTACTGTATATGTTGATTCAATTAGGAAAGCGATCCATCTGCCGGCTATTATTGCCACCAGGTAATAATATAGTCTACCCCCCTTGCTGCTACTACTTACCTATACGGGTGATTATAGTATGATTATAGATGAAGTAAGATAGAAGAGTGAGACGGGTCTGTCTGACAAGCAACATAAAATAGTATGTTAGAGTTCCCTGCTTGAGAACAAACCCATTCTTCTCGCCCAAGCCCTTTCGTTTGATATTGTGGATCAGTCTCATCATCATGGCGACAATACAGGAGACCGACGAGAAGAATCATTCCTCTCTTCCAGAGGCTGTTATGGTGGAGGATAAGGGCAGCGACTCCTCCGGGCCTGGTTGGACAGTCGAAGAAGAGACAGTTGTACGCAGGAAGCTCGACCGGCAACTGGTTCCCATGATCACGATATTATACCTCCTCTGTTTCCTTGATCGGTATGTACCTTTGGTTTCAAGATTATGATAAACTCCTAATAACAAGATATTGCTAGAATCAACATCGGTAATGCTCGCATCCAGGGTATGACAGAAGACTTGAATCTTATCGGCTACCGTTTCAACATCGCCACTAGCATCTTCTATGTCATCTATCTCATTATAGAAGTACCTTCGAATATTCTACTCAAACGCATTGGCCCGCGATGGTATATTCCAGCTCTAGTTTTCGGGTTCGGCTCTGTTTCCATAGGCACAGCATTCGTAAAGACCTATGAGCAGCTGATCGGAGCACGTGTGTTGCTGGGAATCTTCGAGGGTGGCACCTTGTAAGTCTGAGTTATCAATAGAAAGAATACTGTTTCTAACCAATCGTCCACGCAGTCCCGGCATCGCTTTCTTCCTAAGCTCGTTCTACAAGAGAGAAGAGTTATATTTCAGAGTCGGTATTTACGTCTCCGCCGCCTCGATAGCCGGCGCCTTCGGCGGTCTACTGGCGGCCGGATTTTCGCAGATCCCGGAATGGGGGGTCGCCGGGTCGAGACTGCACACCTGGCGCAACATCTTCTTCTTCGAAGGGATTCTTACTCTTATAGCGTCGTCGATTGCGCCGTTCATATTACCGCAAAGCCCGGAAACCTCCAAGTATCTGACGACGCGGGAGAGGTGGATTGCTGCTGAGCGGCTTCGTCTAGAACACAAGACTGCGACCCATGAGAAGGTCCAGATGCGTCACATCAAACGCGCCGTCACCAACATAAACAACTACGTCTGCGCTGCCGGGTTTTTCTTCATCAATATCACAGTTCAGGGCCTATCGGTGTTCCTCCCGACCATCTTGACGGAGATAGGCTACAAGTCATTGACGGCACAATACTACAGTGTCCCTGTGTACGTCGCCGCATCCCTGATCGCCATTGCCGTTGGATACGTAAGCGACAAGACAAAGATGCGTGGCATATACCTCGCGGCTTTCACCGTCCTGGGCGCCACAGGGTTCGCCTTGCTCCGCTGGGGTTCTGGCGACCGCCTCAAGTACGCCGCCGTCTACCTCTGTGCCGTGGGCGCATTTCCAGGGGGTCCGGGTTTCCTCTCCTGGGGCATCAACAACGCAGCTGGTCCGTCCGTCCGTGCCGTGTCTAGTGGCTACATCGTCTCTCTCGGAACCGCGGGTGGCATCCTGGCAGTCTGGGCATATCTCCCTAGTGATAGTCCCAACTTCCCGATGGGTCACTCTATCAATTTCGCCGCGCAAGTCGTCGTATTGTTCCTCTCTACGTTTGGTATCTTCTATTGTCTGCGCGAAAACCGTATCCGAGCCCGTGGCGGTCGCGATGACCGGCTCGTCGGACTTACGGAGGAAGAGCAGGCTGATCTTGGGTACAGGCACCCGGACTTTAGGTACATTTCTTGATTAGTCAGTTCTCGAGGAAAATGTGGCGATGCCTATCTGTCTTCAAGTCTTCGTCGCTGCCTACATCATACAGAACATACCGTTGAGTACGTATTTGCTATATATATTGGCTATTGAAGAGAAACGTCGAGTATTGGGTGAGCCTCCATGTGCCGGTAGTGTTTAGCATAGATATTATCTGAATAGAAAACGGACGCAAGCATGCCACGAAGTTTGAAAATCCGTTTGTTTTAAGTCTTCATCTACATTAAGTCTTTCGGGACGTTTGAGTCGCTCCCTGCCGTGATACCTATCCTACGGGTTGGGGGTTTTTTATCAATGCTTAGCATTCTGATGACTAAATACCTACGTTTCGACGCTCTATCTACCCCCTATCTACCCCCTCTGGTCCAGAGAGCATGTTTCACTTATTGCGACAATAATAATGACAAAAATTAATTTTAATTAATGAATTCTTAGTAATGGCTGAAGTATTCAAGAGAATACACCCTCATATAGATAGATGTATGCACGAAGCTTATGACTGCGGTTTCTGTCGTACGAGGTCAGCCCATCTGTAACAGGCAATGCTATTGTGTGTATAGAGATGTAGATTGGATGGAGGACTGCACTGTGGCTGCTGTGTACAGAAGGCTAGGTACTTATAGTGTGCGTGTCATGTGATGTGACACCATTTTTGCAGTAACGACGACGTGTGAACATTAGGGGCAAGGACTGCCAACCATGTACTTCTCCCGGTTGTGGAAGTACTAAGATAGTTATGTGCGTACTTAATCTATACCGAGAGTACGTTACCGTATCGCAGGAAGACTACATACTTCCAGCATACCTTAGTTAAGGATAAATCATGCGCTCTCTTTGTGACAGTGCTCGTGGCGAAGGCTAGAGACAAGCGCGGCATCAAGCTTATATTTGTTCCCCGGAAGTGTTCCTCTCGTTTTGTTAAAATGCATCCGTACGTATTAATTAATCTACAGCTCTACCTGCATACACAGGCACTCTACAGCCCGACCCCTAGCTTCCGGAGCGCGATCCACACCATGCGCGCAACCTCCTCACCACGCTGCCAGATCTCATCGTGATCCCCTCGTAGATCCTTCAGCAGCAGCAGTTTCTTCTCTCCCGTGCTGCTCCCATCTCCCTCGACGAAGCCATCGACGTCTATCAGTCTCCGCGCCATATTATCCGCCTCAGGCCCGTCGACCAAGGTATCATCAGTCGACCAGCCGAGCAAGAAGAATTCGCCACCGACCCATCTCTCCGCGTAGCGCCCGGAGAACGAGATGGGCGCCGCGGCGTCCCAGCCCTCGGGATCGTCGCCGAATGCGCTGCGGAAGAACGACGCGTAAGCCCCGCCGAACCGTTCGTTGACGCCCGTAAAGTCGTACAGACCTTCAAAAGCAACGACGGCGGCGGGCAAGAGTGGATACTCTGCTTGCCTCGTCCCCGCGCTTGTTGTGGCGGGTGCGGTGGCAGCGTGAGGAGTCGAAGCGGAAGCAGAAGAAGACAAAGGCGAAGTAGCCAGCAACTGGAACGCCAAAGCCCCTCCAGCCGAATGACCGATGAGTACGTAATTGCTCCCGAAGCCGTAGGTCCGCTGCAGGAAGACCAGCGCCGACCGCACGTCGTCCAGGTGGTCCGGGTGCCGCGCCCCGCGGTACTGGTCCGCGGGCGTCGTCGCCGGGTCCTGCGGGAACTGCGGGTGCGGGCTCAGCCGGTAGTCTATCGATGCGAACCCGGCTATCGCGGCCGCGCCACTACCGCTCGCTGTTGCTGTCGGCGGCGACGTGCCGAGTATGTGATCGATGGCCGGCGCGAAAGTCTCGTGCGCGACGCGCGGGTCGCGCCATGCGCCGCCGTGGACGTAACTGTGACGTCGTTTAGTATGATGATCCCCATACCACCTTACTTTGCGTTACGGGAAATGCAAATGCCCTTAGAACACTCGTGGCTACCTTACACGACCCAGTATTTCCCCTTGTTTGCTGGCTCTACTTCCCATACCCCGAGCTTCTGGAGGTAGTTTTGGGAGTCGTAGTGGTGCAGAGTGTATTTTAGAGACGCCGCCATGATTTCGAGCTCCGAAGATGCTAATCGCGGTTGTATATATGTTGCTTGGCTGAGATGAAGTGATAATGATCGGTACACCGGGGAAATGAGGGGATTAAGCGGGCGGATCTTGTCTGTTTGGTTGCCTTACTAACTAACTCATTCACTCGTATCTATGCTACTCTAAACAGACCACATTGAACTAATTCACTTTTGGTTTTTTTAATGAATCGCCGGAATACAAAACATCGTAGAAATTCGCAAAACCCGTCTCTAACGCAACTGGGCGAGATTCAACGTCAGACCCCAGGGTTGATCGGCATACACCGAGTTTCAGACAGGAGGTTACGGCGGGCTTGTGGCCGGGTTGCAGAGCCGTTCCATTTGTTGCGTCGCATTCTCCATACGCAGTACTTACACATACACTATGTACGCCGGTTGCAGAGAAGGGAAAAGGGCCGATTTGGGACTTGCGAAGCAACTCGATCTCGATCCACACAGCATCATTACACTTGAAGGATCGATTTTACCACGACATAGTGGGATGCCCACCTGAGCCAGGCTGCTTTTAGCCTGAAGTTGCACCTCACTTTTTTTATCAGTCTATCATTAATAATTATGAAAATTCGACTTCGAAATCATATCTTGGAAAGACGTCGTGGACATCGGGGCTCGTCCCCGGCAGGCTCTGTTTTGATACTGACTCCGCCCTGAAGTTTACATGGCGGCGCATGATCATCGGCTGTCTGTCCGGGGAGGGACATGGTACACGTATTTGTCCCCAGGTGGCATGTTCGAAAGACTGGCTCTCGACTTTATTTTATTGTTTTTCGACTTTGATACCGGCTGATAGAGTCGCTGCTTCGCTTGCGTTGGATGATGACGTCGAGTCAGGTTTGGTAGTATTATCACAATTTGCTTCGATGTTCGTAGAGATGACTGATACGAGAGTGCTCTCTCTCTCTCGCAGAATTCGCCGTCCACATCGTAGACAGGCCCGCGTTGTGATTCACCATGAGGTATGCCCCGGTTGGGAAATAGCGACCCAGCGTGTTCGGGTTTGCCGGTCACGTCGCTGAGTAGCAATTCGCTCCGCGAGGTGTTGAAAACGCCAGCGCCGACACCGTCCGGACTCAACGAACGGCACTGGATATTGGTTGTTTGGTATGCGAACCTCCAGACCTGGTGACGGGGATATAATAGTCATGTGGTCGCTGAGGCTGTAAGAACACCACTAGTTAATTTTCTACTTGAGTTATTCTACCCGCGGCACCCGCCCAGGCCTCATCTTGTCCGTCTCATGAGGCTTATGTATTCTCGTCTTCGTACAAATACGAGGACCAGCGCAGCCCGAAAGAAAAGGATTCCGCGCGACCTGTGCTTCACCGATATTCAGGCTATCTCGTACGGCGACGCTCCCACGGAGGGAGTTTCCCGGTGCCTTTTTCTTGCATTTCAACATGAGCGTCGCCTGCTGGGGGAATGTCTTCGATTTTCTGGCGTGTGGGTAAGGGGCAACGGGCGAAATTGACTTACAATCGGAGGCGCAGCATTTGGGTTGTTTCGTCGGAGGTAGGAAATACTTCGTACCTCATGGGTTGAGCCTGTTCATTGTACTGACAACCCAATTCTCCAGGTATGTTCAGCCTAGGCGGTAAATTATTAAACGTTCCCGAGCATGTCGGCGTTGATGAGAAGGTCACGCGCGGGTGCGTTTGGGCAATACTTAAGAAGCCATGCCGTCCGGAATGGATGTCGAAGATTTGCGGTTTCCTACTATGTCCCACCAAGGAAGAAATGTGTTCGTGAGACGGGGAGGCCTTCGAAGGGTGGCGAAGTCAGACGATTCCGGAAGAATTCGAGAATGCCCGAGACCCTCGCTATATTTTGCGCCTCGAAGTCATCGAGAGCGTGTTTTACATGTATCGCATAACGGGAAAAGAGGAGTATCAGGTATGTGATTATACCTCCCCCCTCTCTCCACTGATCTGCTGACAGCAGAGCTTCTGGTTATCCGAGACCCTCGAATACTTCTATCTCGTATTCTCACCGCCTAATCTCATCAGCCTCGACGAATACGTCTTCAATACTGAGGCTCGCCCTCCCTTTAGGCGCTCATGAGCCTGATAGAGGTCATGTTTCGGGATACTGAGACGAAAAAGTTTCGCAAGCCGTTAGACTTTCATCATCAACTCCTTGCCGTGCTGTAACATATCAGGCATATGGGATTTGAGGGTTAAGAGCTATGTCGCTTGCGACTAAACCGAAATGTTTTTGTCGTGATGTTGATCTGGCCACCAGGTTAATTCATAAATTCATAGGAGGCTGCTGAGAATTAAATTCGATCTCAAATCGCATTCTCGTGCAGCTTTCGAGCAATCGAACGAAGGATAAGGGATCTTGGGCCTAGGATTTGGGTTACAAGATTGAGAAGACCTTGGAGGAGACGTCTTTTTCCACGATGATTTTGCTAGTTCTTTGAACAGTAGAGAAGCGTACCAAAGTCAGCGCCTACGTGTCTGACGGAATTAGCCACATGAGGAGCCATATTTTTGAGAGATTCGGACTGACGCTTCACGTAGCGACAGTACGGGCCCACGAGAACAAGGCCCGGAAAACAGGCCAACCATCGCACATAGGCAAGGATTTACCCAACAAGTTCCAGTACTAGACGTGACAGAAGAACAAGAGCGAGATAGGGTAAACTGATGGGTTGAGCGGTTTGATAAGCACGGTTTTCAGGCGCTTCTAACCCAGTTGGACTACAATAGCCCCTTTTAGTGGTGGAGGACAAAGGATTGCGTCGAATAACTTGAATAGCTTCATCTATCTATTAAAAACCAATAAGCTCGCCTCCCTCGAGATTTTTTCGGATCAGAATAGTGCAACCATATCATCAGAGCATGAAACAAGTAACGAAGACCCCCGAAGTATACCGAGTCTAATACTCATCAAGCGAGGTAGGCCACCTAAGATTGTGACAGTGTTCGACGATATCAAGCTTTTGTTGAACTGTGACTACTATGGGGATAACTTGGAAAGTTCCAGCACTCGATGACGATGAGAAGATCAAGAAGGCAGCAACTGCATGGTTGATTGCGCCAAGGTAAACATGAATAGGATCATGAGTATTGTCAAGATAACGAGGGTCTTTGGGAGACTTTCGTTATTGTCGAGGTCGGGAAGACTGGAGATAGCATTTTGGGTGACAACTCAGGAGTGGTAGACGAGGGTGCGGGCAGAAGAGGCAGTATCACATTTGGGTACGGCTTCACCAGGGCTTGCTCCACGGGCAGCCCAGTACTGGCTGCTATCGATTTCTCCGTCATCCAGACTCACAGTTCCTCCATCTGCTCGCATTCGGCTGACGGCTTACATTCCAGGATTTGCTGACTGTCTCGAATCGCGCCAAAATACTCTCATGGTGACTGCTTCCCCGCAACATTCTTGTTAACTTCTTCGGTCTTCACATTAGTACTCATCAGACCGTCAACGAAGTTACGACGCAGCAGTGAGAGCAATAACGACGCTGTAACTCATGCATAACTCATACATAAATGTAACTCCTCAGTCGTTTGAATGAGTATACTAGGCTGAGCCGAGCCCAAGTAAAAGCTGTAAGAAAACTCATGAAACACCTCAGGTTCCCCTGCTGACTTGTTCTGTGCCGATGTTGTTGGGGACCGGGATTAAATAGGGTGGTTGATGTGTGACGGAGTGAGAAGCATGCGCATAAACACCGAATTCGGAGCCTGGATGCTTGTCTGTCGTTGCATGCATACATACCGCCGGGCATATCTACGGCTTGTCGCATCTTGCCCAAAGACTACCTACGTAAGTAGTAGCCAACGGCCAGCCATGAGTGTGCTTTCGCCAGGGATTCCGAATTGTCCACTGTGGTCGTATTACTGTACCTGCGTTTTCTCGATTATGCACAGCTTCGTTGGGTAGCGTAGATAGACCCGCGTTATTGGAGCTGAAACCAAGATGGAACTGCCGGCATTTGCTGGATCGGTACACGCTAGAACCGACATCACTCATGATGTGAAATAACAGTTGTCGTCGTCTTCTTCAATTCAGTCAGAGCCGAAATGCTGTCGCCTATCTTGTTGAATAGCGGCTGAGCACCAGAAGTGTTTCATCTCCAAGCAAAGGTTCTTGCTGGCACGGCCGGGCCGCGAGAGCCGGCGCCATTTTCTGCTTACAGATGACACTCTACTTGGTGGCCACTTGAGTGCATATACGCATAAGTACCTCCGACTTATTGAATGGATGCATGTGGGTATTTCTGCACTCGGAACTCTAGAATGGGCTGTCTCGGCTGTCTACAGTAATAACGCAGGTACTCAGGCACTAAGACTACCAACCCGAAGAGCTGGCATTAAACCCTTGGCAAAGGGGAACTGTATTCTCCCTCAAAAGCATACCCTAGGTATTTTTAGAATGATGTTAGCGATGCTTTAATTGTCTTTAGGAATTAGACTAACTATGCACTACGAGGAGGAACAGGGCCAACCGAGTGTAAGTAGTGAGTGAAATACATATTCGCAATCTAAGTATGGCACTGCAGGCAGATCGAAGCAGGTACGGCGCAGCTCTTCAAGGGCCGAATGGGATGAACCCTGGTTGATCCTGGGCATCTGTGCCGAATAGACTGATTATCGAATGCTTGTATACACTAAGTATAGCCAGCAGGTCTCTTGGTGCAGCAATAACCCCGGCCTAAGTAAATGGATGCGCATTGAGTCTACACGACGCATAGATAGTGCCGAGGTGCCTGACTATTAGTTAGTGTATAATGGTGTTGCATTGGTGTTGCAGCCGAGACCCTTTGAATGGTTCCGAGATGGAGTCCAGGGTTGGGTTTGTCTCGTCCACCCGGCTGTTTCTGCCTTTAGTTCGATCACTGAGCCGCAGGTCCACGCGAGATGAAGGGTTGAAGTTACAGTAACGTCTGTCTGACTTCCTTCTTTGCTCGAACCATGATTTCTCACGCATCGAATTTCGCTCGTTGCACATGAATCACATTGAGTGTCTCATGCCTACTCCTGGTCTGGTAAATTATATTTTGGTAGAGGTTGCTGCTCAGATGAGAAGAAGTATTGATGATCCGGGTTAAAGGAGCTGTGGAGGACGGACCCCCTGGTATGATGCTATTAGCCTGGGTAGGTAGGTACTGTAGGTAGGTCACCAACGTGTTAGGTTAGCATCAGCTAAATAGTTTACGAGCGAGTTAGAATGCAGGCGTCATGATCTTTAAGAATAAATATATTAAGTATGTTTAACTTATATATCAACATTAGATTAAAGAAAACGGAATGTTCTCTTTTTCCGTGGTGGGGTCAATGGCCGTTTTCCCCTTCCGCGGCGCATCCCCGGAGAGCGCTAACTACGGTAAGTAATCCAGGAAGGATAGCCCGGGGAATCCTTCCATCTCTTACATGTAGCCCAACTTTTGTATCGTAACTCAAACCTGAACTTTGCACTTGGCTGACGCGCGCATTGAGTTATCACAAAGACGTTTCTAGGAAGGTCGACGCGACGGTGTGACCTCTTTGCGACGAGAGCAATGCATGTGATGCTCAGTACTCCGTAGGTACCGATATCATGCATCTTGGTATAGGGCCGAGATCGATCTACTAATGGCTGGGCAAGGCCGCCATAGATGCTACCCACCGTCAGTGCGCACGCTATCGGATCATGACCGACGACTGCTCTCCAATACACGTAGACGTACACGTAAGTATTTTCCCGGATGAGGCCCACGTTCCTGGGAGCATAGCCCTGCAATCCCGCGATACTCGTCATTGAAGATGTGGACTATATTCGCCAACCCCAAATAGCAGCGTTGAAAGACGGGGACGGGAAGTGTTGACACTGACACAACGGGTACTCTGTATTACCTTGTTGGCTTTCTATCATCACACCACCCCGGTTTCTCTAGATTCGCTGCAACAACTGGAGTAAGGCGACAACGCTGCTACCGTAGCAGTACACTACCATAGCATCCTGCGGGCGGCGCTGTCAGGGGCTACCGCCTCATGGGTAGAACCAAAAATACCATGCATCTATCTGGTCGCTTCGGAACGCAGGCAACCTCCCCACTATAGGAATCGGCTCGGGAAAATACGCCGTTGCATTCGTATCCTGTTGACGCAAAAGCAGTAACGACGCCAACGCTCATGGGTTATAGCGAGCAATGCGAGAGATGATGCCTGTTCTGGAAAGGACAAGGGTGGTACACGGCGAGTATCACTGGTGAAGTTGAACGGTAATAGACTGTGCCGCATAAGCTCCTGAAGCCCGCATTCATGAACCAACGTCGACAACCAGGGTATTTGCTTGCTTGCCTTTCAGGGTCTGCAGGTGTTGGGGACCAAGAGTCTCTGCTCTGTGGAGCATCTGTAAGGCTCTAACGATGGAGACTCCTCCTGCGAAAGTACCAACATGCCGTTACGGGTCCATGGCTAGATTCACCACCCACCTCGACTCCCTGCTCGCGTGCTCTTGGAGTTGTATAGAAAATGCTACATGACGCGCTGTTTCGAATTTTCTCTGTGACCACTTCTGCCCTTTTCAGTCATCTTAGCTACACTTCATCCCCTATGGACGTTAGTTACGTTAATGACGAGACTCGATGGCGCCTCAGGATCCAAATGCGCCTACCGATAGCAATGGCGTCGGTCTACTGGTTACCGGCGTTGTGACGCTTTCTATCGCATGGCTCTCGGTGGCCTTGCGAACCTACGTGCGTGCCGTCATGATGAAGTCGTTCCAAGTGGATGACTGGGTGATGCTAGCCGGTCTAGTACGTGCGTCTCGTTTCTCGAGCTTAACCTAGGCCTACTGTCTAACATCACACTCGGGCAGGCCAACTTTACAGTCTCATGCTCTTTCGTCTTCACGGGACTCTCCTATGGCCTGGGCAGGCACAACAAATCGCTTTCGCAGTATGATGAGATAGAAGCATTGAAATACCAGGCTCTGGCCACGGCATCTTATGTCTTCAACATGTGGTTGATCAAATTGAGCATCGGCCTCTTCCTCTTTCGCCTGGCTGTTCGAAACCGATACAAATGGATTCTTGGGATTAGCATTTTCGTGGTTGGAATTTGGAGTCTCGCCTTGTTCTTCTGGAATATCTTCCAATGTAATCCTGTACCGGCGCAATGGGACTACACAATCCTTACAAACGACCCAAAATCTCATTGCGTCTCGGCCGACGAGATCGTTAGTGCCGCTTACGCACTCAGTGCTTTGACTATCCTGTCCGACTGGCTATACGCCCTCATTCCTATCCCCATGATCTGGCAGGTTAAGATGACGGCTCAAGCAAAGTGGTCTGTCATCGCTGTCCTGAGCTTGGGTGTTTTTGCTAGTATTGCCACTCTCATACGCTTAGGGTATCTGGCGGACCTAACGGACGTGGCGGATATCCTTTGTAAGTTATGTCACTAATTACGTTGATGGACATATCGTTATCTTGACGTGTAAAATATCACATGATAACTAACGTAATGCTTTAAAAAGATGCCGGTACAAATCCCATGATTTGGACGCTGGTCGAGCCAGGGATCGCCATCTCCGCCGCCAGCCTCGCAACAATCCGCCCCCTTCTTCGCCGATGGAGGATCAAGGGTTTCACGCACAGCGAACGGAGCCGCGCAACAACCACAGGGAAGAGCCAGGACCACCAGAGCTCCCGTCCCAGAATGGCAAGCAAGATGCCCGGCTTCGGGCCCCGTGACGTGAAAATGGTCGACCTCGAGCACGGGACCGGGTCTACTACAGATACCGAGAAATCGCTATCACCAATTACGGTGATACCGACATCGAAGCTCACCACGCACAAGATATCGCATCTACCAAAGATTTTCAGAGGAGACGAATATAGAACGCGAGAAGAGGACCCGGCATTTCATCATCATCAAGGTGGCGCGCGGAGGTCCGAGGTAAACAGCGACATGTTCATCATCGGCGACGTCCAGTCGACTCCATCGTTATCGGACACACACGCGACCGGCGCGTGGCTCGATGGGGAATCAGATAGCTCTTCCATGGAACTCAACAGGCCCGCGATGCCCTCGCGGCCGGCACGTCCGTTATGACGGGAAGAGTCGAGTTAGTTCTTGGCGGAAACGAAGAACACGAAGATCCGAATTATTAGAGATACCCCTCTACGAAAGATTCCTCGTTCCAGCGAGACGATTTAATGCTTTTCATATTTTCATAGGGTCTTGCGTTGGGAGTTTCACAGCATATCAAGGCATTGGAATAGAAGGGTTCGTTGTGGGTACGGGGATCTCGTGGGGTGAGGGCGGCTAAGGGGGTCAAACAAAAACCGGCCTAACAAACAAAACTACTGGTAACGTTGTTACTACTCCTCGCGGTATCATAAGACGAGCATATCGGGCGTTCAACGGGCGGTTTAATTTAGAGCATGTTGTATGTTCGGTCTTCCCACCAGCGTGGTTTTGGGTATATAGGAACCTCTCCTATGGGTACCCGCATGTCTCTTCCGGGAGGACCGTACCATTACAGATGATGAAGTACGAAGCATGTTTCCAGTGCACTGACCATAAGCGGGCGTCACGTATATATATATATATACATATACAACTTCGGCCGAACAGGGAGTAGATTATTTCACTAGCTTGTCGCTAGACTATGTCCCCATTGGTGGCCTCTATAAGAACGTCGTGAACTTTGCTGTCTCGTGGTTAAGCCGTAACTATTGTCTTTGGTGCCTTTTGATCCGAATATTTCTATCACTTTTCGCATAACGATTCTCTCTTGAATCGGAAAGGATGTGGCGCAAAGCAATCATCTTTTCTATTCTTTACTTGCATTTCAACGGATTATTCCCATACAGGCTTAATTAAGTAGATGGCAGACCTAACCGCATCACTATTTAAGGTAATATTGTCTTGCGCTAAAGGTTGTAACCTCATGTGCATAAGGTTTGTGAGAACGTGGGTTTGGTGTTTGTTCTCAGACAAACGGATTGTCGATTTATTCATGCTGCCTCATACTGATACTCTATACAAACTGTGGGCACAGCTTGTAAGAGCTCAACGCGTCCAATGTGGCGCCTACTGGTGCTGGTGGCTTTGCGCCGTTTCATAGTTAAGTTCAGCGTTGTTCATTTATGCCACTATCGTGACTAGACCTCTTTAGACGGACAATTCGTTCCTATATCGGGCCACCTAAGTAGATGAAATAGTAGCCCTCTGTCTATGCGAGAAGGTGCTCATCTTCGTAGACGAGTAGGTACATTTTTGTGTCCGTGTTGGTGGGTAGACGTGTATTCAAAAAGGGTACGGAGAGGCCTCTCTGGATGGTTTATGTTGATGTGTGCCCATGTGGATCGATAGGGGCGTTTTCGTAGGTGAAGGTGGATATACCCCCAGACAGGGAGGAAAGGACCAGTTTAGATGCGCAGGTAGTTGTAATCCTCGAGTAGCGAGGGGCTATATCTTCACACACGGTAAGTCAGGCCTCTTATCGGGGGAAAAGTCGAAGACACTAGCCGGATTGGCTTAGGAATCGCCAATTGGTGACTAAGAAGGGGATTCATTAGAGATCGGTGGTGCCCTCAGACTATAGTGCGTCTTCACCGCGGGCGACGCGCATAATGTCTTCAATATCTGGATCCCAGTCAGACTCATCCTCGCATGGAGGTGCCAGCATAAATGTGCCAAAGACTTGGCCCATGCCGTAAGCAGACCCTGCACTCTCCTCTGCGGTCTCCACGTTCTCCTTCTGCTCGATAATCATGGCAGTAGTCAAGAAGTCGGTCTCAGTTCCCATCCCTACGTTGAGAGTGGTGCCGCCCCAATCAAGCTCCACTTTGCCAGACTTGCGCACATTGAGTCTACCTATGAATCCTCCTTCAGCTGGAAGACCCATGGTCTTGTTTCGACTTGCTTCAACGCCATCCTCGAGCTTAACTTTCGGTCCGCTATCATTTGACGCAAGGTCGACTGTTTCAGGCTGTCCATCCAGATCCCCTGAGGGTTTTACTAAGGGTGGAAGAATAGGTGGAAACTGGAAGATAAATAATTGGTCATCCTTTCCTTGGTCCTCCTCTCCTTCAGCTGGAGTTGTGAAACTGAGATTGCGTAATAGTGCTTCCAGGTCCGTTGTCGAGTACATGAATTCTGGGTCTTCGGCTATCTTCTTCTCCTTGCGTTTTAACCTCTCTGCGGCGACTGCGGCGTCTGCAGCAAGACCGTGCTCATCAATTATAGGCTTTTTCCTTACTTCAGGAGAAAGAGGGGCTTTTGGCGCTTCCGGAATATCGTCCATATCAACATCTGCACCTTCTTCCTCTATGCCCGGCTCGGCCTTAACCCTAACCTGATTCTTTGGGGCTGCATGCCATACTTCATTGTCATCATCCATACCAATATCTCGGGGATCTCTGGCCGGCGCGTCAACAAATAAGTTACCTTCATCATCGGAAGACTGGCGATCCTCCGCTTCAAGCTCGGCTTGCGTCTTCACTTTAACTTCGGGATCTTGATGCAAAGTTCGATGCATACCGATGGGTAGATTGCCAGTGGAGCTTTGAGTGTAACGAGTTGGCTGATACAACGGGGTTCCATCTGGGGCGTGGCCATCCGTGAGCCCATTGAGAAGGTCGATATTGACTCTTGCTTCATGTTCTCGTCTTGGGTGGTAGCGAATGCGGTTCTCAGAATCATGATTGAATGCATTTCGCGCACTCCCCCCTCCAAAACCAGAACCAGATGCCCATCCGCCGTGACCAGAGCTTGCCTTGACGTTCTCTACATGGAAATTAGTACATGGAACAAGAAAATGGGCACATCATCTGTGAACTGTTTGCAGAGAAAAGACACACCTGATGCGATCGCAGAGAAAGGCCCATTTGCTGTGACTGTGCGTCTGACTAGGCCACGAGAAGCACCACCTCTTCCCCGTCCCCGTCTTGCCCTACGTTCCTCTGCCCGCAACTCACGTTCCTCGGCCTTAATCTTAGAAGCGAGATCGCGGTTTCTGTCTTCTTCAAGCCTTCTTCGCTCGATCTCATCTCTTCGGACATTCTTAGGTTTAAAGCGGCTAGGACCTCGCGACGTTGCACCTGATGCCTGTGGGGTTTGCGAGCCAGTAGGGGTGGACCTCCCGCTTAGAATCTCTACTGCCGTCTTCGCTGAAGCTCCAGACGCAGGTTCTCCTCCGCCGTTATCATCTTGTGTGCCATCCGAATTGTTATCGTTGGTTTGTGAAGAGGCACCACGGCCTCTTCCGCCCCTGCCGCCTCTGGTGCCTCTTGCAGCCCTCTCACCTCCACGTGATCCTGTAGGCATGTTCTATACCATTGGACGAAGTATAATAATAACTAGTAAGTTAGTAAGTTGAGACTGGCCGATAGATTTGAATGTTGAATAATACGGGGAGTGTGATTCACATGCAGATAGACCAGAGCAGAAAAGTTTATGGTGGGGAAACGCGTGGGAGTCAGGGTACCTACTGGTCTACCCCTGTACTGCGAGGTAATGGTGGGGTAGAAAGTACCTACAATTGAAGGTGGGGGCTGCCGAATGGAGGTAGGTTGATTCTGATGGTTAATGACATACTTTGCATACATACATAAAGGAAAGATCTCCATGCGGTACTGCAGGTCCAGTGTCAAGGACAGTTGTCCAAGTGTTCAAGTAGCTCATTTTTATCTGGTATTAGTGTAGGTAGATGGTAACTTACCTACCTAGCTTAGCAGTATATCTATAGGTAGTGTGATGGAGAGATAAAGGGTTTTTTTTGTTTTTGTTTTTGTTTTTTTGCAAACACTGCCTCGAGAACATAGACGCTTTCAACCTTATCTTTTACGACAATTGGCCATCATAGGCAGCTATCAATTGATGGTCTTTAGAGTAACAGGTATTGCTAACAATTCTAATAGTTAGATTTGTTAACCTTTTTTCCCCCCATCTAAATTGGCCGAAGTAAGCTCATCTTTGATTGATTGGCTTGAACCAGGCAATTCAGACCAGCCAGTCGAGCAGTATCATATGAGAACCTATGTGCACAGTCATGGATCATCTTATCGGACACACATCAAGGCCTGTTCGCCAAATTCCTGATCGATACTTCCTTCTTGAAGTAGCATGGAGCCAATCCAATTGCGTCCAGCCTCCACAGTACCTGCACCGAACTTCACGATGACACAGCCGCGAACGCTGGCAGCTGACCAGAGCAGGTTAGAATCTTTCTCCTGCACAAGTCTTGTTGCTCGCCAATTATCTATGGCCGATTGAGGTACTGCCGCTTCCATCTGGCGTATTTCCGCACTTCGAAAGTCGCGAGCACCCAGTCTTGGTAATGCAGAAAACTCAGCAAGAAAGAAGTCGCCAGCTTTTTTCATCATTGGCCCTCGTAGGATCAGAGTACCCATTATGGCATGCTCATACATGGACTCTTGTAATGTCTGTAGCTGAGTAGACCGGTCTTTGCCATCGAGAATTATGGCATCGCGAATGAGAAGCCGGGACTTGGAAGCCTTCGGGACCTCAGAGGCCCAGATTTCGTTGCGTCCCACCCATCGCGTCAAGCTCCAGTTCTCACCTCGAGCCGAGCGGCCATGGGTGACCCAGTCCAGCAAGCACAAGGATGCTCCCGGGGCAACATTGAATATCTGGATCTGCTCATAGACGCTCCTCTCAAAAGGTTGGACGGGGTCTGGTAGAAGACAGAATGCAGCGTTGCTCTTGAGCTCCACCTGCAATTTCTGCTTCGTAACAACTTCTGGACTGACGGATTGGAAGATCTTGGTATGGCCCTGGGTTACGATGCTTAACTTCGCGCCGGACCGAACCTCAACAGAGAGGTTCACTTGGTCTCCACCAACGAGGCCGCCCCCGTAAGAGAGAAGGAATACTAGGACGCTTGCCTGGTCCACTTTGGGCGATGGCGAGATGAGCTTCAATGGATACTGATAGCTTATTTGCTCAAGCGTGGATATATTGTTGGGTAGGAGGTTCACAACAATGCGCCCTTCTCCGGGAGATGAGGAGGATTTCGGGAAAGGAGAGTCCATGGTAAGAACGATCTATACAAGGGAATACTATGTAATACTGATGGGCAGCCTCAGGCCATACTTGCGGAGTCTTTCAAGTGGAACCTGCCGGTAACCCGGTAATATATAAATATTGAGGTGGAATAGAATATATGCGAAGGAATCGGGATCGAAGTCGCTTGAATGGAGGACTTATCTCATGGCTGAGGGTAGTGTGTGTAGAAGTTCATGGCGGAAATTACTTAGGGAGTGAACTTGAAATTCAAGATGCATCCGAGAATAGTCGTGCTATCTGTTATGATCATGTTATAACCATCAGGTAGTCTACGGGACAATTTAGCAGAAAAGAAAGACCTCGTATGCAGGCGGCTTGACGTTGCTGTGGGTGCGAGATACCTACATGTACCTATGTAACGTTAGGTAGTACCTACCATATTCGCGACGCTGTACATGTACTGTAGTAGTACTTAGGGGCAAAACTTCGGTAACTTGTGATTAGAGTGGTTTACTTTCAGCAAATGTACCCGCTTTAGTGGAAGATTTAGGGAGGTACAGACGCATAGGCCGCTTCCTTGTTCCCTACCCAAGCAGGTACTAGCTCCACGCGTTAATCTGTTTAGAATCTTCCCCACCACCAAATCAGCGATCAGCGTACAGCGAACACGCGCGTTCGCACATACCGCAACCATCAACCCGACTACCTCTCCAATCGTCCACAGACCGCTTAGATTCTGTCGCCGTCGCCCCCCGGCCAGGATGATCGAGTCGCATTGATCCGAACCACATGTCATCGTCCCGATTGCCCCTCATGGAGACCTCCGACAATAACGCGAGCGAGTCACCAGCGCCGCGCCGTTCTGGACGCGCGAGAGTCGCCCCCCAGAAGTTCAGCCCGGAGCCGCGCCCTTCCCAGAACAACGATCACGCTGCCTCCTCGAAGCGCAAACGTGACCAGGACCATGACGATAATGACGACGCCGAGAACGAGAACGAGAACGAGAACGAGGGGCCTGATGCTTCTGACGAAGATGCGCCGACTGACGACGAACATGATGACGACGATGCAGATGCCGACGATGAACCTCCCCGGCGGTCGAAGAAGTCAGGCCAGAAGTCTCGTTCCAAGAAACCGGCAGCGAAGCGCGCCAAGGTCAATGGCACCGCGCCAGCTGCCACTCCTGGCCCTCTCGTTATTCCAGCCGTGAGATTGCCAAACAGGCCCAAGAAAACCACCAAGGTTGCCCCGGCTAGTCTCGCAAGACGCGACGACAACGATCTATACTGTGAGGCCCACACCCAATGCTGGCACCTTGCCCTTTCTCATCTTTTGCTAACATTGTCTTAGCTGAGGTATTCGGGTCTGGCAACGAGTCAGATGACGTAGCGGCACATTGGTTCCAGCGTTACAAGGACGATGATGCCAAGGCTTTGACTGAATTGATCAATTGCGTTCTTCTTGCGGCTGGCTGTGATCAGCAGATTACAGAAGACGATATCCGGGATCCTGAAAATTCTGCAAACAGATTAACAGAGCTCGAAGAAGCGTATGAGCAGGTATGAAATACGCCTGTCCCCAAAAGGCCTGAAATTATCTATGCTCACCTTACTTGGTAGACTAGTATCTCTGATTATCCACTTATTTCGAGAACAAAAAGCAGCAAGAACTTCCGTGAGCTACTTATTGGATTCTTCGACTCCCTAACCACTGTGCTTCACCAGACCGGGGTAATATACAGGGATGAAGAACTGGTAGACAATATACAACGATGGGTTGGGATTATGTCTTCCTCGGCGCTCCGCCCTTTCAGACATACGGCGACAACCGTGGCCTTGTCCATGCTTACGGGTCTGATCGGCGTGATGAAACAGCTCGACGATTCAATCTCGAGCTCCAACCGGGCCATGCAGGCAGAGTCTGGCCGTCGTGGAAAGAACAAGAGACTTGTTGAAAATTACCAAAAGGATTTGGATTCCTTCAAGGGACACCGCGAACTGATCGATGCTAAAGTCAAGGATCTTTTCGACATTGTTTTTGTGCACCGCTATCGTGACATCGATCCCAAAATTCGTGCAGAGTGTATCGAAGCTCTTGGGACCTGGGTCTGCGATTTGCCAACTGTGTATATGGCTCCAGAGTATTTGCGATACCTGGGATGGTTGCTTTCTGACGTCAATGTTACAACACGTCTAGAAGTCCTGAAGCAGCTTGCTAAGGTTTTGAAGAGGGATGCCGAGAAATTAGCTCACTTTATCGATAGATTTCGCCCGCGGCTCGTCGAGATGGCCACCCGAGATACCGAGGTCTCAGTGCGTGTTGCTGCGATAGCGGTTGTTGATATTCTACGAGGCTCTGGCATGCTAGAACCTGAAGAAGTTGACTCCGTTAGTAAATTGGTCTTCGACTCCGAGATTCGGGTCCGCAAAGCGGTCGTTGGGTTCTTCTCTGAGTTGGTGCAAGAGTTTATCGGTAACAAGATTGACGAGATCGGTGGGAACGACGTACTGGATGAACTGTTTGGGGACCAAGAAGAAGATGATTACGACTCTGTGAGAAAAGACTGGGTCAACATTAAAGCCTTAGCAGAAAATCTAGCAGTTTATGATTCACAACTCGACGCCGAGCAGGACGAGATAAGACATGGGCTAGATGTGGCTGCGGACGTGGTTAATGCGAGTATACCTGAGAGTCGGATATCTTTGGCAGCGCAAGTCCTATACGAAAAGATGCCTGAGATCTCTAATTGGCAAGTAATCGCTGGCTATCTCCTATTCGACCACACTACGAGTTCAAAATCCCGATCATCGAAGAGCAATTCCACAGAGGTTGCTATGAAGAAAGCAGTAGCCCCACAACCCCAGGAAGAGACTATATTACTTGAAGTTCTCGCTACTGCGGTCAAAGAGCATCTTGCGCCATCGATGGAGCACGATAGAAATAAACGACGGCACCATAGGCTCGATCATGAAGCCCAAGAAGATGCCGGGCTGCAGCTTGCTGGGTTCTTACCCCGTTTGTTAAGCAAGTATGGTTCTGATCCTGCAATGGCCGCTACTGTCCTTCGACTAGAGCATTCCTTGGACCTTGAAGTCTTTCAGCAGCTTCGGCAAAACTCGGCTACCTATAATCAGTTACTTGACGAAATAGCTACCCAGTTTAATCGGCATGTTGACCAAGCCCTTCTTAATGAAGCAGCAACATCATTCCTCCATGCCCGACAGTACTTTGAGCTGGAGGAGTTGGTAGATGGTAAAATGGCAGGACTTTGGGAAGACTCAATCAATTCCTTGCGAAGTCTGGATAAGATCTGCGAGCTGTCTCTCCGAGGCAACCTTGACAGGTCAACGCTCACAAGCCTAAGTCAGACGTTGATGAAGATTAGCAAGTTGGTCACAGTTGCAGACTGTATTGATGTGCTGGAAGCTCCTGGAACATCCATCGATTCAGAACAGTCACCTATCAAGATTCTAGTCGGGATTGTTGCTCGGGGCCGCCTTACAGAGTCGGACGACGAACTTGATGATCCTGAAGACGAGATTGTGGCCTTCGCAATCAAGTCTTGTTTGTTCTATTTCATGTGGAAGGTGCAGCGATTACGGAAGGCTATCGAAAATGACGAAGATATACCCAACGACGACCTGGACAAATTTGTTGTCTTGCGCAAAGACTTGATTAACAACCTCATTCAGACCTTTTCGTCGCGTGGCTTTAACGATGATCTTCGCTTGTACGCGGTTGGAGTTGCTTGTGACATCACACAACTGTTCATCTTCTTGAGGCCACATATTGATGGGCCACAGGCTAGCAAATATAGAAAGCTTCGGCCTCTCCTAGAGGAGATGCCGGCGGGCCTGATCACGCAGGAGATTATCCCAATACTTGACGCGGCGGAGAGAGCATACGCGAAGCGAATAAAGAAGACACTCAATGACCCCGCAGATGACGATGACCCACTTGACGATGAACTTCCGCCCGAGGACGATGAAGAGGAAGAGCTGACGGAACAAGAGCGTTTTGCCGCCGAGCTGAAAGCGGAGAAGATTCTCTGTGAGCTTGCCGCGAAGCTCGTCATGGCTACTCTGGCTAAGACGATCGATCATACTGGGTCCGACGCAGGTAAACTCCGAAAGCGACTAACTCGAAACAAGAACAAGCTGGGACCAAACTTCAAGGACGTTATCGCATATCTGGATGAAGATTACCTACGCGAGTTACAGGGTGGAAAGAAGAAGACTGCGGCCAAGGGCAAAGGAAAAGAAGCCGCTAAGAAGCCGGCCCTTAGTACAGAACTAGTTATCGACGACGACGACGAGGATGACCCTTTCGAGGAGGTGGAACCTGAGGAAGGTACGGCTGAGGATCTGAGGCGCCGCGAGTTGATAGACGATCCTATCGAAGATGACGAGGAAGAGGAGCAGCCTGCAAATAACCAGCCGGAAGAGGACGATGAAGTGATTGGCGATTAAGGTGTATCTTGTATGTCTGTTTTTTTTCATTTACCTCATGGCTGAGGAAAATTCAGGGGGCGAGTACCCGCCCCTTTTTGTAGTACCTTGCAAGCGAGGACGAACCGATATAATCACGGGGGTTTATCATGAAAATTTTGGGCTGGCGATATGAATTGGGTGTTCTTATCACGAAAGTTTCCTCAATTTGTAACGTGCATAGTGGTTTCCTTTTTTCCATTCACTCAGGCAGATCTCACATCCCCTTTTGCTATGATTCTATCCCCTTGCCCGAAACTAGGCAGGGTTGTATGTACCTACTTATGTATGCATGTAGAGCTGAGTATTCGCACGGGAAACGTAATCTGGCTTTTCATTGGAATACCTTCCAGTCTGTAATTTTATAGTTCGAAATACGATCCGGGATCGTGGATTATATCCTGCCTTCTTTTCGCCGTTGATATTTGTTTGAATCAGTGAGCAGATATTATATAGACATTATAGCACTGGTAAGTCGCTGGCTCTATCCGCTACCGCAAGCGAATACGACATACTTTAAGCCAGCTGCCAGACGCGCTCTAAGAGTACAGGGGTATACAGAACCATGAATACAGGGTTAAGCCATGTAGCTACACGTAGCCTAACCAGGAACAGCGATATCAACCTATTCAACGCCATTGAACCGCTTAAATGCTTGAAGAAAGAAGAAGCCCGGGAAGAAGGGGGGGAGGGGGAAATGTTATAGAGCCGAGCGCAAAGTATGAGACGCTCTATCTAGAGATCTTCGTCCCAAAAAGCCCAAACACCCTTACCCATCGGTGATGTTCCCCGGCGTCCGCCCGGAGTGGGTCGGGTTCCCGTACGCGCGCGCCGTACTGGCGGATGCAACAGGCGAAGGGCTTATTTGAGATTTTGATCCCGCTCTGGTTCTTGCTCTCGGCCCCGCTAATCCCTTGTCGCGAGGGTTCAACGTTGTTGTTCATTGGCGAACTGGGTGGTGGCTGGTTGGCTGCTATGCGTCGCTGATTCGTAATCTGGTGCTGTTGCTCTTGCAGTTTCGCCTCTTCGAGATTGCCCCAGAGCTTGAAGAGCTGCTCTCGGAGGGCGTTGAGAGCATCTGGGTCCTCGCGAAGACTGAGTATAGGTTAGCACGCCATTTCGAGGGGTCTGCAGTGTGCGTAGGCCCAAGATGGTTGGCATCTCAAACTCGTGTCGCTTGCGTAAGCGTTTATTTAGTAGGTGGGTAGCTTACTCGCAGGCATCCATACCAGTTAACTGCTGTGCCTCGATGTTGTCGATCACTGCCCAGAACCTGTCTTTCTCTTTGGATTTAGGGTCCCCGTCCTCGAGCTGCAGCGCAAACCGCCATTCCCAGATTTTCTTCCCCGGGTGCCGAGCTGCCGAACCGTGGTCGTCGTCAGATTCCGAATCGGAGTCACAGCTATAGTCGGAAAGAACATCGTATTCGGTGCTTTTACGCCATGTCGCGAAGTTCTCAAGTTTGCGTGGTCGAAAATCCACGACACGGACGTTAGTCCGATACTTGGCGCACGCGAAAGGGAGTGTTAACGTCACTTCTTCCCTTTCTACCGTTGTTTTCCAGGACACCGGTTCGATGATAGAGGGCAGTGGAGTTAGAGGTTGTTCCTGGCTTTCGCATTTGACTGGTTCATGATTAGCGACGTATATGATGGAATGACAAAATTACCCACTAAGATCATTTAGGCCAAGTCTCTCCTCTGCCCGTCTATCCTGCTCTTCTACTTTGTTCTTCGTGATTTTTCGCGACTCTTTCCGCCGCATCTTCGAATTGATTTTCGATTCGTCACTATTTTCTGCCTTCCGTTTGGTGCCAGCACTTTCTTCGCTCTCGTCTGCGTATAACCTTTTTATCTGTTTCTTCTTCAACTTCTCGTAGTCCATTTTCCGTCGAATGGCTTCTTTCAGACGCGGGCCACACTCCTCGCTATTATTCCATCTTAAAATATCTACTTGTTGACGGCTAAAATCGCGGTCCTCATGCAGTACACCCTCCAGATTGAGGCCGTTGCTCCCAAACTTGATCCGTAGATTGCGAATTCGAATCCACTGGTCAAGTTGCACTTCGGAGTTGACGTGAGAAGCATGTGGTTCGAAACAGGTGACCTGTATTGAGCGTCGACCGAAAGGGCCCGCCCAGTTCGTCGCGGCACGTATGTCGGTGTCGAGGTAGCCGTACGAGTCTCCATCACGTTCTCCCAACTGCTTTGCGCCATCCCACGAGAACTTATGGAAACTATCGTTTTCGGTATAATCCGAGACCCATAGAGTGGTCTTCTCTGTTTCATCAAATGGTGCCTTCACTACATTCGCAATGACGTCGCAGAACTTGCCATCTATAACATGTTCTAAAGTGCAGAACTTGTCTTTCGTGCGGCCTGATTGATCGACCTGTTTTTGAAAAGTGGCCACGTCCGGGACAGATTCTTTGTCGGTGTAATGATAAAGCCACGAGACGTACTCGTGCTCCTTCTCGCCAGGCGGTCGTTTGTCATGAGGAGGCTGAAGAGCACCTACGGCGGAGAGTGGCGGCCTAGGGATTTCCGAAGCCGAGTAGATGTGAATTGATGTCTTCCTATTGGTGAACAATGATATCTTTTCACGGTACGACTGGACCTTGGCCGAGTTGATAACTACAACATCTCCAGCTGTAGGATTAGGCATCTCTTTTAGGCTACGGAATATGCTAACGGCAAGGCCAAGTGCGTCGTCGAGTTCTATCGATTTATCGTAGATAGTGATAGTACATTTGTGGTCTTTTCATGTCAGGTTCGTCTGGATAAAACATCACGAGGGAAAACTCACCTGTTCCATTCGTGGGAATAGGAACCTGGTAATCTTTCACTAGGCCCATGACATTGACAAGCTTCCCTATAGGCACGTTTCCAGCCAATATGTCATCAACGCTCGTGTATCCGGATGGAAGGTCTTGCTTGCGACTTGCAACTCTCGCTGAGCTCGATGATGGATAGGGAGCCATTCTAGTGACAACTGGGTCTCAGCGCTACCGAATCCATAAATCTACAAATTTAATGCAGTATTTGTTGGATTATCTTGCTTGTGGTGCTCAGCTTCTAGTCTATAGACGTGATGGTTTATGGTACTTGTATGTACTTCACGCGTTCTAGACGCGTTAAAGGCCTTCGTTATAACGATCCATTTAAATGGCCCCGCATCCAGCAATATCCGTAAAGCAGCGCTGTCACATGATAAGGTAGATATCAAGTAGGTACATGTCAGAACTACCTCTTTAGAAGGGTCGTCCCTATATTGGCCCGTGCACACATACTCGCTCTTGATTGGATTAGAGTCTTCCCCTCAGTGGTCCTCCATGAGACGGACTAAGTAACAGATACCTACACACACACAAAGGTTCCTCCCTGTCTCAGGACAAATAACAGGTGTTGTACTCCGTATAGGCGAGCTATTGCTGAGCTATGATTAATAGGCAACTTAACCTCAGTTAATATTCTGTTGAATACGTAGTGATTCAATCGTTGCTAAGTGAGCAACAACCAAGTGCTAACTTTTCTTAGATCACATGCTATAGAAATAAGGGGCCCTAGTTAATAGTTCTGAGAAGCAGTAGCGGTCCGTTTGCACCATCAGATAGCTAGTTAGAGGTACTCAGAAACACGCAGGAAATGAATCAAGTTAGGAAAGACCCACCTAGACCTGCCGCTAGCAGGCTGAAAGAGCAACCAATCCATCACCATCTAATTCCTATGCTGCTTCCAGTGCGCCACTCTCAGCAGTAATTTCCCTTCTCCAGAGTCCGGGCACACTAAGGTTATAGGTACCGACCAATATACACAGCATTCACTACCTGATCCCTACCTAATCTATCACACTGTAAGACCCCACCACCATTGCATTACAACCATTCTACAATACGGCTGTTGATTTTGAATTTTTTCTTATTCTTCCATCCTCTTCTCTGCTGAACTGGTCTAAACTCTACCTATCATTTCATTACCAGTCTTGACTTAACACCCTTGTTCTGTCAACAGCGTCTGCGCGCTTGAAGCACCAAACTGCGAACACAGATCCCTATCGATACAGCAGCAACAGCACTGTTCTTGGCGGCACTTGAGTTCGGGGGTTATCAAAACAAATCACCCCGCCCTGCGATTGACTGTCTCCCTTCTCTCCTCTCCACCAAAGAACAATTTGTTAGGTATAACACCAACAACAACAAAGCCCCTCATTGCCTGCCGTCTCTGCCGCCACCATGTCTGATAAATACATCCCGGAGCATCGCCGCAATCAATATAAGGCCAAAAGCACATTCAAACCCGACGAACTACGCCGTCGCCGTGAAGAGGCCCAGGTCGAGATCCGGAAGGCTAAGCGTGAAGAGAACCTAGCTAAGCGTCGAGGTATTGGTACAGGTGCCGATCGCCCTGGCGCCTCCCTTGGTGCCGCACCCGACAGCGATGATGAGTCTGCTCCTACTGAGAGTCAAGTAAGTCGGGCCATTCTGCTTAATAGTCATATATATCATTTCCAGTATGCGGCCGCAACAGGCTGTCGGCTACCTCTCCTCCCCTTTGACGTCACAAGATATGGTTACTCTACATAGTAGCTCCACTCATAGGCTCCTGTGGGCCAGTGTTCTGCAGTTACCACGTCTTGTGATTTGCGATGCCGCCGCACTTCGTGGAATATTAGCCTCTACAGAAGCTATTTTCTCATGGCCTCCTCTTATGTTTCTCGGCATTATGGCAATTTGGCACAAGTTCTAACATTCCCGTCGTAGCTCAACGAGGACCTCCCCCAGATGGTCCAAGGCGTTTTCTCCGACCAAATAGATCTACAGATCCAGGCCACCACAAAGTTCAGGAAGCTGCTGTCCAAAGAGCGCAATCCTCCTATCGAAGAGGTTATCAAGACGGGCGTCGTTACCAGATTCGTCGAGTTTCTTCGGTCTCCTCACACTCTAGTCCAATTCGAGGCTGCCTGGGCCTTGACCAACATCGCTTCGGGTAGTGCTGCCCAAACGCAAGTTGTGATTGAAGCTGGCGCAGTTCCTATCTTCGTCGAGCTACTGGCTAGTCCTGAACCCGATGTCCGGGAACAAGCTGTTTGGGCTCTTGGAAATATTGCTGGTGACAGCCCCTCTTGCCGAGATTATGTTCTCAGCTGCGGCGCTCTGAAGCCCTTGCTCAACTTGCTCGGTGACAGTCGCAAGCTTAGCATGCTACGAAATGCCACGTGGACTCTCAGCAACTTCTGCAGAGGCAAAACTCCCCAACCTGACTGGGTAACTGTAGGTGTCTCCACCCAATTCCCAGCGCAACGGGAAGATTCGCTGACGTGGCTTTAGATCGCACCTGCCCTGCCCGTGCTCGCCAAGCTCGTGTATTCTCTCGATGACGAAGTTCTCATAGATGCCTGCTGGGCCATCTCATACTTGTCAGACGGGTCTAACGATAAGATTCAAGCAGTTATTGAGGCTGGTATCCCCCGCCGTCTGGTTGAACTGCTTATGCACGCGTCGACTAGTGTTCAGACACCTGCACTAAGATCTGTTGGTAACATCGTCACTGGTGATGATGTGCAGACCCAAGTGATCATCAACTGTGGTGCCCTGTCCTGCCTACTGGCGCTTCTCAGCTCTGGCAAAGATGGCATTCGAAAAGAGGCTTGCTGGACAATCTCCAATATTACCGCCGGTAATTCTCAGCAAATCCAGGCTGTTATCGACGCCAACATCATCCCGCCTTTGATCCATCTCCTCTCGAATGGCGATTTGAAGACTCGAAAGGAGGCCTGCTGGGCTATTAGTAATGCAACTAGTGGCGGACTTCAGAAGCCAGAACAGATTCGATACTTAGTAGCTCAAGGTTGCATCAAACCGCTCTGTGACCTTCTCGCATGCCCCGACAATAAGATCATCCAGGTCGCCCTAGACGGTTTAGAGAATATTCTCAAGGTGGGTGATCTTGATAAGCAAGCGGCTGGTGATGGTCCCGACTCGATCAACCGGTATGCCCTATATATCGAAGAGTGTGGCGGTATGGAGAAGATTCACGATTGCCAAACGAACGCAAATGAAGAAATCTACATGAAGTCGTATAACATCATCGAGAAGTACTTCTCAGACGAGGATGAGAATGCCGACGATGGAATGAATGCTCAAGCAACTTCGAATGGGACATTTGGTTTCGGCACTCAAGGTACAGCCACTCAGGGTGGCTTCAACTTTGCCAACGGCGCCGACTCTATGGACATGTAAGACATGTATATGTCGATGGTCATACGCATCTTGCAAGTACCAGCCCGATGGAACAATCCTTCAAGGTTGATAAGCGTTCGAGAAGTTCAACCAACTCTTTAGCCAAACTGCAACCTTACATACAACATTCATAATGAACACCCAACCCCTTAGTTTTGCACAGCACAGGACAGCACCCATAACCCAACACCCGAACACCCGCGCACCCGCACGAATTGGCGTCAGTTGAGTTAATGAGGAGTATGAAGGAATTGCAAGCGCCTTGGTAGCTTTAAAGCTCCAGCGCACGAAGAGATAAAAGCACGCGAAGTATTGATTAGTTGCGTGGAAGAGGGTCGTCAATGGTAGCTTGAAAGCTCCAACCCTCATAAGGGTAGCCACGAGTGCCGGAGCCAGGAAGAGTACCTCTTCTAGGGTACCGATTGCGACGAGCTCAGCCAGTAGGCCTTCGTCTCCCCAACAACGAATGGAAGCTGATGCTAAACTCTATTTGTCCCAAGTGGGTAGAATAACAGTGTTAGCATGCGCAGATCTAAAACATCTTGCTACCTCGGTCTATGGCTAAGTGGCCATTTGACTGCCTATCGCATGTTGTATAAGTTCAGATACTTACCAAGTTCTCTTCAGAGAAAATGCAGAAAGCTTGGTACCCAAGACACAAGAGATCCATCCCCCAAACAGGGAGCTGCTTACGCGGTGAACGTGTTTCTATAGTGTACTGACGTACAAGACCCGACTCTATGACTAGGCATATTCAATAGTAAACCAATATGCTTCCTTCTTAGACCGTAGCCCGAGTCCTCATTTGGTTCAGCTCCAGCTACGTATAAGTATATACATCTATACTTACTAGATAAGCAAATACCTAAACCTAATGCCTGGATGCTAATTTTCAGTCCTCGTCCGTGATCTTGTCCCTCACGGCCTCCGCTGCCGTGTTCACGACCTTCTCTGGGGGCTTGTCGAAACTAGAGACCTTCAGGTCTAGAGGAGGCGAGAGCGCTGGCTCGGGTAATAATGCGTTGGGCGTGTCGGCGCCGCTACTTTCGGGGACAGGAATGCGGATATCCTCGGGGGACCCGGGGACGGTGCTGGGGTCTAGGCCGGGGACTATGTGGTTTTCTCGGGTCAGCGTCTGGGGGGGTTTTTTTGAACCCCAATTCGAGGGGGTGGCGCTGGTTATAGACTATGTAGGATCGCCCAAGATCTCTGAAATATCTCAGGCGGGATTTGTAGAGCCGAATATAGTTCGCCTTCCGAGAGGAATCAAAGGTGTTAGGGGTGGGGAGGATTCCTATGGTTACTTACTGTGGATGCGCTTGGCTTCGTTTTGGTACGCAGCCGGGATGATCTCGATGATCTCGTTGCGCGGGAACGTGAGCTTGGGGATGTCCATAGTACTGCAATGCATAAGGTAGGCGTAGAGGACGCGCAGGACGCTCTCGTGGGCGATGATGACGAGGTCATTCTGCTCGCGCTCCAGCTCGAGGATGATGGGCTCCAGCCGCACCGCCAGGTCGTGGTACGACTCGGCCCGCGGGTAGCGGTGGTGGTACGGGTCGAGCTCGTGCTTCTCGATCTCCTCGGGGTAGAGGCGGCGGATGGCGCGCTCGCTCAGCCGCTCGCAGACGCCCGGGTTGATCTGCGACATCTGCGTGCGCTGGCGCACCTTGAAACCCCGCTCCTTGAAGGCATCGGCCGTCTGCAGTGTCCGCACGCGCGTCGAACACCAGACTGCGAGTTGACGCATCGGGTGGGGTGCGCCTCCCTGAGCCAGCACCGCGGCGTGCTCCTGTTCTCGGTGCTTTAACAGGCTCTCGGCCATGAGTTGTGAGTACCGGATGCCTTCCTCGGACAGCGGGGCGTCTGCCTTGTAGCTCTCCTCTCCCTGAGCTGCGCCAGCACGGACGAAATAGGTGGCCCGGGATTTGATGTGTGTATTGGTGAGATAAAAGACGATGCGATGGGAGAGGTAGTTAAATGAGATGTTGTTGTAGAAAAACTTCTGTCCTGCGTTTATCATCTTGATGTAGTTGAGCTCCTTCTCATTCATGGTCTCAAATGTGGGGATCTTTGTGCCCATTCGTTCAAGGTACAGCTTTGCTGCTTCGTCGGGGTCCATGTTGAAGAACTATTTACGTTAAGAACTGAGGAAGCAAAGGCGTTCGGGTCTTGGAACGACGTACATCAGGGGAGCCAATCTTGACATTTCGGGCATTTTCGCGAAGGATATTCTCGTCGTCAACGTAGGATTCCAAAAACAAAGTCTGAATATGCCTTAGCAGAGAGTTCAAGATAATTTTAAAGGAGCGGATTAGTAGAGCGTACCTGAACGTCGTGTTTCGCGAATTCCTTCGCTAATGCGCGACGGCCGGTAGCCGTAGGGTTCACAGCATCATAAATGGCCACCTGTCCGTTCTCATGATTAAGCCAAGCATAAATGTCCTCACGACACTTCTTGAGAATCTTTTGGCGTAACATAATGGATGCAGGAGAAGCTTCTGGGTAGAAGTAGTCGTCCGGCACATCGTTGCCTTGTCCAACAGTGGCGCGACGATAGTCTCCGAGGTGAAAAATGCGAGTCTTGACTCCCAACCTAGAAGGCTAGTAAGATACCCATTATGTTGAGCGAGACTGGGAAGTAGTATACCATTGTAAATATCGTGCCATAGAAACAGATATATGCCTAAGAACAGTCAGAGATCGTACCCAGAGACCGTAACACCCGCTGCCACTTACGTTTTTCCTCTGGCAGGAAGCCCAACCATTACGATGGCAATACGACCAGAATGGAAGAGTCTTCCAGACATGGTACTATATAACTGGGCAGGGGCCCTGTGGGCATCGGGAACATCGTGAATACCATCGATGAAAGTACTGCTCTTGCGTCTATAACGAGGCGCGTTCGCAGCGATATCTGCGGTGCTATCATGATTGTCAGTATCAGGAGCGGGGGGACAATTATCGCTGGCAGAATGAGATTGTTGCATGGTTGACGATTTATAAGTAACGTGAGAGATGAATGCAGCAAAAGTAGATGTTGTTCAAGTCAACCGGGATATCAGGTTTCATTTGTGTCAGATACTTCTCTAGAACTAGTATTTCAAAACAATAGCCAATTACCACTTCCTCGTTATACCATGATTGCCTTGGAAACTGGAATCGCCTGGCATCTAGGCCTGGAACGAGTAGCTTGTCGATAACGCCCCAATACGTGCAAGCGACCTACAGCAGCAACCGCATAAAACAAGTAACAATGCAACACTTACAGTAGCGTGTCCATGGTGACTGCGGCCGACTGGCAAATGCCCTGCTTTCTGCTGGATAGCCCGGACGTCTGCTAAAGGAAGTAGCGATATAGGAGACCTTGCCGATCACAAAAGCGTTATGGCGAGACTTGGAAGAAGGTGAAGCCTCGTACGAGGTATGTGTATAGTTATAGATATCCCGTGGTCAAGGTGGCACCACTTAGAAGAGACGACGATGGAACGTCGTGGACCATCAAAGCCCGGAGCTCGCCAGATAAACGATTTAGCGACAAAACGAGCAAAATCTCACCACCTCGCGATTATTAAGTAATGTCTCAACTTGGAGGGCTTAGACAGTGGATGTGGACAGCTTTTAGGCTCGAGATAGACCCGGGCTCCTTTCAAGTAAAAAGATAGGTGGATGGCCTTGTGCTAGCGTATCAGGTGTATAGATATTGAGTGAAACCGTAGTCCCATACACGACTGATTATCTCGAAGACCTTAGAACTATAGGATCCTAACGTTGCGGATTGAGAAGCCTGTATGTAGTTGAGTTTGGATTCGGATTGAGTGAGGTGAGAATAAAGGAATTTGATAGAGAGGGGGACCCGTGATGAGAGAACTATACCAGAAAAATGATGTTATATAGTTAGGGTTTCTAATAAGCTGAGGGACCCCATCCAATCCGTTTCCTTTGTGAAAAAGAAGAATTGAAAGAGAGGATTGAAGATTAGGTAACCATACCCTCGAAGTAACCTCACGGGAAGAACCGTACCTGGGTGTGCAATATTTGTTCCAACCAAAGACCACGTGCAGGGCCGATGGGAAGCCGGAAAAGGACAATACCCAGGTGCTGGTCGCCTCTTGAGGCTCGAAGGCCTATCACGTCACGTCACACTGCTGCTGATGAGATCCACAATGTGAACTTAGTGGGAAAGTACCGTCGTACCGGTGTGGGCCGTGTTACCGATGCCTCGCTTACCCCTTAGATGGCTTAGATCGTTTGACATAAGTTGAGTATCCTGCGTTATGACGGCAAGTGGAGACCCAGTTCATACTACTAACCGAAATATATTGCTATCGAACCGGTAGTGGAGTTCCAAGTCGTGGATGGATTTGGGATGGAACCTTGTGTGTGGATCGGACGTCCAGGATTATGTATTGAACTCGGCTGCGTAAAGACCTGAGAATGATTTTTTTCGCGGGCTCTAACATCATCGACCCCATCAAGTGTGGTCTCTCGGGCGCTCCATAGCACACCCCAACCATCTGAACGCTGCCTCCAAAATCTCTATCTAGTTGTTAGGCAGTGCAACATCTCTTCCCCTCTTCTCCCCATTCGAAGCAGTGCGTCTTGTTAACCACCTCCCCGCCGTCGCTTGCGCAATCGTCATCCGTCATCCGTCATGGCCTCCAGCCTCGAGATAACGTCGTCATCGCCCTTGGGCTTCCTGACATCCAATCCTATCGCAAATGTCGTGAGCGATGCCTACCGTTCCTTCTCGGAGCGGCGAGCCAAGCTCGGTATCGCGAACCCCGGCACCGTCGAGTCCATCAGCAAGGAGGTCCAACGTGAGGTTTCGCTTACCAACTACATGCACACCGGCATTCGCGCCGATCTCACAAAGGCCGTGAGCCTGTCACCCTTATTTCAAGTATCGCACCAGTTTGCCATGGGCGAGCACATGAAGCCCTATGCATTTGCGGCGCTCATGGGCACAAACAATGTGAGTTCTTTCTTGCTGTTGCTCGGCCCGTGACCGTCTGTGAAGCATAACTGGTTTACTCATACATCTCTGGCACTAGGTTTTCTTGCAAGGCAGCATGGACAATGATGGCGTTTTGTCTACACGCTTTAACTACCGATGGAGCCCTGCGCTTGTCACCAAGTCTCAGTTCCAGATCGCATCGCCACAGGACATGTCGTCGATTGAACACGAATACACCGGCAACGATTTCACTTCCTCACTCAAGATGCTTAACCCGTCATACCTCGAGGGCGGTCTGACAGGTATCTACATACTCAGCCACCTCCAGTCCATCACAAAGAGGCTTTCCCTGGGTGTGGAGGCTGTCTGGCAACGTGCCGCCCTCAGCCAGCCGCCCGAGTCCGCCACATCCTACTGTGCTAGATATAAGGCCGAAGATTGGATCGCGACGGCACAGCTGCATGCGGCCCAGGGTGCTTTGAATGCAACATACTGGCGCAGATTATCCGACAAGGTTCAGGCAGGTGTTGACATGACCCTCCAGGTTGCTCCCACCCCTGGTATGATGGGTGGCCTGCAAAAGGAAGGTGTTACGTCGGTTGGTGTCAAATATGATTTCCGCATGTCTACCTTCCGCGCTCAAGTCGACTCCAAAGGCAAGCTTGGCGTACTCCTTGAGAAGAGAGTGCTCCCTCCTGTCACCATGTCCTTTTGCGCCGATGTTGATCATGTGACTGTAAGTGTTTATTACGTATTCTCAGCTATGCCGACTCCTCACTAATAGCTATATAGCAAAATGCCAAGGTTGGCCTCGGCATAACCATTGAGGCTGGCGGCGACGAACTGCAGGAGCAGCAAGAAGCCATGGGTGCTCAGGCTTCGCCTAACATACCCTTCTAAACCCAACCTAACCTTCAAGCTGTACTTTTGAACAAGCTCTCCTCTCTCACTAATGCAGTTGGCATTCACGCCGAGCGTGATGGGGTTCCTCGGGCCCTCAACCGGTCCCCGGAATGACGAGCACAAAGCTTCCCGATACAGATGATGGACGACTTTCTCACCTTTTTGTTTTAATACTCGACTTGCCGACGTTTGCCGCGGACGGGCCGCCCCCACGACACCACGATGACTATAGAGTTATATCGCAGCAGAGTCAGCGTTTGATCTGGGGCTGGGACTGAAGCACTGAGTGGAACAGGCGGTACTGTGTATAATAAGGATTTGGCAACTCTAGAAAGGGGAAAACGGCTGCGTGCATGACGGTCACAGACACAGCAGGTTTGGCGGGCTGTTATTCTGTGGCTTTTGATTTTTCTACGGACGTTGAGACGCGCCACAAGAATACCTGTAATTACCTACTCATTTGGGTACGTGTATATAGCAGCTACCCTGCCTGTACAATAACATGAACGACTTCGAAAGCATGTCCAACCTTTCCGTACGTTGTATTGCCTCGTCACATCTCAACCCACGTAGACTCCAAGTAAACGGCTTGTTTGTTACTACAATAGTGGGACATTAGCAACGTCACAGTAGCGCATCACCCTTCACAGTTACACAATATCGCGGGGTGCAGTGAATGTCACTATGCAAGGGGCTTTCTCCCTTGGCCTTGGAGAAAATCATTCCAGTCAACATATGATTATAATCACGTGGGTCATTGATTAGATACCTAGTATAAGATACTATGTCTTACTACGAACCTTTCATACGCCTGGAATGGGCAGGTTCAACATTTCCCCCCTTCGTGTACACTGGGCGAAGTTGGAGTGGTTGTTCCGGGAATGTGGACAGTCAGTTATTGGTAACTTTGTCTCACCCCCCTCCCTGGGGATATTACAATATGACAAAGGACAGAGTGTTCATTTGAGCACATTTTTAGAAACTTGCCCTTTTTTCTTCGTTGAATTCGAGAACGAGCCCCGAATTCAATGCCATCGATTTCCATGAGTCGTAAGAATAGAAAACATTATGCTGTACAGAGGTAGACATTCAAATTGAACCGGCGCCAAGAACTGACGTAAACCCTCAACTCAGATAAGCAGCCGATAAGCTCCCCCAAAGCTCCCCAGATCTTGCGCCAACAGCTGTATTACCAAAAACGTGGCATTAACTTGACAACGGAACATTGAACAAACAAAACCCGCGAAACGAATTAACCTAGCTAGCGACCAATCTGGTTACATATAATAATAAGGTTTTACCCGACAACCGTGTCAGGAACTGCTTAGTTCCCAGCGAGTCTTCCAGCGCCAAACGCACCCCGTCAATTCGACGGGCGTTGTCTCGTCCTCGTCTCGTCTCGCCCACCATGTACAACTCCTTGACGCGCCTACAGAATGTCTTCGGCTTCTTCACGACCGTAGCCTTCGTCGTGGGCGCCATTATAGCCGCGTCAGACTTCACAGCGCCGCGGACGCCGAGCGCGAGCATAAAGCCGACGAATGTGCAGGTGTACGTCTCTCTTCCCCCAGTTCTTCTTCTTCTTCCTCAATAGAGATAGATAGATAGATAGATGATCTAGGGAGTATAAGTGCTTTCGTTCACTAAGTAACTAACAACAACCGCCGATAAAACAAACAGAGTCAAGGGCCGACCGCACTACTACAGCTCCAAGAAGGAGGAATACGCCATCATCAAGTTCTCGCTAGACGCGGACCTGTCCTCGCTGTTCACGTGGAACACGAAGCAGCTCTTCGTCTACGTCACGGCTGAGTGGCCCGCTGCGAATGACAACAACGATGGCGCATCGAACAACCAGACGAACAACAAGGCCGTCATCTGGGACGCCATCATCACGAGCCCGAGCTCCGACCACCTGGCCAACATCGGCCCCGCGACGCTGAAGAAGCTGCGCAAGAGCGCGGCCGGGAAGAGCGTAGATCCGAACCGGTATGCACACATCGTTTTCCTACCTGAACCTGTCTCTCTCTCTCTCTGTAAACTTATTCTACATGCATGCATGCGAGGAGGACAACAGAAAGAAAGAAAGAAAGAGAGAGTGTGTGTGTGTATGTGTGTGTGTGATTAACTGAACTGACTGACACAAAACACACACAGCGGAAAACTATCCCTCAAGAACCAGAGACCGAAATACCAAATCACCCACCCGAGCGGGAAGGTCGCCAAGACGGGCGACGTGACGCTGCGCGTGCACTACAACGTGCAGCCGTGGGTCGGCGCGCTGACCTGGAACCAGCACGTCGACTTCGCCCTGTGGAAGAAGATGGGCCAGGGCATCAGCAAGGCCTTTGCGCTACCCGCCATTAAGAAGAAGGACGAGACGAAGGGCAGGTGAAAAAAATAATAAAATAATAAAAATAATAAAAACCAAACGCGGCCGGCCAGGTGTGTTGTGTTAAGGAAAAGGCAAAGGCAAAGGGGGGAAGGAAGGAAAGCGGGTTAAACTTATTTATTTTGTCTTTTGCTTTGCTTTCTTAGCGAGCATGAAACATGAACCATGAAAATGAGAATACCCATGCCTACTACTATGTTCTGAAGGTATCGGTTGATCATGACGCTAATCCCGTGATATCCTTGCTTTTGCTCTGCTTTGTGTATTTGCTCGCGTATTTGACTAATAATAACCTGCCGCCCATCTATCTGTTCACGAAAGAAAGGGGAGGAGGGCGCTGTAAAGTATCGGGTAAACTCTAACTGTAAAAGTACTAAATGTCATGAGACAAATTCTAAGATAGGGAAAAAATCTCAGGCCTACATGTTCGTAGAATAGTCGTGAAAGTAGACTATAAAATATAGTTTTCGAAGAGGCTTCGGCAACACAAAGCAAAGTGTAGACTGTCAGCGTTTCTATAACGTATTACGAACATTCACCAAGACAGGTAGTGGGCGGAAGAGACAGGAATAAGTACTTGAACACTTTACGTCCCCTCTGATTTTGCCAACTACCTATCCTACCTAGGAAAGTAGCTGAGCCATCTCCGAGTTGAGACTGGATTTCTCTTGTTTGGTTTAGGTGATAACACACACAAGACGCCCATCGTTTCCTATTGCTAGAAAGGGGGTATAAAGCAAAAGCAAAAAAGAAATTGAAAACATCAAGACGGCCCCGCACGTTGAATGCACCAACCCGCTCGCGTACTCCGTCCCATGCAAGATCCGCATAACACTCATACACATATTGCCCACAGCCCGTGCAAACATGAAACTGTTAATCATGGTACTCTCTTCGCTCTAGAACAGGTCGAAAAATGGGATTCGCATTCTGTCATATGCAACCGAAAAATAATATAGATATCTTAGTCACCTGAAAGATCGATGATATCGTTCTGGGCTTTCTCGCGCAACTTTGCAGCTGTCATTCTTTCGCCGTCTTGCCGGTTCGCAAAATGGTGACTCCGGTGTTGTGTCTGCTTCCGGCCATCTGTCTTGCTGCCCTGCCCCGGAGATCGGCTATGAGTGCCAGTCGATGGTATTTCCACAATGAGCTGGCGTTTCTGTAGATTCCCGCTGGGTCTTTGTGGACTCTGCCACGCGTTACCCCTTTTATTGTTGTCCGAATCATCAACAACCACGGGATCAAGCGGCGTTGCACCTCTAGAACCTTTGGATGACGGTGTCTCAGAGAGAAGGGGAACAAAGCTGTTTTGAAAATGAATGCTTTCTGCCATTGGGGAAAGTGGATGAAATGTAGCTGCTTGGCCCCTAACTGGGGAGCTGGAGAATGTACCAGGGACCTCAAGATGGATTTCATGACTGGATACTGGTTCAGTCTTGCGAGGCGATGCAGACACGTGTGGATCTGACTTTAGCTTCGTCTGTATCTTCTCTACATCTGAGCGGTCAACTGTTTCCCCTCCTTGTGTATTTCTTGAGCCATCATTCTGGGTACTAGGTGCAGTCATTTGTGCTTCAGTTATGGCATGATTTGGATTTCTGTCAGAGACTGAGGGATCCAGTACTTCTCCAAGGATAAGACTACTACCCCTCGAGCTAGGCGGTCGGGAACTTGGTAGAGCTGAAGGGCTTTTGCTACCGCCTGCTTTTTCACCAAAAGTACCCTGGCTCGTGGGTTCCAATGTCAAAGACGGATTAGAAAGATTTGTAGCGGAATTAGTTGCATGACTCTGAGCCTCTTTTGCCTTCGTTAGTGGTTTACTCATTCTTGCCTGTCGTTTTTGCTCTTGAGCTACATTTTCCCTGTCTTGCTGCTCCTTTTGAAGGCTGAAAATGAGATCTCTGATATTGTTTCGTAGTGCCGACGGATCGAGACACCAAGGAATTTTGCCGTCACGCTGTAGCACGCTCTTTACAAATTCGTCAGGATTGAGAAGAAATTGTTGTATGTACCCCAATAAGAACAACCCACAGTCACAGTGGTTTGTTTGTTCAGGGATGTCCTTAGCAGTAGTACCCATAGCTCTAGGAGCCGGTATTTCAATCTCCCTCTTATCTTTAAGTTCTGCAATTAGATATTGCTTCAAATAGCTGCAGGTAGGTGAATGCGTTGCGCCCAAAGAATCCAGTGTGATGATCTTTGGCTGATTCGGATCGTATTTCGAGGGTCCAATACTCGACCTCTTTCCCATCTTTTTGCGGGTTTGTGGGATACTCGCGGTGGGAATGTGTTCTACCTCGGCCTCTGCCTTGTCCACAACATTAACCTCGTATACCTCGTGGCCAGTTCTGGTAGGAGTCGAACCAACATCTTCCTCTGGGTTGTGCCCCAAATTCCGCTTAGCCTCATGGCTAGGCTGATCAGAGTTATCAATGGACATTCGTCTCAAGTTTTCAACGACGTCTTCTTGCGCAGGGACGGCTATGTTATCGCTGCTAATAGAGTCGCTTGGCACCCCATTTTGTGAGGAAGCTTCGGATGTCTCTCGGGCTATTTCAACGCCATTGGGAATAACGGTTCCGCCGTTCTTGTTACCGTCGACCTGTTGTTCATGGTATGCGGAGGAACGGAGAAGTGCCGGCGCGTTGCAGATGATTGCAACATACCAGTGAGTATACTCATTGATAGGAACAATGATATAGTCCTTGGAGAAGAGATCCACTCTGGAGGTCCAAGTCTTGACACTATCATAATTAATTCCCTGGCCGGTCTTGGTGGGCTTCAATTTATCGTAAAAGAAGGTGTTCTGAAAAAATATCCGCTTCGCCAAATCTTTGTTAGTATCTTCCAGGTTTTTTTGCAGATACCGAAGGTAGAAGATGATTATGTTGTCATTCAGAAATTGACCTTCATCAAGGCGTTGAATATCATCCTTGTCCACAGTCGCGCGATTCTTTCCCGTGTCAGGATAGACAAGTGAATTTCGCCATTGCTTTTCCCAGCCCGGATTGAGTGACGTCCAGCCTTCAGGCTCAGACTTGCCCGGCTCTGGTGAACCAAAATATGCGAATGCTGAGCGAGTTGTCCGCGTTTGTCGTCGCGCTGAAGCCAGTCGATCATCCCAGGATGGGCTTGAGGCGATGTTATCACCACCAGGTCTAGCCGTTGGAGAAGATTTCATTGCATCTCGAATTTTAGGTCGGGTCTTAGGTTCGTTTGCAACACCAGAGTTCATCTTAACCACAGGAACACGGCTATTGTGGTTATACTGCATGACTCTGATATCATCGGCGATTGAACCCGTTGCTTCCGCATCCGTAATTACTCTATGAGACTTGGCTCGTTCGATCAATTCGTTAAGATCGTTCTCGAGTTTGGTTCTAACAATATATTAGCCTCCAGCTCACGAAATCATTTCGAGCTTCAGTTACCTCTTGCAATCTTTGATGTCAATCTTCCAAGTGTTTCTATAAGTAGCAACCCATTCAAAAAATCTAGAGAACTCGGGTTTAGAGGCAAATTCAATTACCAGCTTAGGTCCAGCACTATTCGTGAGGTTCATGCCATTAAAATTGACGCTGACTATGCAACTCTCTTCCTCATTGTTGACACGCAAGAAGGACCTCACGTCTTTGAGGTTGAGCGTAAGATACCTATAGGGCAACAAGATATTCTTCTCATGGTCAAATGGGAGCAAAGTATGACCAATTTCGCAAATCGACAGAAACAAGGGATTTGGATCGTCCTCATAGTCTGCTTGATACATGCATTGTCCGGAAGCGCCGCGCAAGATGCGCAGGCCAGTCCTGATGATCATGTCGGCATTTCTCTTGTTGTCAACTTGCAGCTGACATTCTCTCTCCATTCCTGCAGACGATTTACCAGTCGGAGCGCTCGTAAACTTTGTTGTTGGAATATTGCCTCTTTTTGATAAACTGGAAGAAATAGGTTTGGGGCGTTTGGCAGGCCGACCTACTGCTACCTCCTCCAGGCCCGTAGCCAGCTCGTCTGGGCTGAGATCAACTTCCCCAAACTTCATCGTCTTCTTTTCCACTTTATCAACGACTTTTGAAAACCTTAGTTTCGGGTCTGATTCGGTAGCAAGAAACCGGCTCGCGTATTCTGACATGGGTCGCTGTTCTGTCTCCTTGTGCTTTGGCTGGTGCGGATTGGCCGGCACTTTCAGGGGGTTGACGAGATGGACTTCATCATCGGTGATATCTTCATCCATCTTCGGGGAAGGAGTAGGCTTTGATTTGGGGCTTTCTATATCTCCTTGTCCCGGAGATCTCGGGTCGCTTCGATTTGTCCGGGATCGTTTGCGCTTGGGCTTAGTATGCACGTCTAAAACACGGTATTCAGGAAGACCAGGCTGAGAGGCGCTCACGTTTGATGCCACCGAACGCTGAGAATCGGGAATGGATACACTTCCTATAGACCGCTTCCGAGGTGTCGCCGGGTCGATCACAGAGAACGTAGCGCGAGAGTGTGCAGGGTTCGAACTGCTTTCTTCAAGTCTCTGACGTTTCGCTGGAGGGGGGCTCGAGGGGATAGACCGGGAGGAAGGCAAGAGACTCAAAGGTGTTCGTGAGGACGTGCTATTGTTGGAGAGGGTGTTTATGGGCCTCGGCGCACCCACGTTCGTAGGTTTGTTCTAGGGTGAGTTAGTTATTTGCAAGACAAGGAGAAGGAGAGGGAGAAGACATAATCTAACCATATCGCCAGAATTCCCCCGTCGCATAGCCGATCCCAGACGATTTCCAGCTCTTGCCACAAAGTCCGAGACAAAGTTTATCGAGACCTGGAAGCCTGAGATGCCAGTTCCCTTTCTGGTCTCAGTAGGCGGTTGTGATTGTACTGATGGCATGGGCAGGGCAAGCCAGTCGACATGCTGACTGCCGGTACGCTGCGTCTCTATCTGCTTGGTAGTTGCACACAACAGCAACAGCAATGTTCCACCACCGGCATTCGGCTGGGCTACCGGCTCAAAGAACGCATGGACACAGAGGCCGAAGCTGGTTAACTGTGCAACGCAGGGGCTACGGCCAGGGCTTCGTCAAGGCCGTAGATCTGTGAAGGCGGGTATGGGTGCGGAGGCACGTTGTCGCAGGACTTGCGCAGAAAGAAATAAGGGCCTTTTTCTATAAGTGGGGGGTTGCTGTGGTCTTTTGCTGTTTTATCAGGCAAATAGGTGGGAAAGGAGAGAGGAGAGGCAAGCATGCGTAGTGAATAGTTGGTGTATGTAGGCACGCACCTCAATATATGGAACGTCGTGTGTGCGTTTGCGGTCAAAGAGGTCAAAGAGGTGCGGCTAACAATTGTACATGCTACCTCACCGGTCCATGATGTAAAATGACAGGGAACAAGTTGTACGCTAGCTAATCCCTTGGGTGCTGGGGGCGGTTAAGAAGTACCTACCCTCTGTATACTTACAGTAGGTGTAGGTATCAATTTACGCGGTAGCGGCGCTATAGTTGCTCCCTAGACCCTGCTATAATGGGACCCTAATATGAAGGGACTACGTATGCAGTACATATGTACCCAGGTAGGTTTACTGCACATGGTTGGTTCCAGTCTTGTGCCTACATGTAAGTAAGTAGCTGTCCCTCCAGATATATACATATATGATATTTCTCCCAGGCGATTCGAGAAGGTCGCCTGTTAGGTAGGCGCTGCTAACCAATAGTATAGGTAGCACCTTCTCGGCAGCATTATATACCTGGCTACACATAGAATTGTATTAGAACAAAGTAGCAGGACTATGGAAGCCAGTATCAAGTTACTACCTACCTAGTAGGAAGGGTTGTAGAAACAGGACTTTCCTTAACTCTCTTATAGTTTAGAACTCGAGGTATTGGCCTACTTAAATATGATTCTCCAAGCCAGCCAACTTGCACGCAAATTGTTATTTAAGCGAAGTGTAAAGCTAACTGTAACCTCGTTTAATGTCTGTAAAAGCCATTGAGAAACGGGGACTAATATTCTTGATAGGGGATGCATGATCTTTATCAGGTATTAGCAGGCAGTAGTGAATTCAAGTATTATACTATCAGGATGGCCCCCAACATATTACACACTTATAGTGAATGTTACTTATGGAACAAAAGTAAGGTTCATCACCATGGAATATCCCAGATGAACGGTATATTTTCTTCGAGGTGAGACCCTTCATTATCTAAGATGATGTATCTGTCCTATCAACCACTCCGAACAAAACATACCAGGTTTAAAGTTCAAAATACCATTATTAGATAGGCTTTCTCATTATCAATATCCAAGCATAGAAGGCGCACAAATATCTAATATCTAAAGCCTGTGAAAGTCCATGTTCTCGTCCAAATCCATCATGAAGGAAGTGAAGAAAGCTCGCGACCAATGTGTCTAGGCTACAAGGAACTCCTTTTACCATGCCCGATCAAATAGCATCGCCGCAATTACCCTGACCTTCCCATTGTACATATATCATTCCTCTCCCTCCCCCGGCGGCGTATCGGGCTCATCGGGGGTGCCGGGCGTGTCAGGAGGCGTGCCGGGCGTGGTGGGCGTCAATTCGTACACACTCAACCGGTTGCCCGCACCGCACAGCTGCATCGCGTCGCCGCCGCAGGCCATGCTGCATTGGCTGCCCGGGGCCACTACAGAGCCCATACCGAACTCGTTGCCACAGTAGCACTCGTCGCCGAATTCGGTGCCGAAGTACGTGAACCCTTCACAGGTCGTGGCGCAGATCTCGAGCGTCATGGTGCCGTTCACATACGTTTTGCTAGCTAGTGCGCGGACCTCCGTGCCCTCTGTCTGGCAGCCATACCAGGAGTAGGTGCCGATCACGAGGGGCTGCGAGGGACCGGCGGTCGTGTTGGAATAGTACAGGTTCAGCCGATTGCTGGCACCGCAATACTCGGACGGATCTCCCGCGCAGGCCGTGTTGCAGTCAGTTAGGTTCGTAGAATTAGCAGAGGTCGCGAGTATATCGCCACAGTGGCATTCGTCGCCGAACTCCGTTCCGAAAAAGTGATAGTCCTGGCAGAATTCCGCGCAAGACTCGAGCGTGACGTTTCCTGCCGTGGACTTTGCATCGAGGGCTCGCACACCGTCGCCTTCGGTCCAGCAGCCTTCGAAGGCGTAGGGAGGGACGGTAGGCTTGTGTGTGGGGGTGACGGTGGGCGTGGGCATCGTCGAGGTTGACGTGGGCGGGTTGATGAGCCTGTACATTTCCAGTCTGTCGCTGCCACCGCAGTATTCCGTCTCGTCACCGGCACAAACCATACTACAGTCCACATCATCAGTCACGTTGCTCCTGGCGTCAATGAACTGGCCGCAGTAGCATTCACGACCATATTCCGCTGCGAAATAAGTAAAGCCACCGCAGTTCGATGCACACAGCTCCAGGGTCATCTCATCGCTCGGGAACACTCCTCCGGTGAGCGCACGACTGGGAAGCTCTTCGTAACAGCCGATACGGAGATAAGGAGTCACTGTTGGTTTGATCGCAAGGGTACCAGTAGGTGTCGGGATAGGAGCTGTAGTAACATATAGTTCAAGTCGGTCACCCGCGCCGCAGTATTCCGTCTCGTCTCCAGAGCACACGATATTACATTCATCAAGTGTAACGTTTGTGCTGGATGCATGGACCTTATTGCCACAGTAGCCTATATGGAGTTAGTCAAATAATACCACATTTCCTCTCTCATGGGATAACTTACATTCACGTCCAAACTCCGTGCCCCAGTAGTAAAATCCTGTACAGTTACTCATGCAGCTCTCGAGTGTCATCCCGTCATAAACGTAACTGGCGCCGGCTAGAGCGCGAGCACCTGCGGCCGTCGGTTCCGTGTTGCACCCAACGAGCGTGAAATTCCCTAGAGTTGGCCTATGGAAAGGCGTCTCTACTGCCGCAGTGCTCGTGACTGTTCCCGAAGAGGTCACAGTTGGGGTCACAGTAACTGACGTGGAGGTTTCCTCCGGCGGGTCGGGATCATCTGCACGTGAGCACATTGAATCCGGCGGAGCTTGAAATGCGACGCAAGTTGCACCAAGGCCACTTGCTGCCTTGAATGCATCTTGCGAAGCTGATGCACCAGTCCCAGTGACTACGTCAATTTTGGTAGCATAATCAAGGTCGCCAATGCCTTCATATGTAGCCGTATAGAGCGTGTATAGGCCGACACAGGTGCCCTTCTTCATCTGCACGATTGCATCGTTTAGAGTGGGAACCGGGCGGTTCGGGCCAGCAAAGGGTGTCTTGTATGAAAGATGTAGGTTGACGGGGGCCGAGTTATTAAGGTCGTTGCGGACCTATTTCGAGACGTCAGTACAGTACAGTGTGACCAAACCAGGTAGAGTTCAAACTCACTGCTGCCACAACGTCCAATTTGCCTTGAAGAAGACAGCTTTGGGGTTTCTGCATGAGAATAGCATCCTGCACGCGATACGAATCGCCGTTGTTGTCATACGCCTGAGACGTTCCACTAGCCATATTGACAGTCAAAGTGAAAGAGGAGATACCCGAGGTGGCCGGGATTTCAACGTTAATGGGGAACCACTAGAATACGCGTTAAAAGGGGGGAGTAAGATACAACTTGAGGCAGTATGAGATAAACTCACCACGAACGTGTCGTCGAAGCCCTCGGTAGCCCCCAGAAGATTAAGGGTATGCGTGCAACTCAGGGTGCCGCAATTGTCGCCACCACTCCGGTTCTTGTATGTCAAAATCACACTCTCGGCAGAATCGTCTCCAAATTCGGTGGTGCGGACTCGTATGAACCCAGATAGTTGCAAAGTTGAAGCTCCAGGGTTCAGCGTGAGCTGCATGTCGACTGGTTTAACAGCGTAAGGTTGAATAGGATCAGTAAGAACGACATCATCAGGGACGACTTCAATCATTTTGCGCAACACCGTGGCGCAAATGCTTCGGAAAGTCTCAGGGTCTGCCATGGCGGATATTGTCCCATTTCCATCCGAGTTAAAAACTTTGAAGTCGGAATTCCTGGTAGCTTGAATCGAAGGACCGACGACCTGTGTGCATAAAAAAGTATTAGTCGAGATCTCTAAGTCCCGTACCATAGATCTTGCTAGATCATACGAAACAAGAAGACTAAGGGATCAGGCACATGAGGTTTTTATACACACCATGGGGTTTGTTGTATTGCCTGAGATATATTCAGTGACGACCTTATTGTCGAACACATCCACAGTAGAATCCATCGGCGCCTCGCCATTCCCTGTACTGCCCAGTGGAACAATTTGGGGGAATTCGGTCTCGTGAACTCCGCCAATACTATGGCCACACGCAACAACTTGAATCATCTCCGTCTGGTCGAATCCCATGCGCGTGAACTGTTGCCCAAACGTGAAGGCTGAGTTCTGGGGCAGAGGGACACCAATAGGGCCACCTTCTTTAGCATCAATCCTACCGCCGGCGACGGGAACGACCGGACCACCACACGATCTCACGGCATAGTATACGCCCATAGCAAGAAGATCGGCTACACTTGATTTACTTGTGTAGTAGTCGGCCATGAACTTGAGTGTGGTGTTGAAGGCCGGACCGATGTTATCCGAGCTTATTATTTCGTATTGTAATGACCCGTCCAAACCGCCCTGTCGCGGGCCGCCGATAATGGTGGTAGTTGCCATATCATGAAAAGCAGCTCTCAACCACTCCGCGGCATTGTGACGCCCAGGCCCTGAAGCTTGGCTTGAGCATGGTATGACGGTTCCGCCGAATTGTCGGGAGCGGTAGCCTTTCACTTGATACATGATTTCTTCCAACTCGTCGTTCTGGGAAGGCCATGTTGGATCAGCGCTTGTCAGCGTGCTCAGCGAGAGCATCGCCGACAAGAGATGTGTATTCCAGCGCATAGTGAGTACTTATCCTGGTACGGGTCCAGCACCAAGTAGTATTAGGAATTAAGTAGGATAAACGAGAGACCACCATTCATCCCAACGCCCAGTCTGACGAACTTAGGGAAAATCGAGGCAGACAAAGAATCATCATGAATGAGCTCAACACAAGGCAAGGGAAAGAGGGGCTTTAATACTATGAATTGCTAGTTACATTGGTGCACCTATGTGCCATATCTTTTCTTCGAATATTATCAGCCTTGGCCTGACGATCCCTGCTCGTGTACCGAAGTAGCGCAGATGGGATACGAGAACGGAGAATAGTGGCTAATAGCTACGACGGGATTGGATGAATCTGCTCGCCGAGCGTCCAGCCGCAGAGGTGGAACGAAGGACTATGCGTAGTCTAATGCAGCCACGCTGGAGACCGAGACAGTACAGTACGTGTCCGTGCGGATTCTACTGATATAGTCGATAGTATGCAATGTCAAGGAGAAGAGGTGAAATATTAGACAAGGTGACCACCCACTTGGGAATGTAATGCTACCTAAGGATCCACACATGGATTTTTCAGGCGATTTTCAGGGTCCACGGGACCTACCGACCTGAATTAAGACCTTACCCGAACCATGTTCCGCCTAGCCCCGGTTGCTTGTTGAACGTGGGCGGTCATTGATCAGTGTCGATCTTGAGGCTCTTCGAACTTCTTTGTCTAAGTTGGGAGTTAGTATGGTATACTAATGTCTTCTTCAAACTGTTGTACCTAAATGAATAAGATGCTGTCTGCGTCACTGCCGAGCAATTTTCAACCGTCTCACTAGCTTGGATGAAGGCCCATGCTCGTCTATTCGGGAAGATACAGTAGTTAGGGCACCATAACAGATATAGTATAGGCGCCTCGGAATAAGCCAGCCCTCCAGCATTGCGGGGTTGATCCTGTCAAACAGCGGTAGTGTACCTGAAGTGGCAGATAGAGGTAGTCAGATGGCGAGAAAATGCCTCTAAACAATGGGCTTTTTTTCAGCTTGACAATATTTGGCTCCCGAGTTGGGCAGGTAAGATGGAACAATGCAGTCTAGCCTCGTGGCGTATGGGGTATGGGGTGCGCCTGTGATAGATCCCCGAATGTCTCGGTATTTCCACGAGAGACACTCGACAGGTCAGCCCATTGTTTCCGATGATAATCTCCCACAAGCAGTCCTAATATTAGTAACTCTGCGCTATGGTCACAACATGCTTAAAAACACAGGCCAGCATAAATAAGTAAGTAACTAGAAATACGCATGCGTGTATCTCGCACCTGAATCGACGAGAAGTGTGTTCGAATAAGAATACCTTATAGTACAGTACATACGTTGTGCTACCGAGAATGGGTCGTCTCGATTGAGAATGAGTAGCCGCAATTTTGAGAAACCCCTAGGCAGACCCTGGGCTCTCGGATCTCTACCCGGTCAGCGCTCGCCTGGCTAGATTGCGCTATGCGTAGATCTTCGCGCTAGTCATCAGCATCAGCTCAAAGGGTCTTCATGTTATCCCGTGTCACAATTGATGCTGTGCCCTCAACCTATACAGTTAGTATAAGCCCACCCAAGCAGCTAAGGCAACCGAAGTCGCATTTTTATCGTAACTGACGAGGCGGTGAAAAGAAATAGTGATACAATTCTAACTGTGGGGTGGGGTGGAGTGTATCACTATTTGTTTTCATCGCCTCGACTGATAGAGTTTTGGAGGTCATGTTATTGCTTACTATGTTGTAGTTATTAAAATGGCACCGTAAATTGGAGGTTGTCTCGACCACGACGTTAAGAAATACTCCTTACGAGGAACGTATTTACCCCAGGTATGGTTGAAAATAAGCAATAATACCGGGTCTATTTCGCTTATCGCATCCACAGAAACTGTTCGCGGGTATAGACACAAGCCATTATAAGCTTATAATCTAAATCGCTACAATCCTCAATCAAGACTTACTGTAGTTTGCCGTGTGTTTAACATCCCTTAAACATGTCCTTCTGCTAATCATGATGTACAAAATCTATGTATACCTACGCAACTGCAAATTCTCCGAGACAAGTTACAACTTTGTTAACCTAGATTAAGTATATTATACCGGTCGGCTTAAGAGCGTAGGTAAGATTTCCGGTGTGGAAGCAGTAATTATAGTCGAGAAAAGTTGATGAGTACCATATGGAAACTATATGTGTGTGGTTCATAGTATGCGTGAGCTTATTTACATATGAGTTGTCGCATAACTTGTAGTATCTCTATCCGACTACAGCTCTGTTTAGACTAAAATACCATCGTGCACGCAGTAGGTCAAGAGACTATTGGCGGAGCTCATCGTAAGCGCATCTAAATACCAGCCGTGCGTGCCGATGGGAACGCGACGAACTTATCTTTGGTCGCTTAAGCATGCCATCTGCAGGTTATACACTACCTACACCGTTCTCGATGTCACTGTGGATACGAAGGCTTCTCGATATGGCAGGTAAACACCTGTTCAACGTCTGTCGGATCACCCGGCGTGCTCGCTACTCATTTGTTCGGATGGCTGTCAATTGTCGAACCAGTAATTGTAACTTGAATCCGCAGTAATGTGCAATCTCTCCTATGCGGTATTGGCCCAGACCGTCCTCAAGGGCGGTTTGAATGCAACTAGCATGTTGCTTACAACGACTTGGCAATATTGTAACCCAACTCGGGCAGTTGATGACGCGGTTCAGGAAAGAGAAGAAGGAAACATTAGTTTAGATGACTCGAAAGGTATGTAGATATTCCCAGACAGACGAGCAGTTGACACAACCCGATTGAAAAGCAATCGTCGTTCTTACTCCACATGCATGTCTACGGATAGGTGGTGTTGCACAAGAGACCTAATATAATAGACAACATGACCACAAGACTAAGCCACGTCGTGTATATGCAGGAAAAGTTATCGTTGGCAACAATGCCCTTACTTACTTACGATGGATGACTTATTGCTATACGTCCGTATTCTGTCCCTAGACAAGTAAAGCGGCCTGACGCTTTGGCAGTCGTTGTGCGACAGACTGGTTATTCTAAGGCAATCTCGTAAAATAGAGGGACTTGATAAAGCTGTGCCCTCGAAGTTTGGAAGGTCGCTAAGCTTGTTGCCTGGGCATATAGCAATGCTAAACTAACTCAGCATTTAGCGAGATTTTCCTGTCACGATTGGCGTCATTTATAGAGGTAAAGCTCTTAATTGGGGTCCTATTTTCATACTGATCGTAGGATGAAGAAGAAGGGCATTATTCTAAGATTCGTGTGCAATATTCTGTGTGTATCCCTTTAATATGGGTGGGTGGCTGATCATGTGATCAAGCATGGGTCGCGCAGGTAACAGCCAGCCGGCCGGCCGTGACTGCCCATGATTCATTCGCATGAGAATGGGGGGCGGAGGCGGGATTAAAACAAAATAAAATAAAGAAAAAGAAAAATAATAAACCCGATTTATGAGAAGAAGGAGATCAAAAGAAAATTCTCAAGAGTACTCCGAATCGGGGAATCGAACCCCGGGCTTGACGGTTGTCTGCATAATGAGAGCGTCAAATGTTGGCCACTACACCAATTCGGACTAATTGTTAGAGACGGTGTCCTAAGCTGCGGCTAGATACTACAGTCTGGAGGTAAGTAGCGCATGTTGTCGATCTCTTAGTTTTCATGTGTAAGTAACAATACCAGAGGTGTTGTTACCATTGGATCTAAGTAGTGCGAGGCATGTTTATAATGAGTTGAATTGTTCGCTTCTTTGTCGAACGCCTACTAAGTCAAACCCCTCTCTATACACAGCCAGGAACATCTTCTTTCAAAACTACAAACTATCGAGGATCAAAAACAATAGGTTTCTTTGAGTCGAATGAGAGCCACCAAACTAGATAAACGTCGGATACCATATGCATGGTGGGGGTGCCTACGTTAAAGCATGTCCGAAGCTTATCGCATTCCTTGTCGGCTTACCTTACCCCACCCTCTATCTCCTGCACAGTATTCCTCCTTGTCTATCTAAGTAACTGTTTATATCACTACTCATCTGATCTAACTACTGCACTGCCCAAATCATTATACCTCAACGTCCTGAAAAGTCCTGAGAAACTATCCTGCGCCAATACTAGTCTAGAACATCGATTACTCTCATACCGTCATCTTTCAAGTTGCTTGAAAGCCCCGTGTCATAGATGTCCATCGAGAACCTGAAGTCTTTTGGTATGCAGCCTTAGTTAGCCCTGGGCTAATGACCCTCATATAGCCCCGCCCCGCTAATGCGTCATCGTGTGCCTACGGTAGATCCCTTCCACGATGCTGAAGCAGATGAGGACACGAGCCAAGTGAAGAGCCAGCAAGAGGACTACGTCCATATTCGGATCCAGCGTTAGTATTCCCCACTGTAGTTGCTTCGTCTTGCGCTTGCGCAGCGCAGCTAATCGATGCAGAGCGCAACGGCCGTAAAACCTTGACCACCGTCCAGGGGTTACCCAACAAGTTTGATCGAAAGAAGATTCTCACTGTCATTAAGAAGAAGTTCGCTTGCAATGGCACTGTCGTGATTGACAGTAACATGGGCGAAGTCATTCAACTGCAAGGTGACCAACGCAAGGTTATGCGTATGTGGCCCCTTGTTAGACCCTTCCAACGACCAGGTACTATTAGACTAACCCCTGCGTAGAGGAATTCCTAGTCGACCACAACGGCTTGGAGCTTGACCACAAGAAAATCAAGGTCCACGGCTTTTAGTCGAAATCTGGCATACATATTGCTGGTGTTGGAGACTCACCTGCTCGTATAATTCTTTTGGTGGCAGTTGTCGTCGACGTTTTATTGCCATATTACCACTGCTGGGAATAAGGCCTATGTTTCGATCTGCAGATTGTGAAGGTTATGGGAATTAGTTTCCATAGGAAATCAATGGCCAATCATGGATTCGGATGTCACTGTGCATAGCTTAACGTATACGCTCAATGTCGTATCCACTCCGTCCTCGACAGCCATATCATCACTTTTATTACACTTTAAGACAATTGCTAACGACAGAGGGTGCTAATCCGAAAAATAATGCTAGATTCTAGCCGATGCATGATATTCTCGTTTTTGTACTGAGACCATGCCTCAGTGCCTTTAGACAATCCGATAGCACATATGGTTGAAGGTGTAATAAATGACCGTCGACCTCATGAGCGCGGATGACGTACAGTAAACGCTTTCTAGACTAGGTACTACGGGTCCACTAGGTAAGATACCTACCTACATTCTGATTGGCTGTAAAAAGATCTTACAGGCTGGACTCAGATAATCTTTGTGTAGCATCTAAGCGCGAACCGACAGGGTGTCTGACGGCTGTCAGCAGGCGAGATCGAGTAGCCCTCCACTCCCACACAAAATTAATTTGGAGATCTTGAACGTCAATTTTCGACTTGAGAAATTATCACCATCCGAATTTCTCTAGACCGTCAACGACCAAGTCGAGGTACGCACGCCGTTCATACAACAGAACCAGGGCCTCGCCTGCTCAATTCTGCCCTCCGCGATTTACTAACCTTTCACACACAGCCCAGCGACTTCAAGATGGCCTCGAGACCGACTGTCACCATCATCGGCAAAGATGGTACTCCTTCGGGAGCTACCCATCCCATCCCCACCGTCTTTGCCTCACCCATCCGACCCGACATTGTCCAGCAGGTCCATACCGGCATGGCCAAGAACAAGCGCCAGCCCTATGCCGTGAGCGAGAAGGCCGGTCACCAGACCTCTGCCGAGTCCTGGGGAACTGGTTAGTCGCCCGCTTTCCTGGATTGAAGTTCGCAAGATGAGATGGACGCTCGCAGTCGCTTGGGATGCGATTGGCCTACATGCGAATCAACTGGCGATGTGAAAATAGCTGCTGACAATGACGCCCAGGTCGCGCTGTTGCCCGTATCCCCCGTGTCTCAGGTGGTGGTACTCACCGTGCCGGTCAGGCCGCCTTTGGTAACATGTGCCGTTCCGGTCGTATGTTCGCCCCTACCAAGATCTGGAGGAAGTGGCATATCAAGATCAACCAGGGCCAGAAGTGAGTAACGGCTCCGAAGCGCTTTTACGTGAAATAGGGTTGAAACTAATAATGGGAAGGCGATTCGCTACTGCCTCTGCTCTTGCTGCCTCCGCTGTCGCCCCTCTTCTCCTCGCCCGTGGCCACCAGATCTCCAGCGTCCCCGAGGTTCCCCTAGTCATCGATTCTGCTGTCTTCGAGGGAGGTGCTGCCGCTAAGACCGCCAACGCTTTCGCCATTCTGTCCGCTGTGGGCGCCTCTGCCGATATCATCAAGGCTAAGAAGTCCAAGAAGCTGCGAGCTGGTAAAGGTAAGATGCGAGGTCGCCGTCACCGCCAGCGCCGTGGACCCCTAGTCATCTACGACCCCGAGGTTGATGGTCCCGAGCTCGTCAAGGGTACCCGCAATCTGCCCGGTGTTGAGACGTGCTCTGTCTACGCTCTGAACCTTCTCCAGCTGGCCCCTGGTGGTCACCTCGGTCGATTCATCGTCTGGACTTCCTCTGCTTTCAAGGCTCTTGACAGCATCTACGGCACCACCACCACACCCTCTGAGCTCAAGAAGGACTTCCTCCTACCTTCGAACGTCGTTGCTCAGGCCGATCTGAGCCGTCTGATTAACAGCTCCGAAATCCAGAGCGTCCTCCGCGCCCCCAAGGGTGGCTCGCTGACCAAGCGCGCTGGTGTTCAGAAGAACCCTCTGCGCAACAAGCAGGTCATGCTGCGCTTCAACCCCTACCATTCGACATTCGTCAAGAAGGAGCTCGGTCAACAGAAGAAGGAGGCTGGCAAGCCCCTTAAGACCCCCGAGGCTTTCCTCGGTGTCCTGAAGGAGGATTAAGTTAGATCAGCTTGGTGAGCAGCTTTTCTAAAGGAAAACGGTTAGGGGGATAGCATCGGATTGCGATTGTAATGGGCGTAACGGGGTCATGGGGTCTCATGAATCAATGGAATTGTCATTATGAACATTTCTCCGCCCAAACTCGTCTTCTTCTGTCTGTCCTGCTTAAACGTGAAACCAGGTGCCGGCGAGGGCCCAGTCAGTGACAAGATAATCCCATCGTTGAATCTAATGTCTCGTGCAACTGCAGCAAATTTATATCCCCGATCTTTTTAAGTTCTAGTCGGAACCGACAAGGCACTCATGTACAATGAAACACAGGTGCTCAACATTTAATACTGGCTACATGTTCTTCCATTCTCGCCCTCCTGAAGAGTCTTCGTCCAACCAGCTCGCCAGGCAAACCGTGGAAAAGCCAGTTGGATTCATATTAACCATTCCACGAATCGAAGAATAGCATCTTCCAAGATAATAATCATTCTATAAATGTCCAACTTGCGACTGAGCAAAATCATGGATTCCCTCGAATGTAAGCATCAATCAGCAGATAGAACCATTAACTTCTGTTCCCAGCCGCGCCTGATCCGACTTCGGCTCTGGGTACGTTCTTCTCCTGCCACTAGAAAGTACATACATAACTGTTGTGCCTTCCTTCCTACAGGCTGGATTTCCCGATACAGCAGCGATAGATAATGTTTCGTTGGCATTTGGTTGGTGTGTTGATATACTTAACGCAGGGGCGTGGTGGCGCATGCCGTGCATCTGTCAAAACCTATCTCAGTACCTAGGTCACATAACCCCTATTGACCCCGCCCGCTCGGGTTTGACAGCTTTCTTAAATCAACTTAAATAACCATCTGACAGAACGACAGTAGAAGCAAAGGTAGAGATGGACCTGTCACATATGCGGAATCCCTAAAGAGTCTTTTCTTCTGTTCTTAAAGTCATCTATGCTATCAAGACACTTGTATACTGTACTCAGGACGGCGACAACTAATCCTTATTATTTAATTGTCTTAAATCGCGTTGCTATCTCACAATATCGTAATAAGGGGGTCCACTTACATGCGCAGGCCAAATATCTATCCTATGTCACCAATCTAAAAATCTAGCAGCCCATCAAACCCATGTTCATCAAACCCTCAGCCTCTTCGGCCTCGAGCATCCCTGCTTCCTCCAGGAGAGCCTCCATCTCGGCGACGTTCTTGATGCGCCAGAATTTTTGCACGCCCTGCCCGAAACGGGTCGAACAGGCGCTGTTCATTTCGTCCGTTTCGGCAGCAAAGCACAGACGGAAGTAGGCCCAGCCTCGCCGCCTAGCGATCTCCGGTGTGGAACTGAACATCATGCCGGGACTAACGAGAACGAGGAACGGCTTGTGCGTTAGGAAAATCATGAGCGCAGACGAGAGCGCCGGTCCATCGATCACGTTGCCCTGCGACCCTATGGCCCCAAACAACGGGTGGGCCTCGAAGTGAACTTTGAGCCATAAGAACATGCCACCACGCGGCCACTCGAACTCGTACAGCTTGGTCTTCGTAATGACGCCCCAGTCCCAGTCAGTATCACGTACAGGCGTCGACTGCTTTAACTGGTAAGCGTGTTCCTCGAGAAGGGTGCACATTGTCTGCATGCGCCTTTCGTATTCGCCGCGCAGGCCAGAGAGCCACCGGACCCAGCCTTCCGTCTGCCAGCCGGCAAAAGTAGCCCTGTCCTTGAGTGGTCTTGAGATAAAGGCCGAGGTCGCCTCGGGTTGGGGCCCCATGATACTTTCCGCAATCATGGCTTGAACGAAACCTGAGGGTTGCTGGGTGCCGGATTCGCTAACACGGATGATACGAGTAGAAATCTCAGGTGTGGATGTAACCCAGCCAAGCCGGCAGCCCGGTGCGACTGTCTTAGAGAATGTGTCTAACCGGATGACTCGGCCATCGACGTCGATGTTGAGGAATGAAGGCACCAGCGAATCTATGAAAGGGTGACCTGACTTCTTTGGTAGGGTATTGGCAACTTTGAACTCTGGGATTGGTTTGTTTCGTGCCTTTGCTTCCTCGATCTCTGCCGATGGGAATTGGAGATACCAATAAGGGTCGTCTTCGACGATAATCACATCGTACTTGCTACATATCTCATAAAGCTCCCTCCTCCTCTCGAGCGAGAGAACTCCACTGGTTGGGTTGTGCCCCATTCTAGTATGTATCATGTCAGCATGATGTGTGTCCACACAGGTAAACGCCAAAGAATGCCCGAGACGCCGATTAAAAGGCCAGTATCAGGGAGAACTTACGAGACAGTATACAGCAGATGAGGTCGTTTGCCCTTCGCGTCATCCCAGTTTGCCAAAATATCTTCCAATCCGCCAGGTCCATAAGGCGCCATACCGTCCTCGTCCATCTCGACAGGGCAGGTCTGGATACCCCTGGGTGCGGACTGGTTCAAAATATTGGGATACATAAACACTTCAACCAATAAACCAGGTCGTTCACGAATGTCATTTTTCCCTTCTACCCAGACGTTGGTGAAGACGTCGAGTACCTTGGAAAATCCATCTGTCGATCCCACGGTCAGGGCAACCTCGGGCCCTCCGCTATAAGGCACGTTGGGGTGCAAGACTTCCCGGGTGAATTGGCGTATATAGGAAGCAAGAGGCGGGTATCCTGAAGCCTGGCCATACTGAAGGGCTGTGGTAAGATCGATCTTCTTAGTCAAGTCGGTGGTGTCGGATTCATGGGGGACGACGACATGGGAAGTAGTCTTTGGACCTTTGTCTGATATCTTCGCCGAAGCAATGGCGGAAGAGAGGTCATCGCCGCCTGGGCGGTTCGGCGTTGGAGTCCATCTTTCCGGCTTCGCAGACTGGGCCTCGAGCGTATCGAAGGGAAAGAATTGCGCGTTAGGTAGACCTGCGGTGAGACAAACGCGTATAAGAACGGATGAACAAACGAACAGGGGATTGCTCATACGAACCGCCAGCGAAATTGCCAATGCCTGGGATGGCAAAGAACCTATAAAACATTTTCATAGAGCTCGGCTTCCGTGCCTTGGTGAGGTCGGAGTAATAGTGGCTCATGTCCTTTGGTGCCGGCTTGGCCATGTCGGCAACGGAGTGAATTGACCGGTCCATTTTGGTCCCAATCGGTCTCAGAAAGCTGTTACGAGGCGGAAGGCGGTATTCGAGTCCGATGCAATTCGCATTGGATGATACCTAGCGAAATGCTATCTGTGTAAGTAAAGGAAGGAATTCAAGGAATGCTTGTCCGGGGAAGTCTGCATGGCCAGTAAGTTAGCGTCGAGTCGGTCGAGTCGGTCGAGTCGGTCGACGGAGACATAAGTAGCGAATCGATTACAAATCGATTCTTCCTAATTATCCTCTTTATGGTCCATGGCGCTCGGGTTTAAACCGAGTCCCGTCTTCCCTTCGGCTTCCAAGACCAGGATCCCGTCCCATAGTCCGGAGTACATAGGCTCCCTTATCTTTGACCCCAGCCCTAGGACACTGCCAAGAGGGATGAGAGTGCCTTTAGTGGGTGATAAGCATGCGTCGACACGTGTGATGTAACGGTCTTGATCGATTGGCGATTGGCAGGCTTAGCACCGCTACCGTAGCGCTGGTCAGGATCTTGAACCGTCTTTGCGTGCATATCATTGTCGCATTGTAAATGGCTTAGCGCGCCCCACTCTTGACCTATTTCTAACCTACACTTATCGGGGCCCCATATACAAGTATCCACTATATACATCACTCGAAAATATCTTACCAGAGAGGCGGGACACCAAGAGGATGCATATCTAGCGGGGTGCTCTTATGTTACTTACCCCACATATAATGAAATCATTAGCACTCCGATCACGGTGTTTGTTATGCGGCAGTTGGCTTGGGCCAATGACTGCACCTGATCAAGAGAAAAAATAAGATTCATTGTTAAGATTTGTACATCTTGTAGAGTATAATAAAACATCAAACTGAAGCGACACGTCACGGAGAGCCACGATATACGAGATATCTATATCCTGTCATCTACCTATTTCTCGGCCATCGTCGGCAGAGGGCGACCAGCTTCTTCGCCCCGCCAAAAACCATTTTCAACAATTACACGATAGCGCTTGCGCTCGATCCTCACTACGCGCATCTCTTTCACCACCACTCTGACTTTGCGACCTACATAATACCTCCCCGTACCCAAGGCATAACGGTCTATGCTGTAGAGTACTTGGGCACCTCGACCTTATATCCCCTCTAACTTCCCTTTCTCTTCCTACAGTTCGCCGCCATGGAGAAAATAACAGACAAAATAGCCGCCTTGCCGGCCGACGCCAATTATTTCTCTCTCGAATTCTTCCCGCCCAAGACTGGAATGGGGTTCTCAAACCTACGCGACCGTCTCGATCGAATGGCACGCGCCCTGCGGCCTCTGTTCGTGAACGTAACTTGGGGCGCCGGTGGCTCTACCGCGACCAAATCTCTCGAGTTGGCAGAGATATGCCAGAGAGAGCTCAGCCTCACGACATGTTTGCATCTCACATGTACTAATATGAGTCGCAAGATGATAGACAGTGCCTTGGAAGATGCCAAAGCCCTCGGCATAAGAAACATATTAGCTCTAAGAGGTGACCCGCCGAGAGCCTCCGAATACCAGAATCCCAATGAGGACCCCGAGAATGCCATCGATGAGGGATTCGTATGGGCTATCGATCTGGTGAAGTACATCAAAAACAAGTATGGCGATTATTTCTGTATTGGCGTCGCTACATACCCGGAAGGACATGCGGACGAGAGCCATCCGCTGGGCCAGAGCCTCGAACATGATCTCTCGTATTTGGTCGACAAGACCCTTGCGGGAGCTGACTTCCTTATGACCCAACTGTTTTTTGATACAGATGCCTATGATAAGTTCGAGCGAAGGTTAAGAGAGCACCCCAGTGGTGCTTTCAAAACCATACCTATCATTCCTGGCCTCATGCCAATACAGAGCTATCAGATGATCAAGCGGACAACCAAGTTAAGCCATGCCAGGATCCCTGATGACATAATGACTCGGTTGGATACTGTTAAAAAGGATGATGAAAAAGTGAAAAATATCGGTGTTGATATTTTATGCGAAATTATCGAACATGTTAAAGAAGTAAAGAGCAGGACACCAGGTCCTAAGGGCTTCCACTTTTACACGTTGAATTTGGAAAAGGCTGTTTCCTTCATCGTCGAACGTACACACCTGATATCTAACACAACGGAGGAAGAGGCCGTTGTAGATGATGAGCTGCTACCAAATATACCTGGTCTCGTCATAAACGGCGCGTCGCCTGTCGAAGGCCATTTCCCGGACTCAGGTCACTCTAGAAGGCAATCCACCGTCGGTTCGGAACCACGCAACCGAGTCATCGTATCTGAACGTACACTATCTAACCCCGAATACGAGGCGTCGCAGGCAGACGCAGGGATCAAAGCTGGGGCGATTAATAGTCGCGCTAACACCCTTGCGATATCAGAAGGCGAGGGTGTTCTTGGCCGCGAGGCCACCTGGGACGACTTCCCTAACGGCCGTTGGGGCGACGCGCGGTCTCCCGCCTACGGCGAGATCGATGGGTATGGACCTAGTCTTCATGTGACACAAGCACAGGCCATATCCCTCTGGGGTCACCCTAAGAGCCGTGAAGATGTCAACACGCTATTTGTACGCCACTTGAAAGGAGAGCTTACCGCGATTCCCTGGAGCGAAGAAGAGGTACATGAAGAGACCGGTACTATCACGGACCAGCTGATACAACTCAATCAACGGGGAATGTGGACAGTGGCCTCGCAGCCTACTGTCAATGGAATCCGCTCGGAAGACCCGACTTTCGGTTGGGGTCCTCGGCATGGCTTCATATTCCAGAAGGCGTTCGTTGAGTTTTTTATCTCAGCCGCCGCATGGAAATCTCTACACGAAAAGTTGACGAGTCCCGAAATTCGCGGCATGGTAACATACTACGCGGCGAACGCGGCCGGCGACTTTGTGTCATCGGATTTCTCAGGCGGAGTCTCAACCCCAGAAACCACGGAGACAACCGACGAAAGCAACGAGGGCTACATCACGGGCGAAAGCAGCACTAATGCCGTCACCTGGGGCGTGTTCCCCGGCAAGGAGATCGTGACGCCCACCATCATCGAAGAGGTCAGTTTCCGGGCATGGGCCGATGAGGCTTTTGGCATCTTCAGCGAGTGGGCGCAGGTCTACGGCAAGGGACACGAGAGCGAGAAGCTGCTCGAGGCGACGCGGGCTGATTGCTGGCTGGTGAATATCATACATCACGATTATATGGCCAAAGAGGCTCTGTGGGATTTACTGTTGAAATGAGCTGGTAGAGCTAAGAATTAGACCCTACGTGAAGAGAAGAATAAAGAGAGGAATAAGGATTGGAGCGGACTGTCGCGTTGATATATTGACGTCTGCGAGTCCATGACACGTAATATGTACCCTAGGACATATTAAAGAGCGTAAGCTTGCGTGGTATGTAGCACTATAGATACCTCTACTTGGGCGCGGTCTTCTATCATCCCATAACGAACGTGCCTATGCCTGCAAGCCTGAGAAGCCCGAGTCCCTTTCATAGACGGAGCACTAATCCAGTATCACTATCTTCTATAGGATTAGATCTTAGAGAGGTGTGATGTAGGCAGCTAGGGCCTATGTACAATCCAGACCTGGATAACGTGCTCGTGATTTCTGCGTATTGGTAGCAGTGTGTAGATATACATGCATGCGTGATCGTGCCGGGTTTTGTGTGACTGAAGTCGATGATTGAACCTAACTAAACCCAAGGTATCTAAGTATGTAGGTAATCACTTTGTTAATTGCAGTCACGGAATTTACCCAGTCAAAGTATCAGTATGCAGGCCCGCGTCCTGCAGTCAAAACGAAGAGAACAAACAAACCCCGCCTAGTCTCCCCTCTTCTCGCTCCTGCATTGGGGGGTGCTGGAAAACGAGAAACTACTACTGTAAGCATGGGATCCTTCAAACTTTCACTTAAAAGAAGAATACGGTTTTTTTTAGTGTCATCTCTTTTTTAGATTCCTAGCATTCAGAACGAAACCTAGGATCAGCCCACCTAGGCATGGCATGGCCAGGCATAAAGTGCAAAGTAGTCGTGGTGGTGGTACATACAATCGGGAATTTGTCTGGCAAACCCTGCGCGACACTTCTCCCTCGCGAATTCTGACAAGGACTAATCTCGTTCTCGGATTTCTGATCGTCTCGCGTAACTTTTCTACTCCCCTTCAACTCCTTGATTTTCATCTTTTCTTTGCCATTTTACCCCGTTTTCGTGACCCTTTCTTGTCCTCTTTGCTTAGGTCTAGTTTTCATACTATCGAGTCATCGATCGATCGATCGATTGATCATCTCAATTTTTATATTGAGGTATTTGGAGTCCAAACTCAACCCGAAAGTAAAAGAAACGATTCGACCGACAGGATAAGGGAAATAGCAGCCTTTTGTGTTAAAAGGGCTAGTTTTGATCAGATCTCGGGAAAAGCGTGATACGGTACGTATGCGGCGCGATGTATGGGAAGCCTCGTATCTCGTTTTTGCGTCGTCGTGGAGGCGCAAAGCCCGAGAGCAGCCAGCTCCTTCTACCCTCAGCAGAACGAGGTTGAAGGAAAGAGTGAATAAGAGCGAAAATATCAAGAAATGACAAGACGACAAAAGATGAGGTTGGGGAGTTGTGGGAAGTAAGAAAGTGTGAACATGAGGAAATCGAAATCCATCGCGAAATGAAGGGGCTGGGAAATCCATGTGATCGACCAACGTGTCGTTAATCCGTCCAGATCCGTTTTTTGATATTTTCCATGACTGGAACGCCTCTGAATAATCTCCGAAAAGCGCACTGCCGAGATTTAAAAAAAAAACCGTAGAATGAAATCTCAAGTCGCAAGAGCCGGGAATCAACCAAGGGCCAGAAATCCGGTATCGTCTGTTCGCCCGGAAGAGGGGACAGACAGGTCTCGTAAGAGAGAGAGAGAAGGGCACGAGCGAGAGTTAGATCTCGCCGTCCTCGTAATCTCCTTCGTCGAAACTACCAGGGTTGACAGAGGCGAGGAACCTGTTCGCGCCGACCTCGATCTCCCTCTTGACGATGTTAGCCCGTTTGGTGACGGGCATGGCAGGCCAGTCACGGTACTCTGCGTCGTGGCCACCGTTCATCTGAATGTCATCACCGAATAACTCAGCAGGCCGCTTGAAGACCGGAGCGCGCGCGTCGCCGCCAAAGATAGAGGCGTGAGACGTAGGAGTAGCGGTGAAGCTAGGAGTCGCAGCAGCGGCTGAAGTACCAGTGGCAGCAGCGGCAGGGGTGGCGATAGGCGTACTCTCGCTTCCATTCGCCTTCTTGGCCGAAGCCGTCGCGGCTCGCTTCGTAGGGCGCTTGCTGGGCGTCTCGACGACGCCGTAGTCCGAGTCGTTATCGTCGGCTCCACCGTTCTCGTCGGATGACCCAATGGGGGGAAGGGCGGCCGGTACCTTGCGCTTGCGACCACGTGTGCCGGTGCCAGTGCCAGGTGTTCTGACAGCGGCTCCAGAGCCGGGAGTGCCCGTTGTTCTGCCTCGTCCGCGGCCCGCGGAGGGGGTGCCCGGGGCTAGGAGCGTAGCAGGGTTCTCGCCCTTCTTAACAGCCTCCTGCTGAGCTTTGCCCAAGTTCTTGATATCTCTGAACTGCCACTCGAGGCCCTTGGGTGTGGACTCGCCGAAGAGTTTCTGGATTTCTATGAAGGGTCAGCTTATTCTTGGATGGTCTTGAACTGAAAGCGGAGAGGATACGGGGTATTAACGGGGAGCATGTGATTTAGAATGTGAAAAAATGGTGAATAGCTCTATGTTTGAAGGCCTGGGAAAGTTGGAGTGCGCGCGCATGTGTGTTTATGAAGCGTGAGAAGGCGCGGAGATTCACCTCCTTTCTCAGTCGGCAACTCGCCGGGATCCTTCCCTTTCTGGCGATAATCAAGCTGCAGCTTGGCCAACTGTACCACAGGGCGCAAGCGATGCTGCAAGCCAATGGCGGTAGCATCTGCGCCCAAATTTGCAGCGAGTGCTGTGGTCCATCAGATGACTGCCTCGGCGGTGATAGAATATTGAAAACTAGTGACACACTACCGCTGGAGTAGATGGAAACGAGACAATGAAAAGACGAGATAGGCAACTAGGTGAAGATGATGTGTGCTGAGATAGAGTTGCGAGTATTACCTCCTTTATCAGTGGGCAGTTCTCCGGGGTCTTCTCCCTTCTTCACACAAGCAGCTTGCATCTTAGCCAGATGCTTGATGGGTCGAATACGATGGTTGATGGCATCAACTCCCACCCCACCGCCGACATGCTTTGCTATCTCTGCCAACGGAAAGATCATCGGGTCAGAAGAGAAATCGTGATGATATGCTGATACTGAAAAGGACAAGGCATGGTCTGAAGGACAGGTATGACCTAGACGAAGAGAATACAGTCACTTACCATTGTAATCGAGCCTAACGCCGGTGGTGGCGATGACCGCGGCGAGTAGGCGGGTGCTCGCCTCGTAGGTCCTGAAGTTGGTTTTACTCTTTGGTTGAGACATGCTGATGAGCGTGTTGTTGGTGACTGAAAAGATCTTGTGTCTTGATAATATGCTGTGTTAGTTTTTGGTGGTTGCTTGCACTTGGTATCGTGGTCTGAGTTATCGCGGGGTACCTAGTGACTGATGAGTGGATGGAGACAGGAAATGTGCACGAAGTGTCAAGAACCTGGCTAGTGAGATGAGATGGCAAGTACTACTAAGCAGGTGAAGAGTATGGCAGTGGGACACCAGATGAAGAGATCAGTTGAAGTGCCAACGGGGACAATCTCTGTTGGACGCGAGTACAGAGCGAGCAGGTAGGTGTTTGTAGTGGTCAGGATGCAGGCACGACTAACTCGAACTTGGGTAAGCTGGGGGAGAGGATGGAACTAGAGAGAATACTTACGACTGACGTGCACCGGTGTAGAGGTCAAGATATTGTTGTGAGAGAAGAGTGATTACCTTGATGGGGTGATGTAGGATGAAAGAGGTGGAAGTGGACAACTGAGATCTGATGTAGGAAGGTGTACCAGGCAGTTCCTGATGCGAAGTAGAATCGTATCAGTGATGCGTGAAGGATGAGAGAAGTATGATCTACAACCTCTCACGGAATTAGTTAACGCGAATGTTTGGTTGTGTTTGCATTGCCGCGAGCACACTACCTAGGTACTTTCCTGAGGTACTTCAGAGAGAGGTTGGGGAGCTGACTCGTAGTTGCCAGTATGAGAACACAGGCAAGGCGTGTTTGGTGAGTCAAATAACTTATTTGCAGTGCGATAATGAAAATTAAGGAGAGGATTTGGGATTATGAGCTACCTGGGTTACGAGTTGTTGACATGGTAGTGGGGGAGATGTTTGGGTGATATGTGAATCAGGAGCAACAAGAGTCAGGGTTCAAAAATCCTGAAGCACTTACAGCTTGGTAGTTTCCTCGTGAGAGTTGATGGAAGTCTGAAGACCTCTCCTGATATACTAGTCGGGCTGGACTAGTAATTATGTTGTGTTGTAGTTGGGATTGTTGATAAGGAGTCCTTCTACGCCTGGGGAAGTTGATGCTGAAGTAAGTGGGCTAGTGGGCTTGAATAACTGGCGTGAGAAGTGGAAGTGATTGTAGCAACACGTAGGCAGGAAGGAAGTATATAATCAAACTTGGCTGCAATGAATGCCTGATGGCCGTGGACCTGGACGTGTATAAAATCAGTTCTGCGATAATGTCTGTACATGAGAGTCTCAACTGAATTCATTTTTGCAATACTATGTCTACTCTATTTTCGAGTTTTCTGGTCCATGACAATTCATGTCATGCAATAGACAGTTCAGGAGAAGGAGATAAAACGAAACTAACAAGAGAGGAATAATGGAACAGACTACATACCTCGGTACTCAGCACTGCTCAAATACAAAACTAAGCAGGTCTGATAACACCTCTTGGTGTGCTCAGGTAATTCCTCTGGATTCGCTAGTCCTGATCTGGATCACGGACTGCGTAACGGAAAGGCTAAAATAACCAGCCTTTGGATCGTAGGTCATAGAATCCGATTGAGAGTGACAGCTAACAAGTCGTGAGTGTCGATTGTGAGTTTAAAGTCCCGTAGTCGATGGCAACCGTATTGAAAGTATCGTGATGATCCTCAGGCAGGAGTACTTTCAAGGCATCCAACCAAGTTCAGTTTACAAAGCGACTCGAGAAGTGGAACCAAGAAGTCGATGAAATATGCATGTCATGTTAAAATTCCAAAGGAAAAGTTTGAACTCTGGCCAAAGGCTCTGGGTAAAGCATTCAGGCCTCGGAAACAGTTGTGAGTAGTTGTGTAAAGCTGTTAGTGGTGAATTGCGTATCCGATATAGCACCCCAGTATAGTAGTCCAATTCATGAGTAAGGGACCGGGGAAAAGGTTTGGATACAGAATAGGTTATCTATAATTCACGAAATTATGGCTCATTATTGCTAAAAGATAGCGAACAAGCACATAGCTCCTTTGAAAGTCAACTGAGCCTTGTACTCAGTACCACTAATTCACGATGCAGGCACAGCATTTAGAGGATCAGCGGCCGGCCTATCGGTCGATCCCTTGCCGCCTTATCAATCAGGGTCCAACTTTTAAGCACGAACTATTTCCTAATACGGTAACCTTAACCTGAACTGCCGAGTAGCCAAGAATCTTCTGACTTTACTGTACTATTGTTGTCTTGCTCAAGGCTTGCCACAGAAATCCCTGATAGTATTTCCGAGAATTAGGTAACGCATAGATACGCCGGGTTGAAGATGATTTATGGAGGTTCATATCTAAAAATTGATTACCCAATCCAAACTCCTAGACTAAGACTTTTCCTGCGTGCGTGCTGTGCATGCAACATTACTCTATTCAATAATAACTTTTCTCTCCCGTTGATGGGGTTCGCCTACCTACCGGCGATTGCCATCCATTAGATGAGGATGACATTGCAGTAAGTTCCCAATCCTGCTGCGGCTTTACCGCCGGCGCCTGATTTCTATATATAAAATATTGCACACCGATCAAGGCATCACAGATAGCCTGGAAAACACCGCATAGTTTGAAAGCCAGAGGGATCTCTGTCGTGGCCGTAAAGAACCAAAACATCTTCATAGAATCACCCACTATCCAACTGGCCAATATCGAGAAGCGGAAACCTTTACATGACCCAGACTGTGCATTGGCGTAGAGTTGTGGGAGAGGGAGGGTGGCCTCGACTGAAAGACCAATGTATCCGGTCAACGCTGAGTAGGTAGGGTATATCGAATCGAACGGGGCAAGCAGGAGCTCGAAGGCGGTCAAGACGATGGATAAACACAGCAAGAATTGCCAATATCTAAGAGAGGCGAGGTCAGTCGCCAAAAGCCAAAAGTAGCAAAGGTAATGGAGAAGGTGGACTCACGGCTTCGGCGAGCGCCACCTCCAGAAGTTGTACGGTCGCCGTAGACCCGAGAGCCCATCTTGGGATCCGGCAAAAGGTATCGCGGCATCGCCACCCCTGGATGACGGAGTCGGGCGATTGTCAAGGGCGATCTTCAGGAGAATGATTTGCACAAAAACATTGCAAAAAGACTGGATGAGCAGAGCAACATCGTATTTGGAACCGGGATAATAAAATATTCTAAGAAATCCCGTCAATGAAAAGACTCACGAGCAAGTCGGGCGCTCCTATGAATCGCGGGTTTCCTTACCTAAATATGGACGCGACCAGCATGATAAGGGGTATGTCGAGGGAGAAGCCGGCGCTTGATTTGGCGCGGTGCATCGAGATGGCCTGGTCAGCATAGGACAAAACCGGAGATGCGATCAGAAACAATGGCGCCGCAATGCTGGCGAGGCTTGTGAAGAAGCCCATCATTGCCATCTTCACGCACGCAAACCGCCAAGCTCAGGTATCTAATGCGCCTCAGATTCTACGCGCCCATCCACGTAACCAACGCAAGGTAAACAGCTATATGAAGAAACAGTCCGCATCCGAGCTTGTTAAAAGACAGAGAGTGATAGGTGTGATTGCACGTACGAAATCCAAAACCTCATCTAAACCAGCAAAACGAGCGACATGAATTATCGCGACGGAACAGGGACACATGTTCCGTGAATAAGGTATCTACTATCAGGGAGATTCATCTCAGATTAGCCCCACTCAATATTTCGTTATCGCTTATCGTTATCTTATCGATATACTCTATGATCTTTACTAAACCCAGGTATTTACCTTTCTGTCATACCTACTCCATCACTATTCAATAGTTATTTTCTACGACAGTGAGCTCAATACCCATGGCCATAAAAAACGTAGTTTGGCTGGCAAGTTACAATGATTCAACCTACCGGAGAGGCGTCCCACGCTTTATGCGTCTTCAACCGGGACTTTACAATGACAATGACGTACCCAGATAGTTTTTGAGCGATCGTATAGATCGGCGCCGCCACTATCGGCCATGGTTTATTATGTTCAGCCAAAACGAAACCATGATGTTAGAGGCTTGCGGTTACCAGGACGCTAGTGTCGCAGGGCATTCTCGGTGTGATATTGACGCAGTACACCGAAAAGCTCAAAAGAAGCAATGTTGTTATGCTGAGGTCTTTTCTCTCCAACGGGAAGCCATGGTGATCCCTCGTCCGCGAGGGAATTATGTTGATTCTTTATGCGCGCATCGTGCCATTGAGCAAGAATCCGGACTAGGAACCTTGATAGAACGGATGATAAGATTTATGCTCTCCAGCATAGGGTCTTGTCTCTACTTACGGGGACGACGTACCGCATTTCCGGTCGGGGGCAGCCACACAAGCCCTCACAGGGAAGGCCATGGCCGAAAGATCCGGTGCGGCGTTCAACATTTTCAAAGGCGCCAGCCCCTCACGGAGGTAACAGGTCTGTTACCGGAATGTGTCTTGATCTTATAGGCTGGGTACCAATACCTGACTTAGGGGACGGGAACTTGGTCTGCTTATGCACGCAACATATCGCAAACCGTAGTGTCGGTACCTCTCTGCCGACTGCGACACAATCTCGTATGGCAGTTCGCAAGTCATACAAGCACCATTCCCGCAGTTCCGCGAAAAGAATGTCAATAGAGGACGGAACCGACACCGAAATGTACGCAGAATGAGCTAAGAGAGCACAAGCCCACGTCAGCTCTCCAGACCCTGCAAGGACCTATTCTACAGCCACCAGCGAACTCAGCACATCGAAGAGCGAGTAAGTGGCGCGATCACTCGGCTTACTGGCCGTGGGCGGCAAGTGATTGCTGATTCTCATCGCCTACGGCGTTATTCGGGCTTTCTTTTCTTTCTGATCTTTCTATTATCGTGCGCTTTCACAGGCGCAGGTGGAGTTTAGGTAGGCTAAGCCGAGGTGCTCGGAGTGCGAAAAGTGAGATTTCGCATCATGTGCCCTTTTGAGAATAACCATAGCCTCTCATGATATCGTCAAATGGCAACGGCGCTGTTAGGCCAAGAAAGAGCTGAACAGGTCGCTTCGCTTAACGTTGCTCCGGTACATGAACTATGTGGAGAGAAGGTGAGTGATCAAGGGTCGAATAGACGAATGATAGAGCCGCCATGCTTTGTGGCTTGTAGGAGAGGCATGTGGCGGCCACGTTGCACCGTGGGAGGAAGTGACGTGCATTGTAACCGGGTTAAGGTACAGTACATGCTGCAGCCTCGCGACGCGAGATCTATTTCCCTAGTTGGTATTCCACGCTGTACGGCAGCCTCAAGTGCAGTGCCGTGGACCTCTTTTGGTGATGGGACCGGAGTAGTGGTTGGGTGGCTCTGGAGTTGGTGTGGGGGGTGATGCATGGGGATGGGATGACGATGATGATGTCCTTTGTGATTGATGACTGTCCGTCTGCCTCGCGAACTAACTAGACCACGGGGCTGCTGACCAGAACCGAGACAAGACCAAGACAGACCAAGATACGTATACGCTAACATGATCCTACTTTACACTAAACATGGGATTTGATACCGGCTGCATCCAGTTATGGTTGAGGGAGATCCATCTGCAACGCATGCATGAGGGGTAGTTGTACTATATGCTGTACACTACTCAGGCAGTATTGGTATGAGGAATGCATGGCATCCCGTCTAAGATAAGCGCCCGAGGACAGTCAAACAACCGTCGCCGGTCGGTCTGCTGATTCGCTCTCAATCCACCCAGAAGGAAGCCATCCAGCCAGCTGGGAGATCTAGTGAGCCCTAGCCAGACCCAGGTAGACGGCGCTACTAACCGTAAGTAGGCCGCCGGTAGATACTAACTTATAGTCGAGGGATTAGGAAGTATCATCACGAGGATCACTTACGAGGTATTCTATCCTGCGGAGAAGCACATGTTTGCGGCAATGATACCACTACAGCCAAACGATACTTACCTTACTACTTGCTAGACACTTCATCGTGTATTGCCAGTTTACTATTCGGTCCCCAAATGACCCGGTGCATCTCCCGATCGAGCAATCAAGCCCGATGAGAAAATTACTGGTAATAGGCGACGCCGTCCTGCCGCTGTGTCACATTCAAGTACATACACATGCACTCACACGTCAATCATCACCTGGCGTTTACCCAGCCTTGTCCTGGTGCGGCATGGGCTCATCTCATGCCATCGAACCCCCATCCGTTAGTTTACGCTACGGGGAGCAGATCTATCTGCTTCGGCGGGGGAGCTGAAAGATAGCGTCCCCTTCAGAAAAACATGTTCTGCGCGCGTACGCAAGAGTATAGGTATGTACACGTATGTGTGTCCGCGTGTAGTGTATACCCAGGTATGTGCGTGTGTGGGGATCGTCGGATGTGTGTTAGTCTTCTGTCCAAGTAATAGCTACATGCTGCGGTGATGGGGGATGAGGGGCGCCGAGCATACGGCCGGCCGGCAGTTAGGTTGCTTGCTAGTATTGCCTGCATGTCTCCAGAGTTCGTCCGTCCCAGGAGCTCTAGTCTAGACCCCTTCGCCCCAATACCAGCCGGTCTGTCAAAGTGGCGCTCAGACATTGAGCCATTTCCGCGATTCCGTCATTTGGGCTCTCCTTTATGTTGGGCATGTAGATAGGGTTAGGCACAAAGCGATAGGCAATGAAGAGTTGGACAGGACCTGATTCCAAACATTGAGTCTTGTGTAATTCCACATCGACGGCTGGGGTATTGGAGAAGGTATACTAGACTAGAATGTGTACATTGATACTGGAGATCGTTAACAGATCGGGCCTTTCCCTTTCTCCAGGCTAAAGTGATGAACGCAGACGCAACCGATGCTTGCAACCCCCCCGTAAATGCAAGATAATTCCAATTTGTCCGAGCTAACACCGCGCTGCTTGCTCTTCTTGGACATAACAACAGATCTCCACACAGCGCCGTAAATGATGCATTTGAATGATTCCCATATATACAAGTAATCGGATGGAGGTTCCAGGCCGTGTGCTGTGCATCCTTAGTTCGACCCAAGTCCGGAGTCGCCAGGGCCAGGTGTGTGGCGTCAAGGGGCTTGGGTCTGGAACCATGTCCGACGATAGCATCGTGAGACTTATCTCCATCTCTATTGTTGCACGCTTCGTAAAGCAATCGCAGTGATAACAGAGAAGATAGTTATCCATCATGTGAATGATACATCACTGTCTTCGTGAAGCGGTAGATTCCAAGCGTAGTAAATGTGTCCCTGTAACACCTAGCTTGTAATGTTGCCATCGTGCCGGTTTTTCGTGCCCGACTGTCCAAATGTTCGTCTCCGTTGTCTCAATTGGATAACCAGTAGATAAATCCGGCGAACTTCCCCTGTATTCTTGCCGTAGAGCTCGTAAATAGCCACGCCAGGTTACAAGAGGCCAGCCAGCGAACATCCAACCGCTTCGGCTCGATGAAAGAGCGCGAGGTCTCTTCTTTCGGGTTGCACGTGTATTTCCTTAGGAAACCCTAGGTGTTTCAATGCGTACGCTGAGGATCACGGACGTACGGGTCTGCTTGCCATTTTCTGTAAAGGATGTTATCGCGTATCCCGGGAAGTTCACGGGATTGCCACGGTGCACCAGCCGGCTTCATGTCTGGTGTCGGCATCATAGGATATGGGAAGCTGGTGGGCGGTGGTGGGAATTGCTCATATGCAAACCTCGCTCTTTTCGAGGGTATGCTGGGCAATTCAGGGGAAGGGCGACTAAGTTTAGCATGCGGCGACATCGAACTGCTCGAGACACTCCTCGGCCGCTCTAGTTCGGCAACTCGCAGAGGCGCACCGGCCTGTCGAGAGTCATCCTGCTCCCTAGGCGAAGTTGCCGGAGACGTATTATGACCTCCACGGGGCCTGGGTCTTTATTAGCATCACTAAGAAATAGCCAAAAGGTCGGCAAATATCACTTACGCGTTCTTAAACTTGCATACCCTCCCGAACTTCTCACACTGCACACAGCGGGGGTAGTCCGGATCGCACTTGATCTTCTTCTCGCGGCACGTCAGGCAAGCAATGGCAAGTCGCTTCCTCGGTTTCCCGGCCTTCGTCACCCCCCAGTGCGCATTGACCGCCTCTCCGTCTATGACCGTCTTGCAGTGCGTGCCGTCGTCGTAGAAATAGCACAGCCCCTCGCCCGGAACCTCGGCTCGTCGGACGAAACGAGGCAGAAACTGTGACCCGGTCCAAATCTTAGGCCCGAGCCCATCCTTGACGGGGATCCCTTCCGAGCTAACACTACCCGGCGACGTCGGCGATCCGCTCAGTCGTCCCCCCGAATGGCCCCGGCCGTCGACTTTCAGGGGCTGGTTTGCCTCGTAGCCGAAGCTCTGCCCGAGAGAAGGCAACGGCACACGGTGATCCACCGTCGGTCTAAAATTAGGCGTCGACGGCCGAGCACTGTACACGTACTCTGATCGCCTCGACTCTGGGAAACTCGGGTGGGCCCACTTCCCACTGGCAACAGCGTCATTCCGGGGAGCCTGGTGCGCCTGGTCGTACTCGCGGATCGGAGGAGATAGAGGTCCTGGAAAGCTCTGTGCCACTGAGGGTAAAACCGGCCGTTCGGCCGCCAGTCTCGGTTCGTAAATGGGCCGTGGCTGGTTCAGAGTCGGCGAAATATTCGGGAAATAAGAAGAGCTGCTGGAATAGGGTCTCTCTGGGTTGTTGTTGGACGCCGAAGGCGGCCTGTCCGATGGCGACTGGGTCCCATAATTTGGACTGGGCCGATCTGATAGAGGAGAATGTACAGGACGGACGTGCTGATGTGCTGCAAAGAGGCTACTGAGAGACGGTAGTTGTTGGCGTGTCGGCTCACTTTGTAACTCTCTTTGACTCCGGCCTATACTTGAGCTCTTCCTGGAAGACATGTCTGATGTCCTGCGAGACTCATATCTGGACATAGGAGGAGATATGGGTGCAGTGCGCCCGAATACTTTGTCCCCTGAAATGTTAGACAAAGAATAGGCAGACACTGGGCTGGGCAACGCGGGAGGCGTTACTGAGCAGGTTGATGATCGTTGAAGATCTAGGTTAGGATGTATCCCCATTGATATCGAGTTAACGATGACGACCGGCTCTATAGCATAACAAAATGTCGAGCTGGGAGAGTATATCGGTACAAAGCCCTGATAGCCTTAGGGTACAAGGCTTTTATACAAGTACACACTTTTGTGCCGGGTAAAGGTCCTGGAAGAGGCACAGCCCGTAAGTCTCACCACAAAATGGTCACTACTGTCGTTGAAGGCGTCAGGAAAATCCAATATTCGGTTAGGTGAGTCAGAGTTCTTCGCCGCGTGTGTGTATGTGTGATGTGTGCAACCGTGATCCCTTGAAGGCCCTGTCGTGTGGTTTAATATTTAAGTCCAATAAATCTGATACGATTTGATGTGGCCTCAGAGGCTTAGAGTCGACGACGAGGTAGATGAGTGCTATGCGTTTTATCGAGCATTGAAGTCGAGAGATGTTAATCCTCCTACAGATGTTCCGTCAGGTATCGAGTTGGTTAACGTTTTTTGCCTTTTGAAAATATACGACGAAAGAGGAAGAACGAAGAATAAGAAACGAGGTATATGCAGGTATACTTCAACGAAGGATGGGGGGAAAGACTACAGTAGCGTTGGTTACCTGTTGAAGATATCGTTACACACTAGAGGTACATGGTACAAAGTAACATGTTAGACATAGTGGTAACAACCCGTGGCTTGACTTCCTAATCGTTACCCCTAGTCTAGCTAGTTTCTGTGCGATCAAACCTGGGCACAATCGCAAGCGGCAACAACGGCATGGGTATCGTTCTCAGCTGCGGGAGACGGGCTTCCAAGTACCAGAATATGGAGCCTAGTGGATGATGGCAAGAGATGGACCGACTAGATTAGTCTACCGTAACGCATGGAAAGTGGATACGCCTTGGTGTACAAGATGTACGAAAGGGATTGGTATGTAGTTCGTAATGTACATAATGGGAGTACTCTGTATGCTAAGGAACATTCATCAGCTGAGGCCAGCCGAGGCCAAGTCAGGCACGCCGTGTAATAGACACATTAGATATTAAGCGAGGGTTACTCCTCGAAGCTCTACGCAAGCATAGCATATAACACTCATTATTAGTATCATTACGAGAAAGAAGCTCTGGGTCTTGACGCCGTGGGTTTGTTTAGGCTAGGATAATAACAGGTAACAGCAGCTTCATCTTCAGGGGCGTGTCCCGGCCGAATGCGAGAGTGGAATTACCTATGCGAGTGTACTTAGACTCCCGTTATTAATATTACTGGCAATAGCCTTCATCCTAAGTTCCTCTATGCTACTGCAACCAGGATAGTTCGTTTCCTATTCTTGGGCTGTGGGGATCACTGACCAGATCCATGCGGGCCATAACGTACAAGGGATACTAGCTCGTCATCCGTTCTGATAATCAGGACCTACACTACTGCAAGTTGTTAGGGCTGGTGGTAGTTAGTAGTTGGAAAGGATCGTACGAAATAAAATAAAGCCCAGGGTGGGAATCAGGTAAGGGGATACGCAATACCAAGCATTAGATGCACAAACGGAGTGTGCCTTTGACTACCTATCTATAGCATAGTATGAAATGGGGATGAGGGATAAGGGTTGAGGGATGAACCTGGTTTTGGAACAAGCAACAGGTTAGCTTTTTAGATGCTCCGCATATTCGGCGACGAACAACAATCGGCAATTAAAGACACACGACTGATAGCCGGCTTTCATAATTAATAATGCTCGATAACCAAAGCGAGATTCGCAATGCATTCGCTAGATCGGTGGGCAGCAGTGACATCTCCCACAACAACTCTACAAAGCGGTCTCGTCACGTTGCAGGAAACCATACAGCACCCATGTAGGCTGATGCAATGTCCTAAGGTCGCGACTACGCTCTCAGGTGTCAAGAGATGAACGATTCATTACTATTCCACCTATTCACATGCAGTGTAGAGTAATAAATATGGGCTAACTAGTCGTATGGGTTCACCGGCCAATACAACCTGAGGAGAGCGGGCAGCTTCCAACTGCCGCTTAACGTTTCTCTTGGGTTCGCTTTTGGACAACACGGCGGTTGGACCGGCACGTAGACATGCACAATAAGAGGCTCTGACCTATGAGGGAGGCGATGTAAGGTAGGGTTTCACCCTGACTATATGACGGCTAATAAGGAGTGCGTGCGCCGGCACGTCGTGCTTAGTGCAATACCAGTCCCCCGGGTACACTGGCGTAGTCGGTTGAACACTCCCGGCCAAGACGCGGAGTCAGCAAAGCTATTCGAGGGTCACTCGAGCTGTTGGCGACTTGCCTGCACGTCTGCGGCACTCGTCAAGATCCCTGCTAGCGGCACCCTTGGTCCGAGGCAAGTGTAAAAGAGGTATGTATGCAACTGCATGGGACCTTTTACATTCGGGACAGGTACGTACACTCAAATGCTCGCTGTACAGTATATGCCCTGGTTTTTGGGGCTAACAAAGGTTCCCTCCCGTCAAGTGTTATTTCTTCACTCGACTTGTACGCCATACTGTCGCGGCGGATTACCCAAAAGGTGTAAACCTCATTACCATTGTCTCCCACACAACTTTGAATATGAATAGTCTCATCTCGCGCATGAGCCCAGAGCTGGACCAGAACTTCCGCAACAGCCTCGAATCGTTAGTTTTGGCCCACGTTAAGCGACCGACCGTACATCGGTTGCGTCGCTCCACGGCTTACTCCGTACCTAGCAGGTAGCTCAGTATTAGCCTCATAAGCGGGACGTTAAGTCGTTTGGCTATTGCGAAATAAAATAAGAGCCGGCGTGTCAGGGTTCTGGGCGGATTACCAATGATGCCTTTCGTTTGGCAAGCTCGCTAATTCTCGCCTAGTATGGAATGGCTGGCCTGGGAGAGAAACAGTCGAGAAGCCAGGCATCCCATGCCCATGCCAAATGTTTGCTGCAGAAGTACTATTGATGTGGGCGCTCAACGCCTCGTGGCTGGCTCTATACCGGCTTCTATAGGTCCAAACTCTCTGTGGCTTGGAGGGCTGAGCTTGATCAGCAATTCGTCGTAGATCAGTCAGAGCAACACCCCAGTTAATGAGCCGAGCAAAGCGCAATCCGGCCGATACTATGTACAGTAGATCGATGAGGCGTCTGAAATATGTAACAGATCTGGAGAAGCGACACTTGACAAAACTACCTTTAAGCACTTATACGAATATTCTAATCCTAGGTACGTGATTAATTTAGGAGCCACACCACTTGAGTGTCACAATAACCAAAGCCTAACCACTTTGCCTGGTGTATATTGATTCATGGCTTTGAAAAGGCGGCCGATCGGGTCAATTGGCGCTCGCAGCTCAGTTTTCAACATTTGCGAGTCAGTTCCTGAAGCTATCATCTACCGAGCGGTAGGTACAGTATAACATACAGCAACGATACAGCCTAGTGCTTGATCCGTTATTCAGCTGCCTACCAGAATCGTTGTAGTGTAAGGAGAAACTAGCCAGGATATACCGGAAGTACATAGCATATAGTCTAGTTGATATATCTTAGTCGGCATTCCCCGACAATTGAAACCCGCGTTTTCATACGGAGTACTTCCGTACTCTGCTGCGGAAAGGAAAGGAAACCCGTCAGAAGTGGCTTCTGATTACTGTACGATACTCACAGCCAGCATGAAGTCTAGCAAGTCTAAGCGAACGTTATGTTCCAACAACGGGTATGAATGAATGCCGCTGACGAGAGATATCGGCCATGTTCGGAGCGTGCTTCGGGTTTCCATTAGGTATCAACTCTTCTATCACAAACATATAGCAGCTAGTTTCTGGAATGCTGCCTAGCGCATAGGAAAAATGAGCCCGCCGCACTCAACCGGTACTACCTATAGTAGTAGGTAGGTAGTTGACAAGTCAAGTCGGTAGATCTCAAGTTGCACAAACAAGTCCTGTTTACTAGCGACTGGTAGCTTGTATCACACCCTTATAGCGTGTGAGACTCGGAGGAAGATATCTATCCAGTGTCGTAGCGCACACATCTGTCTCCTGTATAACCACACAAATGTGTATACGTGGGCGATTATGCAGGGAATAGTATGTATTCATGTTGAACCATTGTAACGCTAGGTCGGCTCATCATCACTCCTCCGGGCTCTATCAAAGGGGGTCATTACCAGGCTCCCTCGACGGCTATACGAATGTCGCGTTACCACTCCCGCTTCCTTCCTTCTAGTTATTGTTAGGAGTAAGATGTCGCAGTGTAGTCAACGCCAAGCCAACCAGACACCTTGCGACCAACGGACGAGCATCCTTGTTGAAATGGTACTGTACTCATCAGTAACATGTTGCAGGTCAAACTAATAGGTAGTTGTTGGTTGCCATTTGCAGAGCAGGGTGGGCTAGCCAGTGCAAATGTCGTGTGAAACTGTTAACTGACGTCAGGAAATCTCCGCTAGAAAGAAATCTCTGCTAGGAGACGGGTGCTAAATCTCTTCCCCGCAATGTCTTATACCGATGAAGATAAGGAAGAACTCGGTACTGCAGGTGATGAGATGGAGATGGGATCAGAGCTCCCTAGTATCTGTGCTCCCTCAAAGCCGCCAGTACCCTTAATAATACCTTCGTCATGTTGGAGACTGACTAGGGGTAGGTGTATTACGGCACATACATAAGTATTATGATAAGCCATTGGCTTAGTTATACTTAAGGTATGTACAGTACTCCGTATGTATTTTCCTTACCGGTATTACAGTACGAGTGTTGTTCACAAGCGCCCGAGGTTCTCTTCAAAGTGTAGTGTACACGTAGGGCCATTCTGAAGAGGGTAATAACGCCGTCGCACGCGAGTAACTCAAGACCACACACACACAGCGTTACACCTTCGGCGTGGTTGCTACCCACTTATATACTGTTATCCCTTTTCAGCCAGCTGAAGTTGTGCCGAACGCTAGGCGCCACGTTGCCCAATGCGGGACTTCCTTCATGTGCGAGCAGTTGGTACTGTGTTACTAGGGAGGACGGGCTTGGTTGATCCTGCCGGTCATGACATGAATGACCCTCTCTCTCTCTTCTCTTCCTTTTCTTCTTCAATAACACCGTTCGTTACTATCCGCAACGGGCGTAAGAGGAGAGTTGCTCGCTCCCGGCTCCCCGGGCTCCTCTTCCCTCTTCTCCCCCATCTTCCCCCCATCTATCGGGACCGAGGAAGGCGACGCTAAACAACTTGTGCGCTACCTACGGAGTACAGTACTGTATTAAGTAATGTAGATTAGTAGTTAGTCTTTATTAGTGCTAAATAGTCTCGATCGGTTACTGGAGACGATGGTATCTTAGCGGTCATCCGAAGCAAATATTGTTTTTTTTTTGAACCGCCAAGTCATCGACCTTGGGAAACATCAGCCTTGGTTGACATGGATTGTTTGCTCACCGTTGATGGATGGTTGATTGATCTGGTTGCAGATGCAGTGGAACCAAGCCATCCCCTCGCTTCGCCCAAGGATCATGCCCCGACGCCACCCTCGCAGCTTCTAATCAAGCTTCTAGAAGTATTCTTCAGTCTAGGTCGCTGTTTCTTCCCGCTCATGTGAGATAATCGACCTAGCTAACTTCCCCATTTGGACGCAATTCCGACACTGCTAGTGTACCTACGCAGTAGTCATCATCATTATCTGTGTGCTGTGCCACATATACTCAAATCCACCCACAGCACCGGTACCAAACTCCGAGCGCTTATGCGGCGTTTCCTCAGTTAGAATGGGAATCGAGCCGCAATAGGCAATAGTGATGTGAGTATCATCCCAGCCCAATCCTACCTGGCCATGTCGGCAAATGCCTTGGTCCTTGGACACGGTATTTCAATCATGTCACGAGCCTCTACTGCATATGGTGGACGGCTGACTGAGCCAATAATGGCCACTCGGTACATATATGCAAGAGAATAGCCTCCCACGCGACGACCGTCGTCCTACCGTAAGAGTAGTAGGTAGCGTAACAATGGGTCGGTTGGTGTTGGTGTAGGAGAAAGATCGGACAATTTCCGCTAAACATCCATCCCAAAATCAGCCGCCCATAAGTTATTGCTAGCGACGTCGTACTCCAGCCAGTCCGCTACGTGCGAAACTACGTGCGATCGGTCCACCAGAGTGCGCCTCATAGCAACCTACCTAATACATGGTTACGTCTACCTGGTCTGATGAGATTGTTAGGAAGCAACCCTAGCAATCGAGGTCCTCGACCATCCCACAGTATATACACTACTGTATCGGTAGATGATGACACTCCGATCAATAAGCTCACGATCACCTTTCTCGTGAAGCATTCCTCCCCTTCGAATATTAATCTTAGTATTGGCAATAACAGGGGGAAAACAGATCGCAATGACAATTCACTGAGGCCCATTCTATAATTAGCAGGACCTTGGCACTAGTACGCGATACGCCGAGACCATCTAATGATTACTTGGTACGTGCGGCTTACAGCGCACGAATGAGTTCTACCTTAATTAGATGCCGAATATTGCTCCTCCAAACTTTACAATTGACAATATTGACGGAATTGACATCGAAGGTTAGATTGACAGTCAACTTCTCGAACTTCACACTAGAAAGTTTCTACTCTATCGACACTAGGTACTTCCAACAGTGGGTATCATATCTCCGATAATGCAATGATGTATCGCTTACTGAAGGTACATCTTACAACCTTGAGAGCAATATCAAATAACAGAAGTGGCCGAAGTGATAATCGGCAACTGGCCATTAATCACCATGTCTGCGACTGGCTGAGGATCGTGTTGGGAATGCGATTCTAGGGCGGGTCAGGCGCATGGGTGCAGATGTGTTTTCGGCCCGGAGCCGTAATGTTTGCGAAGACTGCTATAGCATATGCCGATCATTTCAGTCGATGACGACGTTACACTACAGTTGACGGTGATCGACCGGCAGCTCTCGGCCAGCTCAAGAGCTATGTAACATAAGAGGGAGCTACTACGATCCTCAAGTTGTAGCCGGCATGAAACGATGTTGCTCCAGTTGGCAGTGTCTAAGCGATCTACCTACTGGCCAGTATAGTATGACGAGAAGAGAGAGAACTCGGCTTTTGTGAATCCGTGTACAGCAGACCAGGGGAACAGTATCCCAACGTGTCCCAGGCCTCCGCAGGATTCTTACCTCGTGTCAGACAGGGATCTAGCACCTGGTTCGGTCGGCAGTCCAAAAACAGAACGGCTCGATGCCTGGCAAACGATTCGACTCGGGTAATTGCTACCTGGATCATGTACTTAGGACATGGTTACGCAGTATGTGTGGTCTTTTGGCGTAAGACGGCTTTGACAAAATTAACACATGTCACCCATCGCAAGTCACAGGTCACGATATGATTTCGTGGGTTTTCTCCTCGCCTATTTCTCGGCTATTATTTCAATGAAGTCTTCCTGGTGCAGTTAACCTTTGGGAAGTTCCGCGTCCTGTTCCTTAACAGACCCCTTTTTGAGCGTATCCTGATTCGACCCTGCTGCAGGAGCACTACCGACGCAATTTTATCGTGCAGCTGGCGTTCCAGACCAGGCTTATGCCGGCTCACACTGCCATTGTCGTCCGTCAACAGACCACTAGACATTCTCCCAAGGGGGAATGACAGAACCCCGCAGCTGAAACTCTGCCCTGCTAACTGGAGGCGATATGTTTTCTCAATCGAGCCAGAATTATCAGGTCTTACTCAGGATTCATTTTAGGCGGCAGTAAGCAATACGGCGTGTATCGCCTCGAACGTTGCAGCTGCGCAGTAGTCTGGTGGACTGTGCGTAGTCAAAGTTTGAAGACAACTGCATACCTTCTTATAACCAGTATGAAAACCAGGTGGCATACAACATACGCCATAAGAGGATTACCAGTATGATCAGAGTACTGAACAAGCATAACTATAGCATACGACGTGTATGTCATGTCATTGAGACCCAGCCGTCACCAGTTACAACAGGCGTGCTTCACTGATTCCAATAGTTACTGTAGTTGCATCTGCAATATCAAGGTCTAAAACTTATAGACCTAAGTGCTTACGAACTAAGCACCACCACAAAAGCGATTATGGGTTGTCGTGACTTCTATAGCTAACACTAGGCACGGCTTTCGGTGAGCGAGACGCGCCGACGAACGGTGCCCTAGCCGAGACGAGACATGCTGCGAAGAAGAGCCGTCATATTTTCCGCGCTCGCCAATCAGCTTTGAAGCAGATTAACAAGATCGTTGACAAAATCGTGAGACCTTCTAGCCGGAGTTGGTCTTGCGTGCATGCAATGCATGCTGAAGGCAAGGCCACCAACCAACTGTCAGTTACCAGACGCCCGTTTTGCCAGGATCAGGGTTGCTCTCTATCGGGGTCCTTTACGGCAACTTTGTAATATTATCATGAGCCCAGTGCGTATAGACCCGGCAGATCTACTTACCAAAACGCAAGCGTCTTCGTAACCTATTTCGTCATCAATATTAAACCGGACCCAAATCAAGGGATCAGCCGCTTGTCTGTCAGCTTAGCTTCACCTTCCCGAAATTATCGAGTTCTCACGGCTCGATAGATGACGGGCAGGGTTAACACTCGTTGCTTATGATCCCTCCCAAGGGTCTGGCATGTCCTTGCAATCTTATCATCGTACATAATTAGCCCACTTGTCGCGTGGCTTCGTCACTTATTTTGCTTTATCTGTGGCACTCCGGTCATGGCCGGAAATGCCGGTATTAGTTGGGTTATAGTCCCGGTAGGCATTGACCTTAACTTACGCACATCTAAATATTGCGTAGGACGGACTCTAGTGAACAACCCGGATATACCCCAGACGGAATAATTCATTTCGGGCACTGCCGCTCAATAATATTGAACCTCAAGGGTCGCCGATAACAGATTACATTCTGATTCATCTGAACGAGGCCTGCTGCATGTTTCACCATAAAGGTACAACAAGGTAAGGCTGTCGAGCACTGCTGTTTAAGGTTAGCAGCAGCATCAACCTGGGGTCGGTTTCTTCCGCCTTTTTCTGCTCGGATTTCCCTATCGCTGTTCTACTTGAGACACGTCCACATCCTTCTCCCCTCCCGAAACTATGGTAAAAAAGCATCGTGTGCGACCGCCAATACTTGTGTAATTATTCCTTCGCCTTGTGCCGCCGCCGCCACATTACATATGCGCGCAGGATTCACGACATGGCGGAATGATCCCGAGCGCGTCGGTCCCAGTCGATCCGAACGCCAGGCTCGATACTTTATTACATACTATTCTTAGAAATGGAGCCAAGCTTAATATGCGGCACTGCACAGTACCTAGTATTCACGACGACAATAGCATACGCTATATATGAGTTTGGCCGAAAGCGTCCAAGTCCGTGCTGTAAGATGACCGTTAGATCGGGGGAACTATCCCGTACTAGATGCTTAAGCGGCAGATCTAGTGCGGTGTATATATTAACCCAGGAGGCAGGCTTTCTCGGTGTCTGTGTGGTTTCTGGCAGGGGCCAGAAACGATTCCGACAAGCAACCCTTCAATACAACGCCAGTCAGCCCAGGCATCAGGGGAGGGAAGGAAGGGGATCCCCCATCCCATTCCCCTGAGCTTTCATGTCAAAAGAACGTGGCGGATTCCGCCCAGATCGCTGATTGAGGGAATAATTGTTCGTAGGTAAGGGTATGTGTTGTGTTCCCTGCCGACGTCCATGTCCCTGTACACTATATACACCACAGTACCGTAGTTCTTGTCTTGTTACCGACCGTCCGTTGATTGCTGTGGCTTGGTGCGATGTCACGGTAACCCATTCACCCTAACCCTGCAACAATCTTGGTTGTACACTACACACCCATACTGGAGATTGTTATGTGTAACCGATCGTGTGATAGCGGCTGGCTGGCTCTCTCTCTCCTTCTCAGCCTTCATATGTAACGGGTATATCTTGCGAAGCCTTCAGCAACAGAGTACCGTACACGTGTCGGGACTCGTGAGCAACCATCAGAATCCTTCACCACTACTGAGTCTACACTAGAAAGGTTTCAGGGTCATTGGACCTCAAGGTCTTAGACTGTGCCGCGCGTAGTATGCATTGGTCCCTTATTAGCGTAACTCTAACATATCATCCTCATACTCCTCCTCATCGTCAGATGTCTGATCACGTATTACTGGTGGCCCGCGTATCAAATTACAGTATTCGCCCGTGGACGATACGAGAACTGTACGAGCACCAACCCACAATAGCGAGTGATTCACTGTTAGGATCCGACCTTGCAGATGCCGGTAGGTTGTCTGTTGGATGTGACGTAAAATAAAAACCGGTTTGACGATCCATCCTTATCCCGGAGCCCGCCCAATCTATACTTTCATTTCATACCGAGAAGATTTCGGCAAGACAGTGTGTGTCCTACATAGGCTATTACGTTGTTTGGCTGAAGGGAGATGGAGGCTTGCTGAAGCGAAGGGGGCAAACACGCTCACCTCACACCTGCAGTCTCCGATACTGGACAATGACAGAGTCGTCACACAACAGAAGGTGAATATTTATTTATTGGAAGGGAGGTCCCCATCTCCGGATGTTTACGTATCAAACCAAGAGACAGGGCGTAGGATCGACCGTGCCTTGTACTTCGTTACCGTTGTGCCTCACTACTGCTTCCCGTGGCTTCGCGTGCGTATGTATGGTCCTATTTGTGATGTAGAGCCGGGTAAGTACCTAGGAAAAGACAAAATAGATACATAAAATACATGTATATCTAAGATTACCAATGTATAGCGAACAAGTGCTCCATCGGTATAACTACACTACAACTCTCTCGACTAAGCCTTCCAAAAACCCATGTTACAGGCTCGATGTTACCGGCGGTAACAGCCACCTACCTGCCTACCACCATCCAAGGGCAAAAGAGAACATCAAGAAAGGAAAAAAGGTATGGGATTTTCAGTAGCGCATCGGTCATGCATGGCTGTCACGGCAGCATGGTATATGCCTTCCGTTCCCTGAACAGAACCGTATCAGCTATGCAACCGAATGGTACGCATACGCACGAACGTCCAGGGACAAACCCGTCGCGCTGCCTAGCGAGGGAGGATGCCGGGGGAGGGGGGGGGGGGGGGCGGCCGGGCGCAATCCCACTATGTCCCGGCAAACAGCGCTGTACTACCGCGTTTAAACGTGTTATTGGGCCGTCGAAAAAGGGCATTCATCCTAAAGAACGACCATATATATACACGGTTGTTACCGTGCCCTCGGAGAGAGAGAGTTGGCAGAGTAGCAAAGGTTGCTGTAACTTGGTGTCGCGGATAACGATCCTCCAGTGGGACGTCGGGATAGCTTACGTTCGTAGAGAAAGATGGGAGACAGACAGAGACATAACTGGAGGGAACTTAGAAAACAAGATCGCGCATATATGTGCCCAGTGCCATAGATCACGGGTGTCGTTTTTGCCACATGAGTAAAGAACAGAGAAAATACAATCGTGAAATAAAAGTCCTATCGCCATCCAGATATAAATAATAGTTTGCTCTCCTGGCCTGCAGGATACCTACATAGAAAGAGAAATAAATACAACCCATACGGTAAGCGAGTCCCGGCTCTTCACCGACATTTACTTTGACAGAGGAATTAGGATTCTTTCCCGCAGACACGAGGGCGCTTACACGAGAATCATGTAACCGTTACATAAACTTTCTCGTCTTACCACTTCTTTGCGTGATCTAACTAACTAACTGGGCGCCCTGAACTGAACTCGTAGAGGGCGCCATCCATATAATCTATCGAGCACTTCTCGCTGGGATTGCGATAAGTTGGGTCAGCTTGACGGGCGGGCGCCTGGTCCGAAACCAACAGGTGTGAGTCAGACAGCCTATTGCCGCCGAATGGAAAAGAAGGCTCAAGGTATGTATGTATGTTGGCAGTGAAGGGCCTAGATTTTCCGCGATTTTTTTCCAAGTTCTTTTCGGCCTTTTCAAATAGGCTCCGAGAAATCCGGATGAGACAACTGGGATAAGCTATACAGACACTAACAGGACAGTTGTATAAACTGCTATGTATGAACTTAATAACATACTGAATATTACATATTGCTAATACATAGACGCTAAAGATCAAATAACAAAAACCAGTAACCCTTCCTTTAACGTAATCTCTAGTTAATAATAGCCTTTATGACGTCCGCTACAGTTCAAGTCGCTACAAACCGTACCGGCAACATAGCAAGCATCTCGTTCCCAAGGATAGCACCGAGCACCGCGTAGTAAGTATTTGCATAGCTGGTCGTCACGTAGGTATATTCCAGAGCGCATCGTACGTAGATGGACATTAGAAGCGGGCGTTCATGAACGGGTGCGGAACCAGTTGCATCAAAAAGTATTCTTCTGTAGACAGTTGCTATAGACTGCCTCCAATGGATAACGTCGACAGGCATCATGTGTAGAAACCCTCGCATTCACCCCTGTCTAACGAAATATACTTAAAACAACATCGCCATTGTCCTCCTATGCCATCCATGTCAGTCACCGCTACCAAGACTTTTCCAGGAAAGAAAAAAGAAACTTGTACGTAGAGAGGACGTCATGGACAACGATCCAAAAGTCACGCATGGGATTGCATATGTCGAGTTACGATACACAGAAGACAGCTGAGCTCTACGGTCATCTTGAAACATACCCTAAAACAAGGACCAAGCTCCGTCTCCTGCCATGGGTGTTCCTGAATTCGTGCCCTGTCACCTAGGACTTGGGTCAGCGACTTTTGACCATACATATAAATCGAGCGAGTAGGCCTTTTCGGTAATGCTCAATCTGTAGGTGTGTTCTAGCATCAAGGTTATCACGGAGAAGGACATATCAAATGGCAAACTCGATATGAAGAAATCGAATCTCGCTTTATACTTGTCCTCAAAAAGAAACTATGAATAACAACGACGCCAACAAGAAGGGTATCCCACGAACCGCGCCCAAACAACCAACGAGGACAGACAAGTTTCTTTTTCTTCGAAAAATCCCTCATAACGCCCATTTTGCTATGCATATGACCCGCCCCTAACCGTACAACGGACACCACAGAACCCCTAATATAGTACAGGATATTCCAGTTTTCGTCATGCTGCTTGCTAGATGACAAAGCTGAATCGTGATGATTACTACATCACCTCGACAAGCTATTACTCAGTGCTCGTTTTCAAGGCCTGGTTGGCGAAATGAGTGGCATCATGCCACACCTTCTGCGCCTCGAGCATCGCACCTTGCACCTCGTAGCTCTGCGAAAGCATACCATCCGCCACGCTCATCCACAACGTGTTGCCGCTTCTCCTAGCCTGAGTCGATGCTGCCTTTGCGCTTTTCAGTGCCTGGTCGCCGACGATGCTTTGGAAGAGCTTGGCTCGCATGAGATTGAGAGCAATGGATAGTGTGTGCACATCGGCCAGATTTTTGGCGTTGTTTAATGCTGTTGCGATGTGCGTCTTGACTGCAGTCATTGGGAACGGGGGGTTCGTCTGTATAGCTGCCATGACAAGATTGTATGCCGTCCGGATCTCCATATTGGGATGTTCCATACACAGAGGACGTATTTGTTCGAGCAATTCCTGGGTGCGCTGGTCATTCCGATAGTTTGGATCCTGCATGATCCATATCAAGTTAAAGGCTGCCAATAAGGCTACCTCGAACTCGGCCGGCTTTTGATGCCCTCCTCGTGTCTCGTCTGCATTAAGACTAAAACTCGGATGACTATAGATGTTGATAGCAACCTCGAGGTTTCCGGTTCCCTGATGATAGACGCCCGCAAGATACATGGAATAGAGTACTACCGTACTTCCGGACGTAGGTGTTACCATGGTTTCTAACTGTGTTACGCAGTATTTCACTTCATCCCATTTCGTCGAAGTAGCCAAATATAGACCACGCAGAATATGCAGATAACATGTGGCCTCATTTTCCCAATCTACGTGTTGGACGGCATCTTCCAGGCAATGTGCAAATCCTCTTATTTTGGCGCGATCTAGTACAAGAGTTAGATAGACACTGAGAACTGCACGTCGGTGATTACTTACTTTTTCGCAATTGACTCAAAGCTTCTTCCCAGAGAGAAAACAACTTCTTATCACTGCGAGGTTGCTGGTACAGGAGAGCGAGACCACTGTATGTGTAACTGCGACCCGCATTAGTGGCGATGTAGAAAGTGCATGCAGTATTTCTTACGTAGTTGTAAAGGCTTCCAGCTTGCTCCAAAATGACATGGCAAGGTAGTCGTAACCGTCGCCGTTCTCACCCGGACGTATTATACTCGATGTGTCTGGGCTGATAATCTGTTGGTTGGTGGCTTGCTTGTGAATCGGAAGCAAGAGCTGCCTGTCCTGAAGGCTCCAACTTGTATTCTTAATAGAAGAATCCATCTTATCCTGCAAAGCCTTTAGCTTCTGTGAAATCATGTGAGCCGACTTTTGCTGTAGACTGCAGGCGAGATCTAAGACAAGCTGTAACACATCTAATTGCATGATAGACATGGAGTCCTCCAGCTGATATTTGGAAGCCTGGGCAATACACGCTTGTATACGCACAATGGCATCATCCTTCATCGCTCTGAGATGACTTAGCGCTTCGAGTAAAGAGGCAACGGCAAATATGGGACGGTCACCCCTTTGACTAGCTAATATTGTGATGGCCCTCAGATTTTCTAAGGCATGGGCCTCGGTTGGGTTGAGAGATTGTAAGTAGAAGGATGTCTTTAGGAAGCGAAATGCGTATACCCAGTGGGTATGTTTTACTCTATCAGGATTGTCAGATGTTGCAGTTAACCCGCAACTGAGACGAGGAATAACTTACACCTCGGCATCTCGAATCTGCCTATCTACAGCGATCAGGGCAGCCTTCTCTTTGTGTTGGGAGAAGAGTAACTGAACTTGCAGGAAATGCATACAGTACTTAAGATCGGTGAACCGGTTCTATGATGTAGGCTGTGAGCATATGCGTGCGTAGCGGACCTTGGGCGGAGTCACGTACCCTCTCACAGAGAGTTATGCCTTTTGTCAAGGCGGTTTCCGCTTCCATGACGTTGTTAGTCTCAGTACATAAGATATTAGCATACCGGAGTCGAGCCAAAGCTTCCAAACGCGGAGCGAGCTTATTGCCCGCAATGGCAACTTCGAGACAAGCGAGACCCGTAGCAATCAGCTTTTGATATTCATGAACGCTCCGCTCATCGAGGGTCCTTGCCACATCCCGAACTCCTCTTTTAGCTTTAGCGAAGAAATCTTCGGCCATACATATCAACAGCGAGGTCGTGTCTTGATGTGGAATAAGGGCTGGCGCTAAAGCGGGCGACCTTGTAGAGCTCACGCTTGGGCTTCTCGTGACCGTCTGGGACGTTAGGCGTGGGCTTGCAGATACTCTAGCGGCCTGTTCGATACGGGCGTTTGCACCAGGCGTTCTGTGTTGGCTGTTCGACATAGCATGAGGCGGGATATGGGGTGAATGGGGCATGATGGGCGAATTGACATGTTGATGATGTAGTTGCGGCGAATGGACCGGTACGGGTGAGTTTGCGTGCTGCGGTACGTGATGGTGGTTTTGAAGTTGCTGTTGCTGTTGGTATTGGTGCTGATGTTGAAGCTGAAACTGAGGCTGAGGTTGAGGTTGAGGTTGAAGTTGAGGTTGAAGTTGAGGCTGGACGGGTTGATACGAGGCGTGAGAAGGCGCGGGCGAGGCAACGGAAACCGGGGGCGGCATGTGTTGCCAGTCCATCCGTTGCGGTATTTGCTGGGCTTGTTGTTGCTGTTGCTGTGGCAGCGACTGCAGTGGCGGTTGCTGCTGTTGCTGTAGCTGACTATGGCGGTTTGGAGAGGGGATCGGCTGTTGCTGGATCGGCTGCATCATCTGAGCGGACGGGTGCATGCCGTGCTGCAACGGGGGTTGGGCATAGAGCCGCTGGTCAAAGGACGGGCCGTAGCCATGGAACTGGTAATTGGCATGCTGCTGGTGTTGCTGTGGCGGTAGTGGTGGTGGAAAGTGGTGGTGTTGCTGTTGTGACTGCGGGTGAGGGTGAGGATGAGTGAGCGGGACGCCGTGATGTTGCGCTGCTTGGTGTAGGTTTGGCTGGCGGGGTGGTTGTGGTTGCAGTTGTGGTTGTGGTGCATGCGGATGCGAGTATACGACGTTCGACGCAGCCGGCGCAAAGGCTATATTATTCTGATACTGTTGCTGGTGCTGCTGCTGGTGCTGCTGCTGGTGCTGCTGCTGGTGCTGTTGGTGTTGCGCATGCGGACTTGGCCAGGCGCTGTGCGGCTCGGCGCCATATTGAACGTGGTTTTGCTGGTTGAACCCCAGCTGTTGGCCATGGGGTAGGGGTCCGGGGTAGGTCATAATTCCACGTCTCCCAGCGCCATCTATACCGTCTCCTCTTCCTTGCTTATCCTATGCTCGCCGGTAAACTTGTCGTCGTTCGCGCTTGTTGCGTGAAGTTATAAAGGTGCAGCGTCAAGCTTGCCTCGTCGCTTTCGGATGGAGTGACAGTTGCTCGCTCCACTGACAATCGCCGGCCAGGTCACTCACTTGGCCTTGTAAGAGTGGATCCAAGCAAGGCGCGCCGCGCTTCAATAAGGTTCCCATGGCCTCGAGAGGTACCGAAGTCATGTGATTGGAAAGCTACCTAAAGTAAACTAGGCTTGTAAGTAATAAGTTCAATAAGTTCTAACATTGAACATAACTAAGTGATTGACAGTATATAGTTAGTATTTTTCCAAAAAATAAGTACAAGTGACCGATAAATGCGCCCAACGGGATAACACTGGAACAACCCAATAAGACTGCAGTGCCCAGTAATAAAACTCACTTACAACTTCTTTGTCTGTCATTGACGGGTAGTATGCTATCTTATCTGATCCGGTTATGTTTTATAGCAGACCGTTTATGCGGCCGAGGCAAGTGGGTCCGCGATACAATACTCGTGTAAGCCAGTAAGGCATTTCCCTCAACTATGAAAAGAAAAAGTCAAGATTTCCTAGAAAATTTCCCCTTTCCTCTGTTTTCGTTAGCGTTAGAATAAAAGTTGTTGAAACCATAAATCCGGATATAAACCCATATATTATCTCGACCAAATATTGAGCTGTCGCCGAGATATCCGGGGCGGTCAAGATGGAGTGGTTCGGGCGGGCCAAGATCGAGTTCACGACGGCGCCGAAGTCGTTGGCGCTGAAGGACAAAGAAGGGAAAGTGACGAGTCTGCTGCAGGTATGCCGAGACACGGTGCCGCCCTGCAACCTAAACCCGCTGCTCTTCAATGGACACCTACAGACGGTGTGGACGGCGACCAAGGCCCACGGCCCGCCCGTGTACTACAAGCGCCGCGTCTTCGAGGCCGACCACGTCAAGTTCAAGGGCAGCTTCGCCGTCGACTTCGTGACGGCACCCTCGGCCGACGAGGACAAGTCTCTGCCGCCGCGGACTACGTACTTCAGCAAGGAGGAACTCGCCGGCATGGGGTCGGACGACGACCGGCCTATGCTCGTCGTTCTGCATGGCCTCACTGGAGGCTCGCATGAGATCTACTTGAGATATGCCATTGAGTCGATGGTCGAGGATGGCAAATGGGAGATCTGCGTCGTCAACTCGCGAGGCTGCGCCAAGAGTAAGATTACGAGTGGGTTGTTTTATAATGCCCGTGCGACTTGGGATACGAGGCAGGTCCGTTATGATAGAATCACTCATATCGATTTGACTTCAACATTAGCTAATTTCGAAACAGGTGGTCAAGTGGTTGCGAAAGACGTACCCCAATCGACCACTCTTCGGCCTTGGCTTCTCTCTGGGTGCCAATATCCTGACAAATGTGAGTAATGTCTCTTGCTCTATCTAGAATTCAAGTATCGCTCTAACCCTTGACCAGTACATTGGTGAGGAAGGTGAAAACTGTCATTTTAAAGCGGCTGTCGTCGTTTCTAGTCCCTGGAACCTAGAGGTGGGCAACAAGGTGTTGAAAAACACATGGATTGGGCATGAGATATACCAGAAGACACTGGGCAGTAAGTAAATAAACATCATCCGCGAATCCACACGCCGGTATGAGGTTGCCCCGTACCCCGTTTGCCCTTGGGCATCGTGCGGATCCTCGTTGGCTCCTGGTGTGCTAACCCAATGCCCAGCGTCTCTCAGAACTCTGGTAAACAACAACAAGGCGGAGCTCGAGAAGTACGGTGACATAAGTTTGTCGGAGCTTTCCAGAGTCAAATACCTCTACGAATTCGACAGGGCCTACCAATGTCCGACATGGGGATATCCGACGGAAGACGCCTACTATCGGGACGCGTCGAGCGTCGACGCGCTCCTGAATGTGCGGATCCCTCTACTGGCACTCAACGCCGTCGACGACCCCATCGCCGTCAACATGGGGCTCCCGTACCCCGAGGCTGCCAAGAATCCGTACTCGGTTCTCTGCACGACGTCGCTGGGTGGCCACCTTGGCTGGTTTGAGCTCGGCGGCGGGCGATGGCATGGAAAGCCTGTAAGTTCAAGCACTGAAGGTTTGAAAATTCATTATCCGTCACGGAAGTTGCTAATGCGGTGTCTCGAATAGGTGTATAACTTCCTCAGCCATATGGCCTTCGAGATTGATCACAACAGCATAGATCCCACAGCGAGCAAGGTTGCGTATAGCACAATAGCGAGCGCAAGCAAATTCAACCCTATACAGCGAAGATTAGATGTCGATCTGCAAGATTGATTGTTAGAATTGTCATTTCAGTACAAATAGACAGATATAGAGTTAGAACCGGTTAGACAGGGGTATCTATAGACTACGTAAGGCGTCCGTAGAGTCAGTTGAGGGGCGTATTCAGCAAGCTTAATCATGATACACCAGCGCAAGAACTGATTATGTGGCGCTACTGTCGCTCACTATTGCTCACTATTACTCAGGCTGAGTTTAATCCGCCAATTAATGAACTCCTCTGAGAGAATGCTACCGTGCCCGACCTCATGGACTTTGGAGACCTCGATGGTCGATGAGCGCGGTTGTCTACTTATTCGCCAAACCCCTTGATCATTGATCGTGTTTCTCAGCCCTGGTTCTAATCAGCCGTGCAATGTTGACAGCCATGGAAGTGGCGAACGCGGGCGGAAAACATACAATCTAGAAAGGCGTTGGAAAAATTGATACAGGTATTAGCATCCCAACTGCGCACGCCCCTCTTTGCGGCTGTCTCGGGAATTGAGATTGTTTGGATTTCCTCGATTTTGGTAAGGATGCCGCTTTGCGAGCGGAAACCGACGAAAATCTTGGGCACACCGAGGAGGAAGGACTGGATCCAGAATTTCATGAGCTTACGCTCAAAATTGCTCATACCTCGATCGTCGCGAATTTCAGCACTTGTCTTCAGCTCGACCCAGTTGGTTGGTGCCCCTTTCTGCGAAGGCTTGGAGTCCCAAACTTGACACATTACAGAGTCAGTGTTCCTGTGCGATACAACTTGGAGTTTCAGAAACTCGGGGTACTTGGTCTTAGAAAGACTTACTGGCGTCAACTTCTCCGCCTAGGCATAAAACCGTCTTGCCTATGCCTGTGCGAACAACAGAACAGTATTGCGCTTTGTTACTGACAACAAGCTCGTCTCGGTTTTCGATGAATTCGCGGCTCACCTCACCCCAGGGCCGCGGCAGACAAGACAGTGTCTCAAATTTGTAGCCTACATTTTCAGTTAGCCACTGAAGACAACATAGGTAGTTACAATGGATCTCACCCCAGTAAGTCATGACATCGGGTGAAAACTGGCCTGGCCGGCCACGTTGCTGTTTGTTCTGTTGCTCCTTGGCATTCTGCTTAAATCTTTGGTTCTCCTCGATGAAGCTGCGCTGCTGTTAGATCAGCCCGACCTCGATTGACATGGCTGAACATAGATCCATACATGCAATCCTTTGACAGTGTTAGTAGAAACATTGTAGGCAGTTACTAGTGGTCCTACGCACTTGATAGAGAGTTGCATGCATTTCGAAGCTAGCATGAACACGACGGTTAGGTCTGTATCTTTGTCATCATTAATCTCAATTTTGACATACCCATCTCGGTCTTCGAAAGGTGCTGACATAATCTAGAATATATGATTAGACAGTTTCATTCACGTCAATGAATTTTGAACAAAAGAATCTTGTTCACCTTGGTCATCATACCACGCCATGTGACGATATTGGCATCGATCTTTTTGCCCTCCTCCTGCTCGTGAGCTATTATAGTCTTCAACAAGCTTTCTAGATGCTCGTCTACCGAATCATCATGTTTGTCGAACTTCTCGAATCCTCTGGATAAGTCTGCTCCCAATTTAGGGGGGTAGTACCACTGCAACGATGAATCGTCGAGATGGAATTCGTGTTTGTCGTCGTAGGAAAAGCATGCGATTTCCTGGAGTAATGTCAGCCGGAACTCATAGTGCAATGAAGTCTCTTGCAAAAAGCATGAAGGTTGAGGCATCAAATACGGCCTTAAGCTTGTCTCAGAGGGTGGTGTACCTTAGGCCGCTTCACTGGCTCGGACTGGCCGCTAAAACGGCCAATCGGTTGGATGTTGAAGGCTGGCAAGGACATTTTCGAAACTCAAACTATCCCACAGGTGATCTTAAGCGGGACCGAATCTCAGGAATGGAAAGATTGTTATACTTATAGATCCAGGTTGGTATGTTGATAATGTTAAATTGAAGACGATCACAAGAGGTAGGTTGCTAGCACAAGAGTTACCTACCAAGCCGCATTAAAGCCCCACTACTTGCGTGGAAATAGCAGCCTTTAACCAATCAAATGCACCATCCCATTCCTGTATTGTCTACAATATAAACAGGTTCTAGAAAAAGAACCACTCAGCATGCTCTAGGCTTCTCAGGACAGGCAAAACAAAAGATGATATTGCTAACGTATTAAGCTGTTCAAGCATACCTTAGTAAGGGGCCAAATTAATGTAAGAGCGGGCTATACAGCACCCATGGACTCTGCCTCAGCAACAAGGGAATATCGAGGACGTCCTAGCTACAATGCTATCGGCACATATACAATGACGAAGTAGCTATGAGGGCTAATCAACGTGGAATTCTATCATCAAGTTAAGTGATCTTGGCTGTTTTAAAAACGTTGAGGAAGAATTATTTTCCCTGTGTACGGTCGGGAATGGGAATGGTATCAGTTAATAATGCGTTAGGCTTGCCAAAGGATTCAGGTTGAATTCTTGAAAAGAGACCACGTATAATGAAGTATCTAATTAATATTGATCTCGTGCGCTAGTTATACTATACTTATAGAGAAAGATACAGATATAAACCATATTATCACTGAAGTTCAGGGTGAAATTTGGAGGGCCAGTATTGGATCGGAAGCACCAAAACAGAAGTTACCCTTTTTGACTAATAATGTGGGGCGTTGCCTAAGTACCTACAATACGTACAAGCATGTTGTCATGCCCCACTAAGACAACAGACCATCAGGGTCCCGCGCATCGCAATATACTATTGCTGTAGAATTGACTCCACCACAACCATCTATAACCCAGAATCACAAGCTTCCTTCCATCCAACCTATAACCCGAGAGCCGGGTCCTTAACGACGACCGCGTCCCCAGACTACCAGCCTCTTATAATACCTATCTAATATCGTTACCACCGCAAGAGCGCCAGATAACCACTCCAACGACCGCAAGCCTTCGTTTAACTACAGTAGAGCATCGCCCTGTCGTCTAATATATATACGAATGGCCGATCGTGTGCCACCACAGAACCTCCGCCAAGGCGCAAGCCGCCAAACGCGCGCAGCCACGAGCACGACAGGCGTGCGACGCAACCTATTCCAGAGCCATCTAACCCGACGACCGACGCCGACGGAGAGCTCGAGGCTCGGCGGCGGGGGACGAGGGACGACCATCACCACCACAGCCACCACCACGAACTCGTCGTCGTCCAACTCGGTCGATATGTTGCGCTTTGAAAGTGACGTGCTGTCCGAGTCTTCCGAGATTGTCATCCGCGACAAGAACGGCGAGTTCGAGGTCGGGGACCCGCCTACGCCACCACTCAACGACCCGAACGAGGAGGCCGCCCTCGATGATGCGCAAGAGAATGAACGTATGCATTTTGGCTCGCCCACCCTTTCTGAGTCAAGAAAGAGTTTTGATAAAGATCATTTGCTTATGATGATGTCTATATATATAGGGGAACGACAGAAATTGGCTGAAGCTGTCCGACAACACCAGATGACGCGCCTGCCCGTGCACCCTGAAGGTACAGTAAATGAGGGTAGGCCCGTTCTGCTAAGTTTCGCGGCTGATGATGAAAACAGAAGTTCTCGAGGCGCTCAAGGCTAGCATGAGGGCAAAGGTAGCCGCGCTAGCTGAGGATAATTGGATGTATGAAGCCGAGGAACCGCCCCGCGTCCATTGAACATGGGTTAGGAGGGGTACTGTTTGTTATAATACATATACCGGCTGTCTGTCTATCTACAGTTGTCCCTACACAGCCCGACTAATCTAGACCCTCCGCGGCCGGCATTGACGTCGATGTCGACGACGGAGCCTTAACCGCAGGCTTCCTCGAGCTCCCGCCTGCAGAAGCCCCGCCTCCACCGCCAAAGAAACCGCTCATCATATCCATCAGGGGATTGCTCTGCCGGGGCTTCGCAATGCCGAAGTATATTTCGGCAATTATCTCCAGGGCTTCGTTCCACATCTCTACCTCTTTCAGATGGCCAGCGTACTTTGCCGCCAGCTGCCGGTAGAGATCTGGGCTACCTCTCTGAATGGCAAGTAGTAACAGGCCGAGGAAATTAAGGAGTGGTATGCTGGGGAACACACGCAAGTCGGCACTGTTGCTGCTCACGTCTTGGGCACTGAGCTGGGATTCGCTGTCGTTGCTCAGTGCGCTGGTGAAGACGCGGTAGGATGTATTGGCAGCCCGGACGTTCGCCGTTATGAGATAGGGAAATACCGCTCGGCCAGCGTACAGGGCAGCCGTGTGCGCGTCGTCCTCCTTGAACCACTCGTACTCCATGCGGGCGAGCACCTCGGCGGAATCTTTGGTGCCCAACACCAGATGTCTCTCGGCATCGTACGCCTCGTGCTCTTCTGCGTAGAGAGAGCCCGCAACGTGGTGGAGCTCAGGGTCGCCGGCGGGGTAGTCGCCGAATCTCGAGGACCATCTACGGACAGCCTTCTGTGTTAGCATCGCATTACTGTAGCCCTCACTCTGTTCCTAGATAGCTAGCCTACGATCCATCCAGTGGGAATAGCAACAACATTCGTGTGAAAACGTACGATATTATTTCCCCAATGTACTTCTTGCGCGTCGGCTCCTCGCTGTCGAACAGACGTAGACACGTGAGCAGCTTGCTCTTGGTGGTGGGGTCGGGCTTGAGCTCCGCCTGCTTGTAGGTGTCGATCAGCAGGACGCAGAGGTCGCCACCGCTGCCACCCTGCCCGGCCTTCAGCAGCGACTGGGCGACGTTGTAGAGGATATCGACGGCGGCCGTCCAGTTGGCGGCCTTGATGTACCGCGCGGCCACGACCCGCGTCTGCTGCTGAGCCTCGTAGAACTGACCCTCGCTGATGCGCTGCTGGAGTCGCGCGATGATCTTGTCGATCTTGTCGCCGCCCTTGGCGCCGCTCATGTTGGGCTTACTGACAGGCTGGCCGGCGGGGAAATCGGTGATGACAGCTAGGACGTAGGATATTTTATGTTTGCGATACCCGTATTTCGTTTGAAGTCTCAGGCAAATACTCGGCTGTGTAGCGAGGTAGTAAGGTATGTAAGGCCTCTACACTACTTGTGTGGATTATAGGTGGGATTGAGTGAGATCAAGTGTTTTGTTAAGTTGCCCACCTACTGTAGCTAACTAATGCTCATAGTGGAGGGAGGCTGGTGGGGGTTTGCTTAGATCCACCCATAAGGTAGCTTCACAGCTGGGACTGACGTCCCCGTGCGTTGGGTCACGATATATGTTTAAACGCATATAGCGTCAAATACCTGCTAATTACTCTGTAGAAACCCATTTATCCACGCTAAATTCTAATAGCAAGTGTCATTGCTGCGCTCTGTGCAATTCCGAGGCTCTCACAATTGCACCGGTGTTCCACTTATGCCCCGCATTATAGACGCACCTGGACCCATCACAAGAGCGGCCAGCCGCGGCTCTCCGCAAATATATACCATATTCAAACCCTTTTCTCCAACAACTGACATGGACGGAATCGCACACGATCCGTAGACAGCTGCTGTAGTGGTGTAAGGGTAACATCTAAGCTTCCCATGTCATTAATAATGAGCCTGCTTAGGCACCGAGTTCGAGTCTCGGCTACAGCAAAATTTTTGCCAACATTTGTCGCCTTTCGTCTTTGTAACGGGCGGAATGTGGTATTAATGTTGTAGTTAAGTGATTAGATATCCATCGTGAAGGGTCCGCAAATTTATTGCCTGTCATACGTTTTGTGATACAGCCAAACCGTTCAGCGGACTACGAAACCGGCAAACGTGCACGTAGTATCACCGGACCATTCGATGTACAACCATCGTTTCAATCAAGTAATTTTCTGATACTCGCTGACCGAAGTCAATATGACGAGCCAAGAAAGAACCATGTAACCTGTTCTTCAACCGGAGTAAAGGGAGGAAACATGGCAGGCCAAAGTGCCCAAGCTGTACAATTTTTGTCGTGCAATTTCTTTGTTAACAGAGAATTTTCATTTGATTATCGGAATAAATGTATTTGCTGCGATGGAAAACTTAAAAGGTAATCTGCGTAGGGAAAAAGGCGAAGGCTGCGAGCTCTCACCACTGTTGCAATTGTAGGTGGATATTTGACGACGTACTTCGTAGAAAGGACGGAGTAAGTGACTCGATATCCACCGTGAAGGATGTTCATATACACTGTCCGTTGTACCTTTCAACGTCTTCTGAATTCTTTCGTCCTACCTCTATATAGTCCTCTCTTCTACAACATCAATTCCACCTTCGCTCATTATATCTCGTGAAATAAGGGGAAAAACACACACTAGAACTTATACTGTCAGGCTTGGTATTTGTTACCGTGCACAGGAATTGCCTAAATAGGAAATAAGACTGTGCCGGGTTGCAGTGGGCTCAAAAAAATTCCAAACTGTGTTATTCCTGGCTAACCTTGGACAATTAGGTAGGAAAGCGACTACACGCCGTATTACAAAATTGTCAAACATGCAAATTTGTTTATATAATATTTGGATCATTCTTATTTGATGAGCTGGTCTGTCAAGGCCAAGAACAAACCCGGTCGGGACTTCTATGGATTGACTGTAGATGCGGAATACGGCGTATTGGTGTACACTAGGCAGCTTATATGGACCCAGTCAACATGGCAGCACGATAGTCATCGGGTTCTTTACATAGAAAACCAGAGGAATCATTGATATATAACCTATAGTTAAGGTCGAGCTAGAATTTCCTTGATACTCTTGATCACTATCAAACGTTGTTCTCTTTACCACTGCCTTGTTCCTTGTATCAAAGTTATAAGTAGTTTTCTCTTTAAATGATGCTAGCTCGTTCCCTAATATCAACCGCCTCAAGAGCTGGTACCAGAGGGGCACCACTTACACGGACGCATCCCAACCTAGATGTACCCTCCATATCAATCGACATCCCAGGAAAGATCAATATATGCGCAACAAGACATAACGGCATTATATCAAGAAGGAGTCTCAGTACAGGTGCCTCATCGCTTTCCACTCCTAAGCCAGCTAAGAAAGATGTTGCGACGAATGCCACCAAGAATGGATTACCGTCGCAACCAAGCTCCGGATCCCAACAGACTTCGTCGCCGTCGGAAGACGACTTCAAGATCAGTTTTCATAATCTCGGCATGAATCGCACCACTAAGTTTGTGGTATATGCTGTTGTCGGGGTACTCGGCACTATGGAGACTATCTTCTGGTGCAAGGTGCTGGTAAGTACTTGAACTCGAGACTAACCTAGCTCCTAGTGAACTAATTCTATCTGACCTAAGAGTGTAATTGCTGACTCTATATATGCAGTGGCACTGGTGGACGGGTAATGAAGAGGATGTGGATGAATAAAGTATATGGTAATTGATTCGCCGTGGGTTCGAGAGGATGAAGTTAATTCGTTGTTGTAGTATATTTGGCTCCGTTCATGGGCGTTGTGTGGTTATCCGTCACGGGTCTGAGAACATGTGAATGTAGGCGTTTGGTTTAAGGAGAGACTCCCTACTCTGTACTGTATTCTTACCGGCACGATCTATGTCGCGATACAAGACCTGTACTTCTTGTATGCTTATGTATTAAAAACACTAGGATCTGTCGCTATGCTAAATTTACCGTAGGATGAACGAAGTTTTCGTAGTTTGCCCTAGGCTTTTGCTGAACGACTAAGTTGGGTAGAATAGTAGAACACTGAGACCAACTAGCGTATCCTGGTATTCCGGTGTTCTGGTAAACGTTGCAGCCACGGTAGGGTCTGATAAAATTCGCATTGGTACCTGGATGAGCGAACAGGAAAATTAAAGAATAACATATGCCGATTTCAACATCAACATTCGATCTTGATGCCATATATGCCAGCTTGAAACTTGGCCGGTGCAACTATATAACCCGTGATGTTCTGGTGAGTAGCATTGATGGTGCTAAAGTGGAATTATTAGCGAGAAGCACGCTAAAGATGTCGTGGAACAACATCTCTGATACCATACTCATTATACTTCTTCATCGTATCTCATGATGATCATTGCCCGTTGCTTAAGATAGATGACGGGACTCTTACTCTAGGTGAGCGACTTGCATACATGTTTGTTCAGTATCATGTTTATGTAAAGTTAGTCTAGTCCATATTTGAATGTTCGGGGAGGCGTTAGGCTGTAAGTTCTAAGTATGGTACATGTACCTACAAGTTAGTAGGTAAGGCATAACTAAGCGTTTCTATCTATAATAATAGTTATAACTTATTACTAGGTACCAGGTTTTACCAGATGCCAAGCTGCAAGCAAATTAGGTCTAGTGCATTCGCCGCTTTTGCTCAGGCTCGGCTCAGCCAAGTATCAGGCATGCGACTACCTACATAAGTCTATGGTCGTATGTACTGGTCCTAGCTCGTACCAGTCCAGGTTCGTACCGGTACAGGGCCCATGGCTGTACTGGTGCGTATATCGTACCAGTTCCTGGCCTGAGCACGTACTGGTCCGCATATCGTACTGATCCGCGGTCCCAGGCTGTACCAGTACGACGCCGGACTGGTACGACCCCAGACCAGTACGGGGTCCTAACTCGTGCTGGTCGGCATATCGTACCAGTCCGTCGCCCAACGCCGTACTGGTCCAAACTCGTACTGGTCCAAACCGGTATTGGTGCGTAGTTCGGGTCGTCCCAGTCCGCAGTTTTAATCGTATAATTCCATCCATACTTGTCTATACTTGGTTTAACTCAGTCTTTCTATTCTCTCTACTACTTTTTAGTGCAGCATTTCTTTGGTTTTCTAAGGATGATTTACTACACGGTTAGATAACCGGATGCAAAGCGAGCCGCATTTGGTGAGCCAACGTTGGTTATGATGCATTATCATTTCGCTAATCGCTACGGGAGGTTTTATGGACCTCTCGCATCTTCCTGGTCTGGCTGCATAGTGGCGCCCTTGTCCTCGGATCCTCAAAAAGCCAAGGGAAATGGAATGTAGATGTAATTCATCTAACATGGTTATAAAATTGCCGAAAACAAATCTTTTGATCTCACTTGATCTCACATCTTGTTGAGCTACGATTTGCTATGCTTCCAAACCCCCAAAAATCGTCGCGGCGTCGGCTCACCGTGGCGGATTCTAGACAAAGCTATTTTTAGAGTGGTCGGACAACAGGCACCAAGGTGTCCGGAACTAGCCACTAACGTCGACATCTTAAAAAGCTCCCTCGCGATCATGATCCAAATGATCCAAATCAAATTGGTTCGCAGAAAACCCAAATAATTTTTATTATTATTAAAAATCCCCTAAAAAACTATCACAGCTATTTCTTATATTCGAAACAGACATGTTGCTCTTCATCTTTGCGCTCTTGATTGTGGGAGCCCCATGTTTGGATATCTCGGCGGCAGGGTCCCTTGACGTTCAAATCGGGCTCGGCACCAGCACTACTTCTACCACTACTCCACATCATTATTGGATTCCAACGTCCTCGACTGCAGGTGCCACCCCGACGACCACCAGCCTCAATCCCTCACGCGCCACATCTGATGCCGGGGGAGTTGGCAGCCATGCGAACACGGCTCTTCCCACCGAACTAGCGATCCAAAATGTCACCAGAACTACTCTTTATAGCAAGCCGTCCTCTCCTTAGACTTAAAAACATCGTAACGTAGTATGCTATGCTTCGTCATCGCCCGGGGCCAACAGCCTATTGCCAGCATGTCATTCCCTCGCTCGTACCGACTTCCTAGGAAGTCGTTAACCCCGCAGTTTATCCCCTAACCTATCGTCGCTATGCCTCTACTTGCTACCTACGTAGTTGGTGCCCAGTAAAAGGGAGGTGAGGCTGAAGCATTAAGCTACAACAGTACGGTACTGCCGTGTACAGTGTAGGTACGGTACCGGTATCTACATTACCTTAGGTTAGGTACTAGATAGCTAAGTACATAACCAATTGCCAAGAGTGCAGACTTCCATCCAGTACACCTAGTGCAGCTTACGATCAGGATGACAAAGGTATTAAGTCTCTTTAGAATTTATGTGCTGTGGTCAGGACTGTAGAATTGTGATTGTACCGTTTTTTTTAATGGCAGGCTGATTGATTGATTTATAATCTCTATTGTGTAAAGAGAACACTGTGTGTTAGTTATATATTTATTTTGAGGTAATGGCACTAAACTCGATGGGCATGTGGTGTAATGGTAGCAACCGGGATCTCATTACATGGCAACCGGGATGTCGGTTCGAATCCGACCATGTCCAAATTTTTTTCCAGATTTCCTTTTTAGGTCAATTCTTCATGATCCTACTACTAGATCAATTTTAAGCAGAGCACCACCATGCACTTCCGATAAATTCCCCTGCAGCTCTGCACCCAAGCCATTTCTTCGGTATCAGATTCTATTATCATTAATCACATACAATTACAACAGAACGTGAATTAATAATGGAAAGTTTTAACAGGGCTATCTAGCCTTTAAGAAAGACATACCTTTTCTATAGGGGGTCTCCCAGCCCTCCCTGTCGCATAGACTTGCTACTGTTAAAAGAACCTCCTAGCCATTTTAGTTCTCATTCTCCCACAAGGCCTTCGCAACTGCCATGGCCTCCTCTGTGACTGCCATGGCCTCTGCAATTGCTAGAGCCTTCGCAACTGCTGCCTTCGCAACTGCCATGGCCTGATGTGCATTCTGAAAAGGTAGGAACAAGTCTGCTGCGTGGGGCTTTGCACACCCGCACGATCCAATTCTACTAGGTATCTATAAAGGTCTTATTTCCTTCTGTTCTTCCTGTTTTCTTGTTTTCTTTTTTTTACGGCCGGATCGAAAGGTTTTAAGGCAATCTGCTTAGGCTACTGGGGTGCTATGTGCTTAACGGGTGAGGGATGCAACTGTTAAGTTGAGAGGCCCTGGAGAGTAATTTACTAGACTTTGAGACGACGGAGTACCGTGGCGGGAAATTCCTGATCAAGGTTTTATGCTTCGAGTCTCGACAGAGGCACTATAGTAGTACTAATACTTGCTTCTGGCAGGCTTACGGGCAAACATTCATTTTTTTATTGCACTCGTTGGCTGGCCCAATGATGTGAAGAAGAAATCCGATATTCCTTTCCCTCTGTCTATTCTTACCTACTTATCGCGCATCATCTTCTTATCACTACGCGGATCTTCGACGAGCTCTGAGACTGGCTGTTGATGGGCCTCCCGTCAGTCATACCGCAAGCCGTTGCGGTTTCATCGAATGTACAAAAATAAGGGTGTTGTTCGACAGAGACACCAGGGTCTTGTTGAGTCCCTTAGCTATCTCTCCGCCAAGCAAGGCTGATAGTCCCTGCCGGGCAACGCTCAGCCTCCTGGCTGAGCTACACAATCGATACACCCCTGTGGGGTCGTATCAAAGGCCCAACATCTCCGCTGCAGTCAGTCCATTGCAGAGTTGCAGTACAAGACCGAGGCTATAAGCAGAAGGGCATGGGGACAGAGGCCGGTTCCGATTTCCCGCCAGATCTTCTCCGGCTTCCATGTATCTATTCACTTTGGACTTACCCTACTAGAAATCCGTTTTACGATAAACTTAAACTGTGACTTGAACCGTTTTTATTTCTGCTACTGTCCTACGGTCCGGTCTAGCGCAAGCGGGCTTGGCTATGCTCAGCTTCGCTTAGTTCTGGCTCAGGCTACGCTCAGGCTAAAAGCGGCGTGGCTCAGATTAGATTCCCATTCCGATTCGGGATGGTAAAACCTATCTAAGAGGTATAAAGGTTCCGTCGGGGTCTCCCGTTGCGAACCTTGCATACATGTAGGTAAGGCATTGAAACCGAGAGACGCGCCCGCGACTTGACTCTCTCGGTGGGTACGACAGGCCTCTAGCCCTATTTAGGTAGCATACCCGCATACCGTTCAAACATGAAACAAATGACAACCGACCTTATCCAAGTTTATTGCGACATGGAACATGGCTACCAAAAATGGATGACAATTATTCTGGTCCATGTGATGCATCAATTTTGGATGGTGGGAAACATTCGGGTAGGTACCGATTCACATTTCCTCACCGCATTCAATATTCGGCGGCACACGAGCCACACTCGACAATCACTCCTCTCTTCTCGTCTAGATGAGACACGGGGGGAGATTCGTCATTGCACGCGCGCACCGCCACTTTATTGGCCTTTTGTTCCGAGGAACCCTGCACGCCCATCTCGCGGTCTAGCCAGCCCAGCCGAGCCAGCATCGTGATAATTGGCTGCCCAATCTGCCTCTGCCTTGTTTTCTCAACGGTGCGTGGCTGCACTAAGCTATTCTAGGCAACGCTTGGCAACGTACCACCCTTGATTTAGCCACACCAAGTCAAGCCACCAAGCTATTGCTTGGCACCTGGGGCCCTTTGATGTCCCTTAAAACGGGATATAATTAAATGGAAGAGGGTTCTTTTTTTCGGATTGCGGGCAAAAAACATGCGGCTGTGATACCATACCATAGTAGAGACCATATGTGTCTCTTCTCTCTCATATGCTTTTTACTCAATTGATGTTTTACCATTCTTGACGCTCGTTCTCTTACCTACTTGTCGGTTTCCTTATCTGTCGTTACTACGTGCCGTTTGTAGAGAGGATTGAATACTAGTTAGTGCTGAGCTGCTGCTGCTATATGCTGTATCATGATGGCTGCCGAATTTGAGGAACCTGTTGCGGCAGGAGACAACGGTGCCACTGCAGAAGAAGAAGTCAAGTCTTATAGAGTACATGTGAGTTCCTTTTTGTTCATATAAATTCGCGTGTCAAGATGCATGTGGCTGATACATACCACTTATCTCTGGTAACCAGGTCTCATCTCGGTATCTTAATCTCACCAAGCAGAAACTTGAGATCGCACGCCTACCTCATGAACTTGACGAGCCCAAGTCGAAAGATTGGTGGCAGCCAAAGTCTCAGATTGAGCCTCTTATTGACTTCTGGTGAGTTACATGTATCCCAGTCATTGTCGCCTCTCTATTTATAAGTGACCAATTTGTCGCTTATAGCTGTTGAATAGAAGGACAATACTTACTTGAATTAATATGCTAACGCTGGCAGGCTTGAGCAATATCAATGGCGGGATCACGAAGAGATATTGAACCGTCTCCCACAGTTCCGAACAGGGTTCACCGTTCCGCAATCAGACTCACCTATCAGAATTCAATTTATCCACGTTCGCTCAGCACACGCAAGTGCGATACCCCTATTATTAATACCTTCATTTCCCTTCTCCAGCCTCTCCGTAGGCCATCTAGTCAAGCTCTTCACAGAGCCGGAAGAGGCGAACCACCAGCCCTTCCATCTCGTCATCCCATCGCTCCCGGGTCTAGGTTTCAGCGACGCGCTCCCGACGAACTCGCCCGTCATATCCTCAACGGCGGATCTGCTTGACTCTTTAATGAAACGCCTGAACTACCCCCATTACCTGGTGACGAACGCAGGCGCAGGGGCTCTTTCACCGGCACAGGTCGACTACAGACTCGCTGATTGGCTAGCAACATACTACCCAGACTCATGTCTCGGAACACATCTGATCTCCCCGCCACTGACCCGACCGAGAGCGCGACAGGCACCTCTAAGCTGGGCGAAATGGTCCATCGCCAGACTTTTCGAGGCGCCTATCTTAGGCTACCGCGCCGAGGACCACTCGGCTCTCAGGAAAAGCGGTGGCGCCGTCGCATCGTCGAAAAAGTCGACGACTGCCGCCACGACCGCGGGATTCGGATTCAGCGGAGTAGGATTCACGGAGCCCAACACCTTGTCATACGCCCTCTGCGATTCGCCCACGGGCCTCCTTGTATTCGTGATGAAGGGGCTCCGCCTCCTCGCGCCCAAGAAGGAGTTCACGCCGACGGAGATTATCAATTTCACACAGCTCGCGTGGCTTCCCGGTCCCGAGGCCGCCCTGCGTTTCTGGGCACATTGCGCGCGACATCCCGAGGAGACCAGCAGCAACGGCAGCAGCAGCAGGCCAAAAAAATCCTCCAAGAAGCCGCGTGTGGCGTTGACGGTATTCCTCGGAGACGAGATACGAGGCGACGTGGGTGTAGATGTGTCTAAAGAGACGAAACCCTCCTATTCCTGCCCCGCCTGGGCCACGACGCGTTATGACGTGCTGTACACGCACCGCGCAGACGGAGACCCGGGCCTTCTCGCGTGGGAACGTCCCGAGCTCATAGCGGCGGGCGTCCGCGGGCTCGCGGCCGCCGTGTTGAAGGTCGACAGACGCCTACAATCTGCGGGAAGGCCAGAGACGACGGCGGGGGCGGCCGAGACAGGGGCAGAGACGTCTGCCGCCACCGCCGCCGCCACCACCACCGTCCCCAAGGTCCAGGAGCAGCAGCAGGATCATCATCATCAACAGCAGCAGCAGCCCCCGTCCCCTCTTGGACCATCGTCCGAACAACGACCCCCGCTTGAATCATCGGGACTCTTAGCCCCGCCGAAGATCGGGGAACGGCTGGCGCCTGTGCGGGAGATCAGCGACGACACCAAGGTCGCGAGCAGCGATAGTCTCGCCGTGGCCAAGACCCCGTCGCCGATACCGAGTCCCGTGCACTCGGGTCCGCCACAGACTGTTGACGTCGTGGTTGAAGGGAACTAACTAAACTAAGGGGGGAGAGGATCTTCCGCTAGTGATGCAAGGTAGGAGATGACGACGCACGAATTAGCGGTAGAACGTTGGGACGATTCGCTCACACACAGGGTGGAGCTGAGTTTCTGCTGCGACCTAAGTAACATCCATCCTCTCATGTTTCGACCTTGGGTGGCATGACTTCGCCCAATAGGAGATGTGATATGGATTACATACATACTGTACATACATACATACCTGACTGCTTTATTGGGGAAGTGCCACGACATAGGAGCCTCAGACAGGCCAGGCCGGTTTTCTTGCATTGATGATACCAAGCGCTAAAAGGCGATAATGATGGATTTTTAGGACGGACATTATCTAGATTACACACCTACAAAAAATCCAATACTTAAAAAACTTATGATCAGTCTGGCCTTACTTGTTGGTTCCAATCCTGTCTTTTTATATATATATATGTTTTTTTTTTTAAACCTCTTGTCAGCTTTATTTTGGCTTCAGAACTCTCCTCGACAGGCTGGGTTAAAAGTACGTAATCTTTTTCTTAATCCGCATAGCAAGTCCTCCAGACTGCCCGGCTTTAGTAATCGTTATCATAACACGTTTTAGCAAGAACCTTGAACATACCTAGAGAATTATGCAAGTTTCAACCCCCTTTAAATCGCCATACCCCACCTACTAGTATCCTCATGCTTTCGGCCAAGTCAAATACGGCATACCGACCATCTCGGACCGCGTCTCCTCGGCCTGCTGTATTGTGATTGGTATACCGCCTACGGTCAATTTACTCCGATATTGAATTCCACATGGTTCACTCGATGACAGCTGGTGAAGTGAGCCTCATCAAATTGTTTAATTATTGTGTCGTTCATTTTATTATTATCGTCTATAATCTTTCAGTCGCTCTCGGCCGAGACAGGGCTCTAAAGCTGTCTTACTCGTACGTAATGTGACATAGCGAGGCGTGCGTGCCTCTCGCGATTGTATGATTCCTCCAAATGCTTTAATCATCATCCGACCGTCCTAACTCCAGTCAGTGCACTCCCCTGTTACCCCGTATATTTACAAATGCAACGCCGGGCTTTGCCAACCGACTACCCGTCAAGTTCTCCGTTGTCAATCACATCGTTCCCGGTGATAATGCCACTAATACAATGGTTGAACTATATCTGAAATGCCTGCTGGAGGCTAAAAAGTAGTATAGTGGGCAGGGATCGCGCTTTGAGCCCCAATGTGTAGTTCGCGCGATTGGCGAGTACAACAAAGCGTTTATGCCTTTCGCGAGCGAGGCGTGGAGCCGTTGGCCTTCTTGGAACCAGTGGCTTTCGCCAAGCCATTCTGGGCGTGGTCTGGCACAGCGTGAGGGCCAGGAAGAGGCGCCTGGGACATGCGGCGAAGGGTCTTGCGCGAACTTGGTGGCTTGCGGTCCTTCTGGTAAGTGGCGAAGTAGAAGGAGATAAAGAGAACCAAGTAGGATGTGAGCGTGCCAATACCGGCGAAGGCTGCATATTCCTCGCCAGCGCACTTGCCAGAATTTGGCATCCATTGAAAGTAGGTGGATGTGAAGTAAGTGTAAGACGCGAAATAAACGAAGCCTAATGAACGGTTAGCAAATATTTTCTCCACCCTGACTGATGTAAATGAGCTTCTCTCAACATACCAAGGTCAATGACAAACTGGATGATCTGGAGACGCGTGATCCATTCCTTCCACCAGATCTTGACACCCCTAGCGCTCTGGAAGTAGTACCAGTACATGACAACGTGAACGGTCAAGTTGAGGGAGATGACGACCCAAGAGACGGAGGTCGAACCGACGAGCTGGGTGTAGCAGAGGAAGGCGGTCGCACCATGATGGTAGCAGTGTAGGAAGGCTGTGTGATCATGAATTAGTAACCTGATACAATGGTGACTCGTGGTAGCTGGAGCTTACTCAATGGCTTCTTCTTGAGGAACAGGAACACCGTATCTAGAAATTCGAGGTACTTAGTGAGGTAGTTGAGCTACGCATGGTTAGCAGAGTCATTCAAGACTAGATTGTAAAGCCGAGGGTCTTCAAGCATACGTAATACAGAACGACCAAAGGCTTAGTCCAACCGCCTTCAGAATCGCAGATGGCATAGAAGAGACCATGTCGGAAAACGGTGGGGATGAGTTGTTCGAGGAAGAGAACGAGGAGGATCGCGCTGACGGAGGTGAGGACGAAGTTGTGGATTAAGAATAGCGTCTTCAGCTTGAAGGGCTCTCGATTGCGCATCCACTCGCGACCACCGAAGATGATGGAGTAGTAGACAACGCTGAAAATGAGGGATTCTCTCAATGTCGACAATGGGGTCTTGCCGGCGACGAATCTAAAGTCGTCGGCAGGATAACCGACAACAACCTCAAAGGCCTTGTTGAAGTACGGCCAAAGCGGCACACCGAAGGGCGTATCGAGAGTAGGGATGGGAAGAGCTTCCCACAGCGCAGCAGGTGCTGGAGTGGCCATTGTGCGTTGTATTACGCGTGGTGCCGGTGAACCAGAAAATGGAAATAGAAAGTGTGTAGTTGGTTAGTCGGCTGGAGGCGCTGGAAACGGACACGTGCTGAGGAGGATTGCTTCAGACACGAGTGACGGTGGACGTCAATGTGTAAAATACAAAGATAAGTTGAAGGAGTGACAAGAAGAGATGTAAGAAGAAGGGCAATGATTAAAAACAGACCCCTACGGACGACGCATTCGTGAACCACGGAAGTCGTGAAGAAAGTTTAACCAAACTTAATTCCACCGATTGAATAGGGAGGCAGGGTCATTAAACTACTGGGCCAGTACATTAAAAGGGGAACGTGCATGACATTTTTTTTTTCTCTCAGCGCCCGTCCCCTTTCCAGCGCAAGCTCGGGGAACCCTTGCACCACGGACTCTCGGGTCCCTCGGCACGGAAATTTGTGCACGAACCACCCACTCACCAGTGGCCTATAGACCTATACCGAGGACCAGCACCTGTCAGGGACTAGTTCATACTAGGTAGGTACAGTGCCATTGTAAGGTTATATCTTATCAGAATGCGCCCAATGAGCGTTCATATCCCACCTAACTACTCCGTTCATCGTACAGCAGCCGTACAGTAGCCCGTACAGCATACATACACGAGACTATGCTAATAAGACTGACACAATCTGCCCAACCAAGTAATCTACTTCCAACGGCACCTGCGATCCTGTTATAAAATCGGTCTTTATATATCGAGGCCGAAGAAAGCATCGAAAGCCATTGAGTAGAAGGTTTTCAAAAGAGCGGATCGGTATCTAATAGGTCAACTACAAGCCGGTTAGAAAGTCTTGGAAGGCAATGCCGGAGAGTGACCTGACTTACCTAGTTGGTCTACGGTATTCTCAACAGTCAACAAGAATAAGATTTACTCAACATGTCGGATATTGCTGGCATTACCAAAGCACACTGCAGACATGTCCTATCATCTACTATTTAATCGATACACCTTGAGCGGTCGGGAGCAGCAACCGGAACATTTATTTTTCTCACATCTCGATTTTGTCCGACACTGTAAAATTCGCATTCTCTACAATTGTAACATGGTACTCTGATTGCCAATCGTGCGGTCTTTACTTCGCCATCTTATATCGTATTCAGAACCTACGTTGAGTAGGGGTTCAGACAGAAGACGTAATAGATAGTGCTACATTGCGCACAAATGAGGGAGCATTCGCCAATAGTTATTCATTGTTTTATGCGCTATGCTTTAGATGGAGTGAATGCCGTGGCATGAGGAAGACTGCTTTACATCAAGGCTACATGTGCTGTGAGTTGTAACGGGCATACTTATGGAGCTGTCTAGCTCGGCTCACATGTCACATGTTAGACACCCCAGTTACTATAAGGAATTGCCCGTTTATACCGTGCTCAGTGCGTGTCCCGCAACTCTGAATAATATGTTGTCTACTTTGACATCCAACTAGATTAATCGAGCCCATAATGAGAAGCATGCTCCATGCTACGGTATCGCGTACAATTGTGATTCAGCTTCCCATGACACTCACCTCAGAATGAGGGTGACCGGACAATTGTATTAACCCAAACGACGCTCATAAGTAGATACCGATACCTCCAACATAAAGCAACAATTATCAAGCAGGTAGTAGTTAGGTATGGGGAGAGTGACGTAAATATCTACTTACTAGGTACATGTAGTTATCGACTTATCGACGCGAGGTTCCAGCTCACTACCTAACGCCAGGGCCACTTCGGCTATTCCTAAAAGAGCTTTGCTTCGCTTTGCTGGGTCTTGGCAGTTACCACCAGCATTATGTAATGTAGGGATCCCCACACAACCCCACAAACCCCCACACAATGAGTAATCTCTACCAATCAGAGATAAGCATTTTGTGAGCGACTTCTGCCCTGTCTGTCCTCCTGCCACTGTCAGCACCACTGTCAGCGGAATCATTCGATGGCAGATTTTATTAGACTAGTTAGGTAGTCTTTGACTCGACCCGATTCAATCCACCAGCATCCGACATCACCAACCCTCACCCCCTCCCGCCAGCCAGCCAGCCGACCGCCCTCTCAGAGACCTCTCCACTCTACCACCCTCTTAGTACTCGGACTCGCCATGTCTTCCACCTCTCTCCTCCGCGTCGCCGTCCGCGGCCCTACCCAGACCTTTTTCCGCGCATACCGTCCCGTCGCTCCCTCGCGGGCCAGCACCGCCGTCGTCCCTGGCCTGATTGCCGGCTCCAGCCTCAACTTCAGCACCACCGTCTCCCGCCAAAGCGAGCACCAGGAAGAAACCTTCGAGGAGTTCACCGCCAGGTAAGGAACATACCATTTGGAGGAGCGCTGCTGCCTCACGACCGAGCCGGCGTCGGGATAACACGGCTGGGACAACAGCTACCTCGGAGCTTGGCTGGAAGCTACAGAACGTGCCAATTGTCTTCGCAAACTTTGACGAATCTCGTTTGGAAGCTAATAAAAGCCACCTGTAGATATGAGAAGGAATTCGACAGCGTGCAGGATGTTTTCGAGCTCCAGGTTCGTCGTCCCTTTTCCTAACACCAAACACCAAACACCGATCTATCTACCTCGAGCTCCACTGTGGTTCCCTTGACCCGATTGCATCACACTTCAACAACTCAAAACAGCCAACATACAAATCTACCATGCCAATCAATCAACTAATTCACTGACTTGCTTACCCAATCCAATAGCGCAACCTGAATAACGCCTTCGCCTACGATCTCGTCCCCTCTCCCTCTGTTCTTCAGGCCGCTCTAAAGGCCGCTCGGAGGGTTAACGACTTCCCTACCGCCGTCCGCGTCTTCGAGGGCGTCAAGGCCAAGGTTGAGAACAACGGCCAGTACGAGCAGTACCTTGCCGAGCTGAAGCCCCTACGCGAAGAGTTTGGCATCGTGCTGAAGGAGGAGATGTACCCCGAGAAGGCCAAATAGATATTCCCGACAACCACCTCCACTGCGACTGAGCCCGCGAACCTCCGCCGATAAGCCTTGGGCCTAGCAGGGCGAGCGGCTGGACCGCCCAAGCTTTCCATCTCGTGACCCGGGAGAGTCGAGCGAGCTGTTCGGCGGAAACGAGGAGCCCTCTCCCCTCGGATGAGGCTTGGCGTCAGCTTTTGGATGTCACGCACCCCCAACCACGTGTATATGTTTACTACTACCTACTACTATAAACAACCCTTTTCAACCAATCAGCATTAGAGATCTGAGTGTTTCCCACCCTAAACGACGGCGAAAAGGGGCAATATCACGGGAAGTTGTCGACCGATGGCACTTGACGCATTTGGGTGAAGATAGAGGCGAGGCAGCTGGTATTTCCTTTTGTTCCGTGTAAAGCATCGTCTTTTCAAATCTAGTACCCTGTCACCACTATCTTGTCTTACGAATCTGTTGACCCCCCCTAGTGAGAGATGTCTGATGTCCGTCATGGAAAATACTTGAAATGCTAAGATACTTATATTTGATTATCATGGTAGGCCGTCATTTCACGTAGAAGCAAATGATACGGAAAATTCTCTGGGATACAGACAGACAGACTGGCAGGCACATTTATTCACGAATTTAGATAACTATCTATCTAACCTAAATTCCCGGCAACCTATGCATCGTATTACCTAATCTGTTCACTGACTCATTCTTTTTCCTGATATTCCTTCTTGTTGGATAGAAGGGCATCTTATCTATCTATCTATCCATCTTCTTATGTGTGTAGACTGCAAATAGAACCAGAACCAGAACTAGGTAATCGCGTAACAACACAGTATCAGTATCGTCAGATATGTGACTCGAGAACAAGCCGCTCATTAACCCGTTCCCATGTTTTTTCGTCCGTTTGTTTTCGTTCGTTCGTTCATTCATTTATTCAGTCGCCAATCGTTGCCAAATTTCCCGCGAGTACATGTACGTACGTACGTTACGCGAGACAAGTTGACGGAGCGCAAAAAAACCATGTATGAAAGAAACCTTCGGAAGGGAGAAAGACGTGTAGTAGATGCGGAGCTATCGTCCGTTTTTGTCTGTTTCTACATACAACCAGAAATGCTTTCCTTCCTTCCTTCCCTCCCTCTCCGCCACCACCATGTCGTTGATCTTTTTCAGAATTCGGTTAATGGCGAGCAAAGATATGATAATTAGTTCTCCAATGAACGAGAAATCTCATCGTGCATTTGGGTATCAGACATCTAATAAATAGGGCAAGGCTCCCGGGGGGAGGATAATAGTGATATGGTACACAACTCAGGCATAAGTCGATTCCTGCCTGCTCTTCGTACAACAAACAGAGAAGTTCCAAACGCCGTACTCAAATCGCCCAAGGGGAGGCCCCGCTAGCCCTCTAGTAAAACACGATAAATCAATCCAGTTTTACACAATCAACCAATCTATATGGTTAGTCTGCGTTGTCCTTCTTCTTCTTCTTCTAGAAGCGCTGGTCACGCAGGTGCGCAAATCTGTTGGCCCCTAGTCCCTGATTGAACGGCGCGGCGTTTTGCATACCGTTACCCGAGCCGGCAGGTCCATCGAAGAGAGCTGCAGGTGGTTGAGGACTAGTCCCCCGACTGCTACTCGGCCCTCCCATTGCGCTCGGGCCCCGGGTGCCGTTTCGTGGGCTCATGACCCCTAGGGAGCTCAACCTCGGGCTGCGGGGGACGCTGGACTGTCTTGTCTCCCTGCGTCCGCTCCTCAGCGACTTGAGTTCTTCTTTGATCCTGTTGAGTTCCGCAGTGCGCTCGCGGACCAGATTCTTCTGCTCCTTTACCTGTTGAGCAAGTATTCGAACCTCATTGCGGCTTTGGACTTTGTTGACCTCGACAATATTGTCGTCGGCTTTACGTTGCAGCTCCTGGATCTTGTTTTCGTAGCCTCGATTCTCCGATGATAAATCGATAGCGCGCTGAGATGCTTGATTGTACATATTCTTACTGTAATCTAAGTCGCTCTGCATCACGATCAGTCTCTTCTTTAGCTGCTGGACGTCTGTATTAGCCTCATTCAAGCCCTTTTCCAACTCCACCGCCTTGACAAGATCGGGGTTAGATGAATTGAGGAGCGCATTGTTAGCTTCAGCGAGCTTCTTCTCTAGTCCTGTGCGTGTCGCCTTCAATGTTGCGATTTCTGTCCGGCAAGATTCGAGACTTCCACCTAACACTGAAGCCTGTTCTTGTGCAGTTTTGCAATCAGCTTCGAATATGCCACGCTCCTTCAAAGCATCCATGTATCTTGTCTGAATGTTATTGATAGAGGACACGTAGCTATCGACCTCTTTCTGGGCTCGGTCACTTAGTTGGCGAAATTCGTTTTCCCGAGCTTTGCTTTCTTCCAGCTTAGACTCCATGTCAACAAACTGTACAGTGTCAGTAACAAAATCCTTGAAGTGGCTGATGAGGAACTCTAACTTTATCAGACAGGGCTTGCAGCTTGTCAATCAACACCACAACAGTGGCCTCGTCCGAGCCATGAGTGATACCACCCCCGAACAAGTTCCTTACACCGTCGCTAATACGACTCAAAGATGTTATCACCTGTGGTTGAGACATCTTCGGCCTCTTTGGGAGACTCTGATCATTTTCATCATCAACCTTGTCCTCATTAGTATCTGACTACACTAGCACACCAGTTTGACTCACATAAGAACGTTTCCTACTATCAGGGTGCCGAGCGGTGCTAAGACCTCGACCACTGAGCTGCGTCGCTTCTATTTGGGAGCTTGCTGCATATAGATCATCAAAGATCTCGGTCGGGACCGATTGGGGTTCCCAGTAGAAATCATCCTCGTCATCCTCGGGCATCTGGATACGCCTGGCAAACTTCTCGGCAATGGAGAAAAGCGGTTCTGAAAGATCCGGCTCCTCGACGTATCGCATTGCTTTCACTAATGCGAGCATAAGCACGTTTTTTCGTTCTAGTGGTTGCAAATTTTCCATGATGCGCATATTTAGGTGTTGTATGGACGCGACATTGACAAGCGCTAACATGACGGGAGGGGTATGTTGATTCGTTGAACGAATCAATTCCTGCCGGAAGGTGTGGTCGAAGGCAATAACGACGTCCACGTCCACGTTTGCGGAAGCCGAAGACTCTTCATCTGAGGTAGAGGAGAGAGAGACGGTCAGCGGATGTTTAGCATTTGCTGCACTAACGACCTCCTGACCCGATCGAATGTAGTGGCAGCCTCTACTCTGTATCACATGGCCAAGCAGATCCATCAGCCTTCCTGGGCGGGCAAGTATTAAGACTTTCTTATCCGAATTCAAAGCCCGCAGATTATCAATTAACTCAGCCACAAAGGAAAACTTCGCATTTGTACCGATGACGTGTTTCGTGATCTGTTCTGATGACATGGATGTGAGGCTGTCCAGGAAAGGAGGGAAGTCGCATATATCGAAAAGTTGAGAGAACATCATATCAAGCTTCTCGACAACATGTTCCCGCGGCGTTTCATACGGGAAGATCCGGAAGGAGGCGTTGTATTCATTCATTAACGCTTCGTTCTCACGGATAATGTCGTTATATTGAGGTCGGCTACTTGTTTGGAAAGGGAGTGTGATAAGATACTCGTAGGGACCAGTCGGCACGTGGGGCAAGAGGCTCAGTGGATAATCTGGGTGCATCTCGTCTTCGTCTGAATTACTTGATGCAGGAAGAGGACCAGAGGCAAGACCATCGTCCGTTGGAACGGAGGGGCTACCCTCTACGTCATTCTCGATAGAAAGTGTAAGATTGGACGGGTTTAAAGTCGTTGGCAGCTCCATTGGAGGCGCATCGTATGAATCCAAGGACAACGAATCTGTTAGCGTATGCCCATGTAAAGGAACAGGGTCGATGTGAGCTGGCGCTGACTCGAACGATGGTCCGATTGGGGTCTGCGCTGTCCCGGATGGGAGGGGCGGAATCGGGGATATTAATGGGGCCGGCATGTCGATTGTCGAGGGCTCTTCATCGTTTAAATGCGTATCTGCTTGAGGAGTATCGTGAGCAACATGAGCGCTATTTTCTAACGGTATTGGTGATGATGCGGCCGAGGGTGTTGATACTACTGCAGAAGACTTGTTAAAGTGCTGCTCCCGGAGGAGTCTGAATCGCTCCTTGGCTGAGAGAGGCATCCCAGCTGCGGATGTGCCATCCATGTCAATAGGCGTGGCAGGTCGGACTTGCTGCGGTGGTTCAACTGCTGTGCAACGTGGCTCAGGCCCGCCACTACCCCGTGTTGCCGATTGTGACTTCCGAGGTGATGCAGCGGGTGATGCAGCGGATGATGCAGGTTCGTGCCCTTGAGAAGCAGCAGTAATCCTAATATTGCCGTCTAACTCGCTTAGGGCCTGACTTGAGTCCTCGGACTCTACCTGCGCGCCCTCTTCTCTAGGTACCGTCTCAGGTACAGTCCTATCCTCCTCAAAAACTAAGAAGTCCGAACGGCTCTGGGAAGTAGCGTCACCGGGGTGACTACTGAAGGGCTGAACAATCTGAGCCGCTTGGGAATTGCTTGGCGTCGAATTTCTATTAGTAATATGCGAATCCTGACTTTCCGACCCTTGAGAGACCGGCGCGTCGGGATAATGTCGAAAAGATTCGGGGATGGTGGTGCCGTGAGATACCGTCAACGGAGAGGTCACGGCAACAGTTTTGAGGTCACGCTCCAGTTGTGTTTGAAAAACCGGACTTGAATCATTGACGGGCCCTTGGAATGGTCCGGTAGACGTTATGGGTAGCAGACTTCGGTTCTGGTTGGTGCCAGGGTTGACTCCAGAGTTCGTGGATAGATTTGGGTTTGCGAAAAAACCAGAAGTGTCAACAATCCGCGTGTTTGGTTGATGAGAAGGGATGCTCGACGAGGGAGAAGCGCGTGCTGAGTCCTCTGGTGGCCCTAGCGGAGCTGGCGGATCCCCCGAGTGTTGGCTTTCTACGAGCAAATCAGGAGGCTCGGGATAGCTATTGTGCGCTTCAGATACCGATGTGCCGGATATCTCTTGTGAATCAGGAATGACCCGTTGATCTCGCCCAGCGATGCCACTCAGACGCGCCCGCTCTATCACAGTGGCTTGTGAAGATGCTTGGCTCGCAATGACCTGAAATTCCGAGGGGTCGAAGGTCGGCAACACACGTGGAAGCTCGACCACTATTTGCGCCCCCCGATTCTGCGCAACCTGTCCAGCCTGTGGTAATTCGTCGCCCTCTGGATCTCCAGTATCCAAGCGACCCGAAGATGAAACCAGTTGCTCGCTCGACTCTGGGCGTGGCGCTCGGAGATCCGAGGCAGCGTGAGACGCGTCAGTTCGCCTACGTTTGTGAGCCCTCTCTTCCGTATCACCAGACGATCTCATAGGTGTGCTGTCAATGTACCTCTGCTCAAGATTTCGCTTTGCCCGTCTCGGCTTAAGCACTACGGGATCAGTCTCGCCCGTTGATTCCAGCGACGGTGGATCCTTGTCGTGACCCGGCGCATCGGCGGCCTTGGATTCTCTCTCGGTTTTCTTGTCCCGCCAGGCGTTGATTGCAACAGCTGTCACATTCGCCGCCGGTTCCTGTAAACCTGGTTAGTTATGAATGCGAGGTAAAAGGGGGTTCGGCGGGCCGGGGCATACCCAAGTCGGGTCGTAGCGGCGGCCGTTCTGATCGGTGCCTTCCCAGTCGATCAGATAAAGAATGCGCCCGCGCTCTATCTTCTCGTCGATGATATCACGGATCGTGAACCAGCCCTCGCCAGATTCTGGCTCGGCCTTTTGTTTTGGCTTCTTAGACTTGGGCTGCCCGCGGGGCTGGTCTCGAGGTCGCGTCCGGTGATCGTGGGTTTCTTTGGGGGGCCGTTCTGGGACCGTAGTCATTGACCGGGTTATTATTGTTCGTCGAGGACGATCTGTGGCGGCGTGCAGCCCGTCGTATTAGCCTTCCCCTCCAACAAATGCTGCGGGTGGGCGGACGATGAATCGAGGAGTCTTGCGAAAAATGTATCTCGTCTGCTGCGATGGTATATAGAAATAGGTAACGCTTACCGTTGCCGTCCCGCGGTGTTTGCGAGTCCACTGCTAGAGGTGTAAGTCGTGGCCGACATAGGGTCATCTGCGGCTTATCGCTGGGAAGCTATCGACATGTTACTGTACTTACTACTGCTGTACTCGAGCCTTGTATCCGGGCTGACAGGGGTGGGCTGCAGCCTACAGGTGCCGAGGCCTGTGGCTGAGAATTAGCGTGGCTGGCCGCACTATCCAGGGCTCGTTAGCACCTGTACTGTACAGCTGTACTGTAACTTAGGTACCTGGTAGCAACCTCCAGCAGGCTAGCCGCCACTTACATGCAACTCTTACTTACCTTGGGTAACGTCTTTCGCCCTGCCAAGAACAAGGTAGTGGTGTGATAGTACAATAGGTACAGGTCTACCTGGGCAAGTGGTTGAAGCAGAGTGATTATGCGAGCGTTATGCAGGGTGTATCCTCGCAGAATAAGGTAATGTTGCTTTTAAAGTATCTTCGTCTCAAGTTTAGCTCAACAACTGATGAAGTGAGTTGATTGGTAAAACAAACACCTAAGCCAAAACCCAAAAGATGGCCCCTTCTTAAATGCTTAGGCTTAGGCAGACAGACAACTTCTGAGGCGCTAAGGAAACCTCTGCCTGGAGATAAGCTGTCGTTTTCATGAGAAGGTAAGGCTTATGAAAGGAAGGTTAAAGAAAGAACCATGTCACTGTTGGTAGGAACTGCTCAGGACTTCGTCTAAAATTTAAGCTCAAGTACGTGGGGAGAGAGCACTCGGGGGCAACTTAAACAACGAGATGTAGGTGACAGCCCAGGTTTCTGTGCTAACCGTTGTTCTCGGGGTAACGGGGTAACCAAGGACTTGTTAAGCTCTCAGGTAGTTGTTCTCGAAACTACAAGAATAAGTAGGAAACCCCCTAGCTTGTGAATGGGGAAGCTACTATTCTTGCAACGCACATATGCATGTCTTATTCGGTCGGGTGCTTTGGTTTTCTTCATTATTTAGACGTCTATTGAAACCTTCAGTAAACTAGCACATCATTGAGTCTATATAATTTAAGTGTTTCACTGTGAGTCTATCTGAAGGGGAAAAATAAAGAGGAAGTGGAGTTTACGATCCCCTCATATAGAATACGAATCAATTATAAGCTTCCAGCTGTTCTCAAACAAAGATGTTTTATAAACTAAGTGCTACAGGGTCAACTGTCAGCATCCAGCAGTCACTGGAAAGCTTGACTTAAATCGACATTATAACGAGCAATAGCCAAAACTCCTACTACATACTAGGATGGAACAGACTTATCGCTGCAACTACTTCAGTTAGGAAGTCTCCTAAATTCGGCACCTACTAGAGTACGAGCGTACCATGACTCTTAATGCTAATACCTCTTAATGTGGCAGCTTCTTTAAAACAAAACAGTAACTTGTGTAAGCTAAAACCTCTCAACTAACTCCACGCTAGACATGTTTTACAGCCCAAGATAGCAACCATCCATCCGTTATGATAACAACAGATCCCGACAAATGTCGGTGTAGTATACAAGAAGAAACCAACCAAGATGATATGACGTCAAGGCTTTTCACCCTAGCCGTTGAGTCCCGTCGAGTCTATAACCTCCACGCTCCGAGCCCCCTTTCTAAGTTAAGAATGATAACCAAACCCCATTTTTCCATGCCCAAGAATAGTGAAAATATGCCTAGCTAATACTGATACAACATTTTACAGTATATCCTTAGCTAGCACCACCAAGTGGTACATCCCGTGTTGCTTACTGAGCGAGCAGCTCGCCCGAGTCGATCATCCTCTTGAAGTCGTCATCAGGCGCCTCGAACTTGTACTCCGGCCCCCGGACCACGCGGTCGACCTCCTCCAAGATGAACGGGTAGACGTCCTTCCAGGCGTTGCGGCCCATCCAGCAGTCGAGGTGTCCGTAGTCGGGCACGACGCGGCGGCGGTACTGGATGCCGCTGTCGTGGCGGGAGCTGAAGGCGTCGGTGAGGACCTCGTACGTGCGCTCCGTGCTCTCGGGGCTCAGCACGGCGTTGTCGCCGCCGACGAACAGCAGGAACGGGATGCCCTTGAGCTTGAGCACGTTCTCGGGCGTGTCGAGCCGCTCGTACAGGGGGCCGTTGGACATGACGTGGCCCCGGAACCCCTGCTTCATGAGCAGGTGCAGCAGCGTCATGTTGACGCCGCCGAAGAACCGGTCGATCTGCCGGTGCGTGGCCTCGTTGAGGTTGCGGTGGTTCCAGCACCGCCCGAACACCAGCGAGACGCGGTGGCACGTCGCGTTGTTGCAGATCTCCTTGCGTTCGTCCGGCATGAGCCGCAGCAGCTCGTTCAGCCCCTTCTGCACGTAGCTGTCGTCCTTGCCCGTGCTGCAACTGAACCAGTTGCCCGCGAAGAACCGGTACAGCGTGTCCGCGGGTATCGGCAGCGCCAGGATCTTGATCATGTTCATGGAGTTCCAGATCGGGTTCATGAAGACCTGGCTGCACGTCACACCCTTGATCCAATTCGCCGGAATGCTGCCGTCGAGCAGCCCGGTCGAGAATGCTACGCTGCCCATGCAGTGGGCAATGGTGTAGATCGCTTCCGGCTCCGGCTTCACGTCGGTCTTACGTTCGGAACCGTCATTCTTGGTCTCCGCGTAGGTAGGATACCTTTTGCGGATGAACTCGAGGCAGGCCCGGAGGTCGAGACGTGTATCAAATGTCGTCCAGTTGTTCTGGGCTACCATCAGCACGCCGATACGATGGACCGGGATGAACACGCGATAGCCGGCGCGTTGAAAATAGTTCACCGCATTCATCCGAATCGTGGGCAGTGCGAAGATCTGGTGATCCACAGAGGCACCTGGTACCATGAATAAGTTCTTCGTCTGGACTGATGTGTTGGTTGGTTCCCACACGTGCAGGCTAGTGATCACACCATCGCGAGCTGTGATTTTATATGATTTGGTTTGGGGCGTGTGGTTGACGAAGCCTGTATATGTCTGGCTAGGATACTGGAGTGGCGTAAGAGGCGCCAGGAATAGAGACATGGACTTTCGCGTGAAGAAGGTCATGAAGTTCGCAACACTCTTCACTTTGTCGAAAATATTGCTGCCCGTCGAGGTCAATGTGAGCATCTCAGAAAAGAAGTCTGCTGGCTCAATTCGCATAATGCCCTGGGCAACGATCTTGCCTTTCGGATAAAATTCGTCGTTTAGTTCCTCCCTCGGTCGTCTAGGAGATCGCTCTGTGATAGTCACGTAGAGCGTACTTGTGGATCGCCAGAACTGCATGGGTGCCAGCGCAACTGAAGAATCTACTACCTTATAGCCGTGGAAGTGTAGTCTCCGCTCATTCGTGCCGTACATATCGAAATCGTAAGTAAGATTTCGAGTTCCCGGCGCTTTGGTGTCAACGAGGAACAAATTGAAATTTCCCCGTCGAACCATAAAGGGAGAACCCTCCAGTGTTGGGCATGAGAAACTGCCCGTTAAGTTCGCGGAGTGCCTAGGATCGTTTACAACGGACCTTGTGTTGAAAGCCTGCACACTGAGGAAGAAGCGTGCTGTCTCACACAGTGATTTCGCTGTTCTAGCGGCTAGTTCATAGTCGTCGATATTGTCTCTGAAATTGCCGCTATCGTTGGGGTGAAGGCGGTGAATGTGTCCAGACATCACCTCGGTGAATCCAAAACCACCATCTTTCATTCGACGGGCAGACGCGATTGATTGATGGGCGTGATAGATTCCGTCATCTTCCTCATTCTCTTCTATAGGTTGCCGCTCAAGAGAATGCCTCCGTCGGTACTTCGGGTGTTTAGGAGCTCCAAACAAATCTAGGACTCCGTTCTTCTCGGTACTGATATTGAGATGTTTGCGCTTTGCATACAAATCCAAGGAGCGTTCTGCTAAAGCGGTGATGGTTGCAAACGGATTCGCTCCCAGAGAAGCTGGGATGATTGCACCGTCTGTGACAATGAGGCCATCATGGGTCTCCTTGCCATCTCCCGTGAAGACTTCACCGGCATGGTTAGTTACACCCGTGTTGCCGTCATTAGCCATATAGGCACCGCTAAGTTTACGTTAGTCAATTGTATTGGAATCTGAAGCTTAGAATTGAAGGCTTACCCGATAGGGTGGACCGTAATTTGCTGTTGGCTCATTAGAGAATAGAAGGGGTTCTGCACGAATGTCCCTCCAACAGCCCGGGTAGCCTTCTCCAGAACGCGATTCAGGTACTTAACATGATCGCTACGGCCAACACCGATAAATTCAAGGACTGGCTTGTCCTCTTTCAGTGTCAGATACGCTTGGTTGCCTGTTATCTGTCAGAACTGAAGAAGAGTTATAATAGTGATTAAGGATGCTTACTGTCATGAGACATGATAAGATAAACCTGGGTCCTCTCGATTGCGCCCCTTCGGAAATATGGTCCCAAGAAGAGACTGCCGGCACGGGCGATGTTCGCCTGAACCCTTTGATAGAGGGACTCCCCCTCCGTCTCAATATTGCCAGGCATAAACTCGAGGAGGGCTTGCATGAAAGGAGCAAACGCTCCTGGAATAGCACCTTCCTCGATAACATATCCATCCAGAGGATTAACATGACCCTTCCTGTTGTCAATAATGCCAGTAATACAAGGCCCGATTGGGTGATACGCGGAGGGAAATTGTCTCCCCACAGCATTAACCTCGTGGTCCGTATTGTATCTAATAAGAGTTAGATAACGCCCAGAGCAGGACTGAAGTAAGCGCAGCTTACCCGAAGGCCAACATGTCACCATTTCCGCTCATGTTTTGGCCAATCTTGTCACTCATCTTCAAGCCCATCCGTTTGCTCCGAAGTAAGATTTCAGTGGTGCCGATTGCGCCGGCGCCGAGAAATACAGCCTCTTTGGCATGAATCCACATCAAGTCGTCATGAAGATTGGCTTTGAAATGACCGCGATTTCCGCCGTGCCAAGCGAAGTAAACGAGATAGCCGACACCATCGGGCGATTTTGTTATGTATCGTACTTCTGATTCGCAGAACATATCGGCACCCCAGTTCCAGGCATCAGCAAGGTAGGTAACGAGTGTGGTGGTCTTCGAGCCATCGTTCAGGCCAGTGGTATCTTGCCCCGTAGAAGCAGAAGCGGACATTTCAACGCCACAGCTATTCGGTCCGTTGCGGAATCGGGTTGTCTGTTTTACTCGACTGAACTTCTCCGACATATTTAGGTATTCCGCTTGCCTCTTGAGGAGCTCGAGCTTTGGCAGTTTTGGCCAGTCTTTCGGGTACTCCTCGGGTTCGAGGACTTCTGCAGCCTTCTCGTAGTCTAGCCAAATTGAATATTAATCAACTGTGAGGACAGGTTGAATTTTGGTTCCGCGGGGACAGGATAGCTACTCACATTCCTTCAAGCAGCCTTTGTTCTCTCTAATTTCATCAGGCCATTGGTCCATTTGAAGCACCTCCTCATCAGCCTCCAGAAAGACATTGGCGTTTATCAGACTTGTTCCTCCAAGCCCTACCGGACATATCAGCTATGAAACCTCAAAGTTCTGACACAACATATCACTTACCATTACCAACTACTGCGTTTTGGCCGTTGCCAAGAATCAAGTGGTACATGCCAGTAGGATCTCCGCCGTGGACGACCTTCTTAGGTAGCCATCGTGGCACAAATTGGCCCGAGTAATGGAGTTGGTCGAGAGCGTCCCCTGTGCCGGTTGGGAATTCACCGGGCCAGCGCTCTCTGCCACGCTCGAGAACGCAGACACGCTTACCGGCGCGAGCCATCCGTGCCGCAGCAACACCACCGCCATAGCCGGATCCAATGACAACACAATCGTAGGCGTGCCGCATCAATTCCATGGGCTTTGAAATCTTAGGGAAGGATGTTGTCTTGGGATCATCGGCCCAGGTTCGTATGTGCGCGAAGGGACGGGATCGTGGCCCGCCCGCTTCGTGTTCATGGGAGTTGTGGTCGTCTGTGACAATTGAGCTCACCAGGTTACCGTTTCCTGTACCATTCGAAGAACTCCGGCTTGATGGGCGGGTTTGCGGGCCGACAGGCCACGTTTCTGACCGGGAACTGGGGTTGTTCAAGCCATTCAGGCCGTTCAGCCCATTGATGCCATTGATCCCGTTCACTCTCTTGTGGATGCCATTGACGGCCCCGGTGCCGTTCGTGTTGCTATAATCTACACCAGTCGACTGTACCGCGTCCGCGCCACCGTCCGAATCAATTGGGACAGCTGCCGGCATGGTCTCGGCGTGACCCGCGTTCGGGATTTCGGGCCCAAACAGTCGGGAATACACAACGCGGGCGGAGGGTCAAGACAAAAAGCAATCCCAGTCCTCCTATAGATAATGATTAGGGGGAGGTGTATTAAGGGAAATTAAACCTGGATAGAAGATGTGCAATAGGATAGGTACGTGTGTGTATGAAGCGAGACTATCTTGCACTCAATGGCACTTGGGCCGCCAACGTCGGCCGGATTATAACTTCATATATATGATCAGAGACGTTATGGGTTGTAGTCTGGCGTGGAGGAGAGAGTAGCACCCTCGACGGGTCACAACGATCAATATAGGTTCAGTCTTGGTAGCAATGATGACAAGATCATCCGACGAAAACAGCCCTACACACCCTTGCTCCTTTTTGACCCCGGACCACATATCCCAGGCCGCTGCACCCGGACGAGATTAGAGGTTGGGAACCATGTCCGCTGTTGCAAGACTAGACTAGTTCCTGGAGGCGTAGTGGCATTGCTGGGGGCTAGGTTAGGCTGAGAAAAGCATCGATATCATCGATATAACTGGCAAAGACAGACCTGCTTAGCCGAACTGGCTCTCCTGTATGCAGTGCCTACTTCAATTGAGACGTCAGATGATGCAATACTGTAGCAATCCTTTTGGAGAATGAGCTTTCGCTATGCTCATCACAGGTACTATGTGTCGCTCCACGTACGCAGTAGTATACATTACTAGTCGATATTCTTCGCATGGGCACAAATCAGAAGATGCGCTCCAAAAGAAGATTTCGAGAACGGATCTACTGCCCAAAGCAGCAAGGCGCCGGAGCCATGCTGCTCGTTTAAGATAATTGAAGGTACAGGGATCCAATTGAGAAGACGATAACTGCTGCAAACCCCATCCGCTGCATGGCATGGCGAGACTGTGATTGGTGATTGCCCAATATTATTTATGTTTGTATTTCCATGCAGAACACTCTCTAGTTACTATGTATAAGTATATCGAGCTTAAATTAGTGCTGATGATGACAATGACACTACAGTAGGTACTGCCTACTACTGTATGATAACGGGGCGACCACGAGTATTTGTTTACGCTACACAGTAGTTAAGTTATCCCCTGTAATCTATTCGTAGAGCACAGAGACATTCCCAATGTCGTGCATGTGGTGCCTTATCTATTCTTATATAACGTTTTTGCAACGTTGCTCATCCGTCTGTTTAAGCAAGCCAAGACAAGATATTGAGTACTTAAGAGGAGCCAGCGAGAAGAATCCTTCCAGTAAGTGCCCCAAGTGGTAAGTGAGCGGTTGAAGAATGAATCGCATCTATCCGCAATGCAGGCAGTATAGAATAGAACGTAAAGACTGAACGGCGAACCGACTCAATGCTGTCGCAGTCGCATTCGCATGTGCCGACACCAAGCAATGTTTTGTGTCTGTCTCGCAGCCAAGATCTGAGCTGATATCTACTAAGTACAGTAAGGAACAGCTGAAAAGCGAGCTCGCTCATTGGCATGCACAAGGGGGGCTGTGTAATTGGCTGAAGAACGACTCCAAGGGTCTGAGCTGATCATTTAGTCGAGGTAAGCAAGGCCCAAATTTAGAGTCCGACCCATTAAACGTCAAAAAGCCGGAGAGCCAATCAGCGCATCGACTAACCTGAAAGACACTAACTAGTCTAAAACGTGCACGTTTTTGAATAAGTCCAGGGATTGATTGCCAGTTTACCCTACAGTAAGTATAATCTTACGAAATACTGTAATTCGATGGGTACGGTGTTCGAGGGACGAAAGTGCAACGAACCAACTTCACTTCACCTTGGCATCTTCACTTCTAAGCTATCGACCGGTGAACAAATCCCCCACCTAAGAAGAAAGGGGAGAAAGGGGAGTGAGGGTCCTAGTATCAAGAATCTACCCAAACCCAAAACCCGATAGGCAGATTATAGGATTTACTGCGGCTGACATTTCATCGGCTTCGACTACCGCATGGAGATCATGTACTCCCCGAATAGCATCCACTAACCTACTACGCTACCGGGTACTACGCTACTGTACAGCTCTCCCATTGTTTCAAGTCGATACCGAAATTAGTGTTGCGGCGGAACGGTGATAAGGCTGAACGTTAATAGCGTACATATTGTAAGTCAGACCATTACACTATACCTCACCTCTGCCTGGTGCCGTGTTCAAACCCCCCGTCAATATCAATGGGGCTGCTATGAAACTGCCTCGCCAGTCGGTGGCTCCATTAACCCCCCAGAACTAGTGTGAAGGATTCCGACCACTCGGTCATGCGAATGGAAGTCTACCTATAACTACTACTAAGTAGGCGAGGCATCATGGAGGTTGTCAAATCCTTCTCGCCTATTTTTCCGAGCGACGACAAGTACCATGCTTCTCCTTAGTCTACAGTAGTCTTTCTCAAAAGCACGTCCCGGGGGGCCATCCTCCCGAACATAGCGCGGCCAGGTCTAAAGGCCCGACCACCGGCGACGAATAGGACAGCATATCAAGAGCTCACAATACAGCTGCGCCGGCTTTCGAGATGTGTTTGTATACGAAGTAGTATAGAACTTATATCCTTGTTCTTAATATACTAATTCCGATTGAAAAACTGCACTTTTGACAAAAACTGCACTTATTGGATAAGCAGAGCTGCCAATCGCCAAATTTAGTTGCCCGTCTCCAAAATCAGCGATGGTCCGCCCCCATTCGGCAGCCTCCCAGCTGGGATGGATGCGTTTGGGGGCACCTCGGGACAAGGACTCGAGAGGGGTCTGGGAGGAGAAGAGGGGGGCAGCATCCCAGGAGCATGGATACATGCATTCTCTCGATCGAAATGCAGAACATATGCTCGACGTTGATTTGCTCGCAAGCGCCCCCTCGTTTGACGGCGCCCAACTGCAATGCGACACCAACTAAGTCTACGACATCACTTGTATCACTTGTATCACCCACGATCTACTCGTCTCTCTAAGCGCCCGCGGGACAGTGGTGTGTGGGTGAGATATCATATTAGGTCTCTCGCCACTAAGTTTGGACTGGCTGAGACGTGTATGTCGTTGCTTTGATCGCTCGCCTCGCCTCGCCTCGCGCGGTAGTTAGTTGACGTGTGTCACAATGTCGTTACATTCGAATCCTAGGATGAGATGAGAGAGAGAGAGAGCGGACAGATTTCCTCAATGACGAGCGATCCGGGCTCCCCGCGGGGCAGAGGCCGCCTCGCGCCGTTGATCGAAGGGTTGCCCGCAGCAGCTGAATTATTACTCCCGAACGTAGGTAAGCCCGGTTGGTAGTGTTGACCAGGTATGTCATTGACCGCTGCCGCTGCACCGTTACAGTTACATCCCAATCAATGCATCCCGGGCGCACACAGCCTTGTAACATGGTCCGGGTCCCCGTGAATCCGATGGATCAGTCGTGACGTTGTTTTCTGCAGCAGTACGGCGTCGCTCCGCTACTTAACTAGACTGAGCCTGACATGTGATATCGGTTACTCTCATATCATAACATAGGTACTGCCCATAATTGCCTTTTATTTGCATTGTCTCTTAAATACAAGACAGTTCAATTGTTGGTGGAGGAGTCCGGTACGAGGGAGACGTCATCTACTTACAAAGAACGCCGCAAGGAAAGGGTATCCTAGGACATTGACTTAGATTGACTTAGATTGTCTTAGATTTCCCAGTGCCTCGGACTAGTAGCGTGTTCCCAACTCTGTGGACAGGATCTGAAACAGCGCAATGCATCCATTGGCTCCCTCACACCGACGTGTCGCAAACAGCGTCGGTGAACCGTATGACATAACGGGGACACCCGGCCACGAGCCCGGACATGCCTAAAGTGAGACTGCTATGTGGCATCCATTATCGGAAGAAGAAGCTAAATGTCTGTTCTCCCACCCAGACATGTATCGGGGTTCTTGCAATCGTCCATTATCATGAGGACTGTCACCCCCAAAGTGGAACTTTTCCCCGATTAAGGATTTAGGACTTTCATCTTGGAGAACCTAGTATCCGACTATCAGCTCATACGAGGTGTGTATGCTACTCCAGGTCAACCAATAAGAAACAGACGTCCTATGTTTGGCATAGCATCATCAAACAAGAAACGCACTTATCATGGCACAACCATCAATTCCCTGGAGACGTGTAGTAACCCATATAGTTCGCTATACAGTAATCCCCGGCACTATTTTAGGATTGCCTCGAGTCAGTCTCAATGGTAGCCTTCCCCCGTGTAGACGAATATAAGGTAGATACCATGGGTAAAACCACGGCCGAAGGGCATTTTGCGCCAACACACCAACCCCCGAGCACCGCCTTCCCCAGATCGAAATATCCGCATCACGAGATAACTTACATATAATACTAACAGCCACGAAGAAAATCACCCACGAGGATTCCGGGCGTCTTAACCCCAGGGAATCGGCATCACATGTACGTAACGAACGAGGAGAGACTGCAGCATGTGGTAGCGTCAGGGCCTCCCAATGTGCCATTTTCGGTGTTCAATCGGGGGGTATAGGACTTTGTCGTCGTCATTATTGATTCATCGTTCGCTGCGCGAGTGAGGCGTATAGTGATTGCTACCTACCACGTGCGGTGACATGCTCCAGATCCTTTGAAATCCCCCCGGGCGAGGCATTCTCTATTGTCTATGTAAGGTGGAGATATTTTATCAGATTATTGTGAATAAAGGAGCTGTAGTCGCCTGATACAAACGCCTTAGCATTTCAGGCACCTTAGAAACAACAAACGATTTTATGAAAGTATCACGGCCAGCCACCTGATATAACCGACTACCTTGGCTTGCCTACGCCTCGCGAGAAACCAGTCGAGCTGAACTGTGAGTGCTACCATCCAGGTATAAACCTGTTTTTCTCGTGAAATGGAATTACCACTCCTGGACCGCAACTATTGGTGATTCACATGTGATATAAGTGCATACAAGCAATTCTAACCGAAATCCTTCTCTCAGTTGGCAGATCATGCGCGCAACCATACACAGACGCAGACTCACTCAAGCAGAAGCGGTTTACAGCAGTTACGAGAACATAGGTAGTATCAGGTTCGAGTGACTATGTATACCTAACCGGCTATCCAGACAACAAAACAATACTGCCGAGTAGCAAAGAGAGTACACGTGCTATGAAAGAAAAAAAAACAAGGATCTTAATCATAATCGTTTTGATTCATCATCGTAGCAATTTATCCTTCCAAGTAACGCCCTGACGCCGTTGCCCAGTGAGTACCTAGGGTATCAAACACCCAAGAAACAAAACCCATCCGTGCCAATCATCCATCCATCACATGCCTTTTCCTTCACCCCATGAAAATCTAAAACGCCACCCAGGCACCAACGGCCAACATCCCGTTGCATTACGGGACGTATTGCCTCAAGGAAGCCCATTCGTGCCATTGGCAGGAGCAGGAGCAGGAGGAGTCTTGGAAGCCCACCAATCGCCCTGGTCGCCCATGGCCTCGACGACCTTGACGAAGCCGGCGATGTTGCTGCCCGCCACTAGGCTGGGCAGCTCCCCCTGCGCGGTGTCGACGTACTTGAGGGCCGTGTGCAGACCGTTGTCGAAGGCGTTGCGCATGATCTGCTTGAGCTTGTCGTCGACCTCCTCGCTCGTCCAACTTAGCCGTTGGCTGTTCTGCGCCATCTCCAATCCCGAGACAGCCACGCCGCCGCAGTTGGATGCCTTGCCGGGAGCGTACCAGATCGATGACGCACCCTTAGTCTTGCGGGCGCCCTCGAACACGTCGATGGCGGCTTGCGTGCAACCCACTAATGGGTCTATCAGCTAACTCTTCTCTTTTGTTTTTTCGGTCTTGTGGTAATGTGACATAGGAAGGAAAGGGGGAAAGGGGGCGCAAAACTCACTGTTCGAGCCCTCGGCAACAAACAGAGCGCCGCTCTCAACTAGCGCCCGAGCCTCCTCCTCGCTGACCTCGTTCTGCGTAGCGCACGGCAGCGCGACGTCGACGCGGCCGACGTGGACCCAAGGGCGCGCACCCTCGATGTACTTGAAAGATGAAGTGCCGCTGAACACGGTCAGGGGCTTGCGGGCGAGCTTGACTGTCGCGATCTCCTCGATGTGCTCGGGGGTGAAGTGCGCGTCGCCCTCGGCGATGAGGCAGCCCTTCGAGTCTGACAGCGACACAACGGTTGCGCCTAGCTCCATGCACTTGAGCGCCGCGTACTGTGCGACATTGCCTGAGCCCGAGATCGCCACGCGCTTCCCCGCGAAGGTGCCCTGTTTGGCGTATTTCATCATCTCCTCCACGTAGTAGACGAGGCCATAACCCGTAGCCTCTGTCCCCCCCAATATGTTAGCGTGTGCAGCTTTCTCCGTTTCGTCGCAGTCAGGGGGACTCAGGGAGACGAGTTGTTTGCTTACCAGGTCTGATCAGACTGCCACCCCAGTTAAGCCCCTTGCCTGTCAAGATGCCCTCCCATTGATTTCTCAGCCGACGGTAGGCGCCGAACATGTAGCCGACCTCCCGGCCACCAACTCCAATATCACCGGCAGGAACATCAGTGTCAGCGCCGATGTGTTGGCACAGTCTTGCCATGAAGGCGCCGCAGAAGTTGCGGATCTCATTGTCGCTCTTACCCTTGGGGTCGAAGTCGGCTCCTCCCTTACCACCGCCCATGTTCACTTTACAGAGGAAACGATCAGTACATATTGTATATAAAGCCAACATGCCCGTTCCTTCCCTTTCCGTAACCGTCTATTGATGGTATGCAGATAATTGGGGGTTGGGACTTCGGTGTGCGAAAATGAAAGCGAACTTACATCCGGTGAGAGCATTCTTGAAGGTCTGCTCGAAACCAAGAAACTTCAAGATAGAAAGGTTGACGGTAGGATGGAATCGTAGACCGCCTTTGTAAGGGCCTAGCGCCGAGTTGAACTGTACGCGGTATCCGCGGTTTACCTGTAGGTTGCCGGCGTCATCTGCCCAGACCACACGGAACTGGATAACGCGCTCGGGCACCGAGACGACCTTGAGTGCTGTCCGGTACTCGGGATTCTTCTGGAATAGTGAGCTATCCTCGAGCGTGCTGACGAGCTCTGAGAGGTGATGTGTTAGTGTGTATTCATTTTACCGGAGACATTGCTGCTACCACGTGCGGCTCAAGGTACCAGGGTCCAGCACATGTTCTTCATAGCGGGGATAGCCTTCCTTACCTTTGTAAGCCTGCTCGAACTCAGGCTCGTGTGGGAGGTGAGACATGTTGGTAGTATGAGTGTTGTACTGCTAGTAGGACAATGACGCGGATGTGAAAGATGAGAACAGAGAGGTTTTGTCGTCAGTCTTCCGTCAGGGGGGGTCTGTCCACTTATAAGTCGAGGCTGCTAGGGGGCCGATAAGGACAAAGTTAGGTTTTACACAAGCTGTGCACCTAAAATACGATTTGTCGTCGGTCTAAGTCGAGAGAGATAACGGAGCAGGCAAACTGAGTTACAGTGATGTCACGAAATATCAATGTGAAGAGGAGCAGATTGAGGACGCTTCTGGTTGGCATTGCAATGTTATATACCTGTAGAGAGCCATTGTATAGACGAGGCAAGGCCACATAGCCCGCATACTTAATGGATCATGATGATATCCATCAATTTTTGTCGTTTCCTTCCATAAACGCCTCCTATCACCGCATTCGGCGTTGATGTTGATATGACTTATTTCGAATAATAATGTCGGTCCCGGGAAATCTCGCGTTAGGCCAGAGGGAGGCATGCTACTCTGACCGGCCCTTTAACCCGTCTAGTCCCGAGCCTGTCTGTCGCACAGCAGCAAGACCGATCCCAGGAGGATAGAGGGTTGGAAGGCTGGATGGAAGTGAGCAAGACCATGCACATGTCAATTCGTGGGGGTTGAAAGGACAGGGCTCTGGACGGGGCTCCGAAAGGCTTGGGTTGGGTCGCTGAAGAACGAGTTAACTGGAGCTATACTGTTTGAGGCTAGGTAGGCTCTGACCTCAAGTGGGGGAGGCTCAAGGAGGGGTCCTGGCCCTAGATAAAGCCTGGGTCTTTGAATCCGTAACGTACCATTGGATTTAATACTCTTCAACGCTTATTAATTTTCTTTATTCATTCATAACCAACTCTGGTTTCTTACTATTGAGATAGAAGAGGCGTTCTGGACGATCGTTAACTAGGGCCGGGTCCCGACCCCAGACAGCCTATAATCCAATATTATTTCGGCCGAGTACGGGTTATATACTTATGGGATGAAAGTAGGGCAAATAGGTATACGAACTAACTGACAGGTTATATTGAACCCAGATAGATGTTCGCTAGATGCGGTATAAAAGCACGTGTTTATATACCTATATACACCTTAGTCTCAAGTAGATAATGATGTTTGAGAAGGCGAAACTTCAGGCACTTCGTTGGGTCATCTACAAAAATCGTCTTGATTTGGTCCAGAAACCTCAAGTACCTCTTTCTCATAATACAGTGTTTATGTCCGGGCTTTAAGGTGTGTAAGACTAACAGTGCCGAAAGCTGGGAGGTTTGAAACCTAACTAGTCTTGGGAAACGGCCGAAGCGAGTGCAGCTTTGTGGGGGTTTGCATCTCAGCCGTCCTACCAGCTATACGACGACATCATACTCTGTACAACAGCAGTCCCAATTTCCCTCAATGACCGCATTGCGGTATTTAGTGCAATATAAGTACTAGCTTCGATGTGGTTGACATTATATTAGGCCTGCATAAGCGTCGTTCCACGTTTCTTAGTCTATCGATCTGTAGAGATTCAAGGCGCTGACACATGCGGCCCGACAAAACACCACGCAGCAACTATTAGCTAGCCTATTGTCTATGAGGTATTCTCCTGCGTGTTCGGTGGAATAGTAGTAGAATTTTTTGATGTCGAACAGACTGTAGCACGTTCGGGTGTAAGACGGCACCTAAACGACCTCCGTTATTCGGAGTAGCCAAACTCTGCGTGGTAGATCGTCGTCACCGCTGGGCTTTGCCATATTGCTTCCAGTATGCGTCAACCGTGCCCACGTAATATCGAAGGACCTTACCGGTTCCCTTAATTTAAATCACAATCACAGGGTAGTAGAGAAAAGCGTCAAAAGGTGCAGGGTTTGTAAGTCTCGTGACCCCAACACATCCCATTGTCGCAACAGAGCGCCATATCCTCGCTACGCATAGCCAAAATGCCGTCAACTTCTTTCATTCGCTGTAATATTCATAAAGTATCACCGTACGTTAGCTGTCATTTGCGATCCATAATGCTACAGTGGTTGGACCAATGAAGTTTCGCTGGTCAACTGCAAGATACTATGTACCGGGAAAGGTATGCTTGCATAGCGGACACATGTAGCATGGCTGAGAGGCATGACGGCGCTCGCCGACGCATGTAAGAGTGCTGCAGCAGAGTGGACCTGCACGTTGCGCATTGGGAACACCTACGAAGTACAGTAGCAGCAACCCTGTAGCGTGCCTACTGTACACTAAATATACCATACCGACGGCGCCTAAGGGGGAAGGGATGCAGCTCTAGTTAGAGTGCTTGAACCAGGTAGGTAAGATGCGGCAACTAACTCCCCGTGGATGGGCTCGGTGGGACTATAGCAGAGAAGGCGCTGTAAATTTTCACGCCAATGGTGGGGTAGGGAGGTAGAGTTAGAACCTCCGACACCGGTCCAAAAGTTCGCGGACCGACTTCGCCTTGGGTCTTTATCAACAACTCCATATTATAGTTTCATGCTCATCATCATATTCATAATGCCTACTAAGTAAGGTACACGCAGCGCATGTGTTTCAGCATGCTGATAATAGCACAGCTAAAAGCAGGCAGAGCTAACCGTCCTCACCATCTTAGCGAGCGAGCAGACTTGACGTGTACAAAACTTTCAGTATTTATACTCTCGAGGGTAACTATAGGCATGCATTAAGTAACTAGATATTGTTCCAAACCTCGAATGCTCATCGTCATCAAGAATTGACAAAAGGCGATGGGCCTAACAATAAACGCCTAAAGAACGCCTATGCGCCATGCCCTGATGCATCATTACGAACACCCTACCCATGTTTCCCACCGCGCGCCGAGCTCTCACCACAAAACTGCCTGGTCAAAGTCGAATCTCTTAAGCTCCTTCCCCGCATCTTCGACGTCCTTCTTGGCCTTCATGCGCATATAGAAGATGGGACAGTCCTTGCTGCTACAAATAACCTCGCAGTGCATGCTACCTTGGCACCGTTGGCATTGCGTCCAGAGCCGCCCGAAGCGCACCTCAAGATCCGATACCTTGTCGAGCGTCTTGTTGTATAGTTCGCCGACCCGCGGCGCGCAGTTCGAGCAGACCGCACCCGCACTCTCCTCCTTGCCCACCAGGGGCTTCTTGCATCCCATGCACGTCATGGTCTTCTTCGCGAATTTCATGAGACCGCCCACTGTTGATGCTGCTACTGCGATGGAACGCGTGTGCGCGCCCGTGAGCAGTGACTTGGCCTTCGTCTCGCCCAGAATAGGCTCGAAGATGCGACCCAGAGGTTTAGCAAGCTGGTTATCCAGGTAATATCTCGTATCAATGGGAACGTTGTTCTCGAGGACGTAGATGGGATCTTCAGAGTTTTCAAAGTTCTTGGAGCCTCTGGAACCTTTGATCATGACATAAGCCACGCGGTCACCTAAGCCGGGCGCAGAACCAGCGTCACGTTTCTTCATGCGCGCAGCTAGCTCGACATGAGCTTGTTTGGCATCGTAGGTTTCTTTGGTTAGAGCTTTTGTGATCACCAATTTCGACATGTCGACCTTGTTCTGTAACAATTCTGAGATTGTTTGTTTAACGTATCTAAGTAGGGGATCAGTATTTTGAGCAAAGTGCCAATTTGGACTTGGAAATCAATCTTACTCTTCAGCACCTGATACGTCCCGATCAATCAAGATCATACGAAGCACTTTCTCGATAACGGTCTGCACTAGCAAGCAGTTGTCTCGTCGAACCGTCTCAATACCCTTGGTATCCATTTTGTCGTATTTATCGGGCCTTGTCCAGAAAAGACCAGCGTAACGTTTCTTGTTGATCAGTAGATATGGGTAGTAAACTTTTTCAAATTCAAGCTTGATTGGTTTGGTGAATTTGGACGATACAAAATTCGCTGCGTCTTCTCCAAGTTTCATGGCTTCAGCAAGATCCTCGGTTCCGAACTTGACCATGACGGAATCCGTGTCACCATAGATGACCTGGGCGTCATGAGAATAACCATTGGCAATATTATAGCGTTTCTCGACCTCGTCTTTGGTCTTTTCGATCATCTGACGACCGTAACTCGTCGTGCTACTGGCGATCTCGAGGCAGGGAAGTTTGCCAGTTGTTGCTCCAGTTAGACCATAGACACTGTTGGCACTGATTTTCAACGCAAGTTGCCGACCATTCAGCACGGCCTTTTTGAAAGGGTCCGTCTCCACTGCAAGCTCCCTCTTCGCCTGTTTTCTGGCTGACAGCAATTCTTCCAGAATTTGGGCGAGTAAGCCTTTTCGTTGCTTAGCTGTGACAAACATGTCACCATTTGGTGTTACAATGTAGTCTTCGTCCTTCTTAAGACCAAACTTTTCAACTGCTGGTTTTTTTATGAGGGTCGTGTAGCAAAGATTGTGAGCTTGCATGATACTAGGGTATAGTGAAGCGAAATCGAGAGTGGCAATAGGAACTTTATAATATCCACGACTAGGCTCGATAACAGTAGCTCCTTCGTATTGGTCATCTGTTCCTTCTGCTCTCATGTTTGGAATCACAAGCTTTTGCTCTAAAGCCTTCCGGAAAAGCTGACTTAAGAATTTGATTTGTTGTCCGCGAGATAGAAGAAAATTGAAAGGAACACCTGTGACTCTAGCCATTTCTGTGTAGTTAGCCAAACACGAAAGCTTGTCCATGAGCCTTTGGGGTAGATAGGCGTCCTTCAGGCAGTAAAGCGCTAAACGACGCCTGGATTCCGGTGTTCCGTTGAATAACTCTGTGATCATTGTATAATGGACGTCTTCCTTCTGCTCTCCTAAGAAATGAGCGCACACTGAGTTCAACGTGTAACTACGCAGTTGATGATCACGCTGAATCAGCTGCAACAAGTCCAACTGGAGACGGCCATTGGTATTTGTAACTTTGGTGTCCCGACTACCCATCTGCTTGCTAGAGAGATTTGTTTCTCTATGGGCCGATCTAACGCTGGGCAATCGGGTCCAGTATTCGAATCCGTTGACCTTCAAATGCTTCGCGCGGTCAAGGAGATAGGGGAAGTCAAAGTTGGCAATGTTGTAGCCAGTGATTAAATCGGGATCAACCTTGTCCAGGAATTTCTTCCAGCTCTTGAGCATTTCGCCTTCGTCATCATAGTCAAGAATTTGTGTGGCCACAATTGGGCTGGTGGTATCGAGACAGAAGACATTCCGGATGAAAGGCTTGCTCTCTCCGTATCGGGTGACAACATTTGCAATCTGAATGACTGGATCTTGGTTTGCCTCAGGAAATATACCTTTCCGGCCGGCACATTCGATATCAAACGATAGGATACGCAAGGGGGCCATCTTAGACCATTCGCCTTTAGGTTCGTGGGAAATCAGATCAATATAGCTAACCTCTGCTTCAATCTGGCAGCTCGAATGCCGGTGGGCCTCATCGATGAGTCGGTACTTCTTCGCAGGTGCTTCAACCCATGACATACCGGGGATCTGATCAAGTTAGCAAGTAAGTCCGAGTATCTGGAAAGAATCCATACCTTGCAGTCAACCATGAATCTCAAGACATATTGAAGGGTATCGAACGTCAAGACGCCGCCTTCGGCCGACTTCCATAAACCCTTCCAATTGGCTTTTCCGGTCTCGATCAGGGTTCGCACTCTTGCAATGAATTTGGGGTCGGTCACCGAGACCTTTATGTACGGGCTTTGTGTGTTTCCTTGGAAGCCATAGATGTTTTCCCTCAAGACGACTTGGCACGAGTGGATGGCAGGTTGATGCTGAGCCAACTGCGTCTCAAGATAGGCTTTGAAAGATTCGCAGTCATTGGGTGTAAAGGAAACCGGCGCAGCGACGTATAGGTAGTGCTTGAAGTCGGTGACGTGCAACATGACCGAGTGGCCATTCTCGGTGACACCAAACAATTTGACCGTGGGTCGGCCGCCATTGAGAAAGCCCTCCTCGGCTTCGATCTGCTGGAAGGTGAGGCTATCACGGTTGGGGTCGAAGTCGACGACGGGCGGGCGTTCCCAGGCCTGGTCTTTCTCTGCGTTGGCTTGCCTAAGCTCGGAGATATCTTGGCTGAGCTTCTCGAGAACTTCGGACTCGAAGGCGCTTTTCGGCTGGCTCGACCCTAGCTTGGGGCCAGGTTTTTGTTGTGAACTGTTGAGGCGCGATGCCGGCGAGGAAGTGAGAGGCTCTAACCGACGTCGCTTTGTGGTAGATGGTGTGGAGGGGACGATGCGGCGGCTGGATGCGTCCCCAAGGGCACGCTTTTGAGGCAGAATGGCTGTCGCCATGACTGCTACCTGTGTGTGTGTGATGTGATGTGAATGGCGTATGTCCTACGTTGAAGCGATATGAGGGCGTATATTGCTTCTCGTTTTTGAAGTTGTGGTGGTCCGGTTTGTATAGTTACTATGTGGTTGTGGTATACAGTTATGTTGCATGGTATAAATGAAGAATGGGGCGAGGTCCCTCCCTTCCGTGGTGTATTCTGTACCTACCCTATACTGTAATAAAGTGGTTTTCAAAAAGCGCGTCAGCACGCGCTCAGTTAGGACCGGGATTCACGCTAGTAGTGGGGCCAATTAAGAAGGGCGCGTTATGTCGCAGAACGCAGAACGTAGAACTTGCCCCGCCACAATTCTCTCAGCAATGCCTTCGAAACCGACGAATTCAACGGGTAAAGTTATTCTTCCAATGGGTAAGGTTATTATTCTAATTGGTAAAACAATTTGTTTAAGGAACTCTTATACACTCATCCTTTACCTAATTCCAGTGCTTAGCTTTGGGCACTGGCCTATCCTTAACCTAGCCCTCTCAAAAGGACTTGCTCTGTACTATATGAGAACTAAACCACAAAAAGGGTCTAGATGGTCAGTATGAGGGTCGAACTCATGACCTTCGCATCACCGATATTACGATCTCTCATAATATTAGTACGACGCTCTAACCAACTGAAGTAACCAACCAGATACAAAGTGGAATGTAAGATAGAGAATTCCAGTCACAACAGCGTCTCTAGAAAGTATGTCTGTATAAGGCCACACAATGAGCCGTTTGTATAGTCACCAAAATGCAGTGTAACTTATTGGTCGTGGTGGGATGGTAATCTGGTGGTGGACAGTCAAACTTCGGCTACGGGCCTGAGATTACAGCTGGAACCGTCTTGCTCTTCCGGCCATGCGTGTTTTGTTAGTATTAGAATGGAATTGGCGGGGAGGAGGGTTTGGTTGGGGCGGATTGCTGGGGGGAGGTAGGACGGTGGGACTCCGTTCTGTCCAGAAAGAATGAAGTACATGTGGAAAGATGGTCTCCATTGTCGTGGTTGTACTTCTTTATCGAGAAACGTTACTGGTCCTAGTAGACAAATTCTTTCAATAGTGCGTCTGCCGACCACGGTGCCGAACTCCCTTCGATGGTCGGCTAGCATTCGAGCAACGATCTGCCCTAATCGACTGCCTATAAGAGATTCGAAGCCCGTCTCGTACTTGGTATATTCTAGTCGTATCTCGTGATCATTTAAACGGACGATCCTGTCCGTGAGGGACCTGGTAACGGCTTCCTAGGTGTTATACGGACCCAAGGGACTGGGACCACCCGAGAGCCTTCGGCCAAATACCGTATTCCAATATCATGTATGTAACCATATGAGCGGCAAGGCTGGCTCCCGTATGTGTTTAATCGAACAAGACAGGCTATCCCTTTGAATGACGCTTCGGCTAGGTGACTAAGAGTGGAATAGCGGGACCGCATACACAGCCAGATACACCTAATACAACAACAAATAATGCTCAGATAATACTATTATTGTACTCCCTAGTGTGGGATATCTTGAGACTGGCGTCAAATTTTTCTTTAGCATCCGAATAACGTTGCCCGTCTGGGATAGGAACTCGGTTGGTGGCACCTTGATTAATGGGATAATATTGCGTGATATATTCGACCAGAGTGCCGAGCTTGAGGGGACCGTTGGGAAATAGACGAGTCGTAAAGTTGGGCGCTATGTGGTAGGTCGGCTGTTCCTGCTTAAAGGCCTCGTTGGCCTTTGCGCCATTCAAAGGGATACGAGAGCGAGTGAGGGCCAGGAACGAAAGCGAGGTTTTCGCATATAGAGACCAAGGTCGCCGCCTGGCTGAAAGGGAGGACCAGACCTTATGGCCCTCTTGATGCCCCAGATGATTATTGCAATTTGAACACTCTTCCAAGCCCTTGAAATCAAGCCCTTGTTACACCAGGCCACAATCTTGGTCTCCGTATTAAGCACCGTGTCGACCCAAACCACCCGAAGCTTGGAGGGGGGTATTAAACCTTGGCTGACCGCATCTTGTACGTACGACTGCCACAGCAGCTCGGACATTGGTAGACGTTGATCACGCAGATTAACGGTGATCCACCTTGTGTGGGGAGCTTTGAAGACGAAATCCGACTCGATCTAAATTCTCTAAAGCGCCTCTCTGGAGGTTAGCCGAGGAGGCGAGGTTGACCCGGTCTATGCACATAAACCTCCCCTGGAAATTCCGATAGTACAATAACCTTGCCGTTATGACCTTCCAGGGTGGGCAGCAAGGTCGGATCCTGACGCCTCCGCGTGGCGCTGTCCGGGATTCGATGGCTATAGAATTAAAACTACCATGGCCGGAGAGTGCTAAGTTCAGGAACGCATATGCGGTTATGAAAGAGTGATACGGCTCATCATGTGTTTCAGAGCTTCAAGGGGATGTGGTTAGTGTTTGAGGACTTGAATAACAAGATAGAATCTGGTACTAACTGAGAATTAGCCCCAGAGAGATCGGCCAAAAGCTGTAGATCGAAAGATAGCAAAATTTTGGGGAAGACCCTCCCGCGGATAAAGCTCTGTTAGCTCATATTGCGGGTATTGCATGGTCTACGGCAATACGGTTACGTCGCTTCTCAGTTCATTGGGCGGATCAACCCAGCCAATTGGTAGAGTAGTCGTACCGAGATGGTTCCACGTAGGATCGATTTGGTCCCTATCGAAAGCCTCCCCGTTCAGCGCGGCCTTGGCTCGGCGAACGGCTTCCCACGTAAAACCGTTCGTGTCGATACCGACTCTTCCGGCATGTTCCATAACATTATCAACCCATTTCTCGCAAGCTTCGGAATGCTGCTGGTTCTCTATTTCGGCTGCTAAACCGATAGACGGCAGCGTTTCCCGTTCCCGGTAGATTAGGTCGAAAACGAACTCGAGCGCTGTATCAATTTTAACTCGGATTATATTTATCCCGTCGTCGTCGTCGCAATCTGGTCTATTTACTGGTAATGCTTTCCCCGAGTCGTATAAGGACTGGAAGCTAATGGGAGAACTTAAATGTGTATCGTCTCCCGTCCTAAACAATAGTACTGAGTGCTGGGAAACGACCCAATCTCGTCGTTGCTCCATATACGCGAGTGGTCCCTGAATCTCCTCGGGCGTTAATACAGGGTGCCATATTTCAGACTCTTTGTGTTGCGTTACTTGATTATCTACGATAATGACAATCGCTCGAAACAGATGTGCCATTTCCCGGCCTCTGTTTTTATAAGTTCTGACATTCGTAAGCTGTGGCGGCTTTGGATTCCTAGGCTGTGACCGCATCTGGCTGGAGCGATGCGTCGATGGGCTCGGCTTTGGGAGCTCTTGTTGGCTAAGGCCGATAGAAACGGCATCACAAAGGCTGCGATGGAACTCGCGTAGGTTCTGGATATCCCTGGGCTTGCTGCCCCTTAAGCCAATGGGCTTTGCAAACATCTGGTAGCCCAAAAAGGGCGGCTGGCCGCCATGCCAGTGGAACCATTTTCTCCAGATGTACCGGCCCAACTTTTGAGTCTGAAACCCATTGTGACCATATAAGAAGGCGTGGTCAAACCAATCGAAATAAATAGCAACGTGGACGTTTGCGTATTCTAATAGGTGATCTCGAACAGGGCGAGAACGGGGAGCGAAGATTTTAGGAAGCAGACGAGGCTGGTCGAAAGACCGTATACAATGTTGCATGCCATCCGGACGCCATTCGAGTCTGAACTTCAAGGTGCATAAGATGCCGAAGGCCATACGTTCATAAAACAGAGTAGCTAGCTGAGACCGCACCAGGCGCACCATATCCTCGGAAAGGGGCTCAGCTGTTGGTGATTGGGCGTAGCGCTGATCGTACCAACTACTATCGCGGGCGCATCGTTGAATACAGTCGACCACCGCTTCTGCGTCGCCGAGACAGGGATCGTTTGGGTTCTTCTGCCAGGCACAGAAAACCTGGCGGTGCCGAAAAGGGGCCATGGCGACTGTATTAAATATCGACAGGAATATATCACATTTGTATGCTCTATAGCAGTGGAGGGAAAAGAGCGCAATTAAGGAGTTCGCGAGATTGACAAAATAATGAGCAGAACCTGTGTCATATGTGTACGTGTGTGCGAGAACGAGGAGCGCCTTGGGAAATTGTTGGGGGGGTTGAGATGCATATTTAAGGTTTGGTGCGAGTGTTTTAACTTTGAGTGAGGTATGTTTGATGACTAATGTTATTGGTACAGGACCCCCTAAAACTCTCTATTTATCAGCTCTCCCATTTGTCAGTTCACTTATTTGTTTAGAGTTGCAGTAGAGTTGTGGCGTACGCTTTGTGTGAATTCTTTTGGTGCTTGGGAACCCCTAAATCCCCCAAAGTGGTTGAAGGGTGGAAGGGGTTCGTGGCCGAAGGCGAGTTCCCAGGGGGTCTCCCCCTAGTAGTCTTTAAAAATTGAAGTGCCCTAGGCTAGCACTTTGATTTACGGCGTTTTCAAAATGATTAGAGCTTCGCCGGCAAAGCTTTCTATTTTAGTGAATACAATCAACTTACTTGAGAAGGCAGTGACTGGGTAATTGTCACACGAACCCAAGGGACTGGACTCCAATACCGTATATATAATCATATGAGCGGTTAGACTTGCTACCCGTATATGCTTGATCGAATGAGACAGGCTATACGAGAGCGAGCGAGAGCAAGGAGCGAAAACAAGGCTTTCCCATATATAGACCTTAGGCCGCCGCCAGGCTGACAGGGAGTACTAGACCTTCATAGCCCCCTTGAAGCCCCAGATGATTATTGTGATTCGAAATCGCTTCGAAGCCCTTGATCTTAAGCCCTTGTTACAGTAATCTCCACTGAGACAGTTCTCCATTCATCGTGTATGATATAGTTTAGCAGTTGAAATTTGGCAAATCGTACGAAGTTCCGTCGATGTCGTGAGCTTAGTTTAAGGGAAACTGTCGCATAATTGACGATAAACCGCCAAAGGAGAAAAGCAAGTATACTTTCCCCAACGCGACCAACAGCCTCAGAAAAAAGTTATTAGCCTTCAATTCGGCTTGGGAATTGTGTTCTCTTACGACATCCTAAACCGTATCGATCACCTTTGCTTGGGTAAAAGTAAGACTTCCAAATGGAACATTGATCTGAAAAAAGCCGGTAATACTCCAGGGGTTTAATCATCGTGCTAAAGGTGTCATCTTGATGGCAAGCAGAATCCGAGCCATACAAGTTAAGGAGATACGGATCAGGGCCCAATGTACTAAAATTGACTGGGGTGATTCCCAGGTAGAACATAAAGGAGACGTGAGCCCATCGAGTAGATAAATCCGACCGGATTTCTCGTGCAGTTCCTTTGATATATGTAATGATTGGTAGCAAGTAATTGAGAGGCTTTCGGGATTTCGGTGGGTCTTTTGATGGCAACGAGTCTGATTGGGCCGTCATTGTCGTTCGTATTTATCTACGCTTAACACTGGTGTCACGGAACAGAACTGTAGCACTATACTATAACATTATCAAAAGATAGAACGTTGTCAAGTCGGAAACTTGGCCGTCTGCAGTCACTTATATAGTTGGAGCCGTGGCAACTGGTGACAGAACCTTTATTTGAATTACAATGGTAATTATTCTGCGGCTTCAAGGGGGTCGTAAGGACACCTTCGGTCTCAGATCAGGATCCAGTCTGTCGGTACGTGTGACAGATCAATTTAGAAAGAAGGCCATAGCCCCCAAAGAGGATATTTGCACGCGCAAAGTTTCTTACGACTGGCTACTATTAGCTCCAACAAGCCTACCATTTATCGGGTAGCGCGGCAAGATACTGCGAGCTTCGTGGAAGGGTGCGTAACGATGTTACACTGGATGCGTTGCCGATCAAGACCTTTTTTAAGTGGACGTTTTAATTTGTAGCACTGAGCAAAAAGCAACCACATACCTAGTGATTTTCCATGACCCCTACATGTTGTCGAGTCACTTCTGTAACCTTACAATGATACCGACAGACATCTTTCATCCCTACATTCCTACCTACGGTGATCGTAGAACTCCAAATACGACCATCATTTCAAGTGCTTAGCAAATAGCAAAGCCTCATGCGGAGACATGGTGTAGCGCAGAGCGACGCAATTGTTGCGTGTTACAGCAACAACGGTATATATAGCACTATCTGTCACGATTGTGTATCCCTGTGTAAGTGTCCTTCATATACACGATGTCGCGCGACATATATACCATTTTCGCTAACTTAGCAACTACGACGCCATCTTATCATTACAATCGACCCCATCGTTACCGTACTATTTTAATAATGTACGCTCTAATAATAACCCTTCAAACGACAGTTGTGTTGGCCCTAACCTGAGACATATAAAATCTCACCGGGCGTAATTGATGTTACATAAATTGAAGAACCCTCTTAATTGATATATGAATTTATCAGCCTTATCTAATGTGAATAACTGTGGTGATTTACGCTACAATAGAGATCATGGCTGAGGTCGTAGGTCTGGTCGGAAGTATTATTTCTTTTGTCCAGCTAGTGGATAAAATATCCGCCTGTGTTCTCGCCTTAAAGAGCCTATTGACTGAAATAAAGGACGTCTCCAGCAAGCTATCAGCAATGATGCGGGAAGTCGAGATTCTAGAACCTATCGTGGAGGCTATGAGTAGGGAGTTCAATGACGACAACAACAAGTTGTCGACCTGGAATGATGACACGTTTCTGTTAGCCATGGAATATTGCAAGAAAACCTTGGATGACCTGAATAGTGTACTAGTGGATCTAGTTCAAGGGATCGGCTCATCTCGAAAATGGAAAAGGTATAAGGCAATAATGAAAACTATCATTGAGAGGGACGTCCTAGATAGATGTCATACCCGCCTTCAATCCGCAGTCCACTTTCTAAGTTTAACTCAGCAGTGGTATATTATGTAAGTTCGCTCAAATCGAATACTCAGGGTAGTATATCTAACAGACTGATACAGCGCTCTGTTGAAAGCCCAGCCTACAATTATCGTTCAACATTTGTCTCGTGAGGGTCTGGTCTATAGGCCCAAAAGTGATATCGGTGCTATTTCCGGCCTGGCATCGGAAACCGCCAAAGAACTACCAAGACGCCGAAAAGGCACCAGATGGCCTCTTGCTACTATATCTGCCGGGGAAGAACTGAGAGCACCAAGGTATACGAACTTGTGGAACTTTGGTCCGCTTGGATCGATTGCTTGGCGGTATTACCAAGACGAGGAGAGACTTGGCTCGAAAGATTTCAGTAAGGCACATTACTAAGATCCAGCAGTTGTTTACTGAGAGATATGCTAAGCCATATTCTCAGATTTTATTGCCTGTCTGCAAGCAAACTACTGGTTTGCTAGCCGAGTATGGGATATCCAAGCTTCGAGAGCCGCGACTGGCTGGACTCTCAAGCTAAATTTCTACTCTATACAGCCCGACTCTGCGCTAGTGTTCTGCTGTGCACGCAACGGAGACGTTGCTGGTCTCTTGCGGCTTTTCGACCTAGGTAAGGCGAGCCTACAGGACCATACGCCAAGCGGTCAGAGCTTGATGCATGTAAGAATTTCACATGATCTAATAAAACGCGAAGTTCCTCTGATTCAGTTGCATGTATAGCTTGCCGCAGAATATGGCCATCTGGACCTTTTCAAGGTCTTGACAGCGAGGGGCCTTGATCTATTCGAGCTTGACGATAATCTCAGGGTGAGCCCTTGCGCAACTATGCTCTTTCTCGGCCTCCGTCACGGACCAGATACTACAGCGTTGCACGAGCTCTACCTAAAACACGACATTTACATCGACTGTGGCCTTATGAATACCCATACTCACTCAGCTTATTTTTTTGAAGCGATATCTGGTGCGCCGCCTGAAATCTTTAACAATATAATACCATCTGGGCTGCCCGGGTTCCACGAACGATTCGACCTCGAAGAACGCATAAAGTACTATTCGTTTGATAACCCAGATAGCCACCCGGGCACACTTCAGCGCATAATTAACCCCTCCGGTGGCATAAGCCGGGAAGACATATCGAGCCTTCAACAGAAGCATGGTTGTCTTTTAGCCCTGATGGCGTTTCGCTATGGGCCAATGTCGATGAGAGAGACCTCGTGTCACACGCGCCAATGGCGCAAGTTAGCGCAGGAAGTCATACAGCTGACTGAAGATCTATCCTTTCGCGGTTTCGGCTTAGATCCAACGTTCCAGACCCGAGAATTTATAAACGCGGGTCATCAATTCAACCCGGTATTCGAGTTTCTCCGACACAACCAGCCTCTGACGGCACTGTTCACGGCACTGTCTTATTTTCGCTACGAAACACAGGAGCATCAGACTCCTACCTGCACTCAGGACCTAAGAAAAAGAATGCAAGTTACGCTTACCTGGTGGCTGGAAGATTTAGCTGCTGTGAGTAGTGCTCGGAATTGGTTTCTCCTTGTATGGCAATTTGTAGAGCATAGCTGACTCCCGGTGTTCTAGTGTCAGGTTAATCTCATAGAGTACGGGCGGAGAGAGAGACGCATTTTTCTTCGTAACGAGAAACTCAAACGGGCGTATTACTATTGCGGTTGCAGAATCGAGGATGAGAAAAGTCCCGAGTATACTTTCGAGGACATGATTCGGCTCATCGATTTCGAGTACGGGGCAAAGCCTTCGGACTGGCGGCTGCACTGGGATGCGGAAATTGAGAGGTATGTTGGCGATTTTTGGAACTTTGTCGAAAAGTGTAGGTAGGATCATACGAACGTTAGAAGCGTAGTTGACTGTATTACAATTAAAACTTAATATATATTAAATGTGCTTTTGAGTCTTTAGCGGAAGTCGTATGCTCCTTTGGTATTACAAATAAGCTGTGATTCCTTTTACAATTAGGCTACCTCGGTGAGCCTAAGCGCCATGAACTCCCAGGAGATAAATTACTGTTCAAGGTTAGCGGAAGCCGTGTTTACCGACGTACCTACGTCCCGTCCACCATCTGCAGCCGAGCTCGAGTACCGAAGTCGTACTGGGCACCTGCTGACGTCTTAGCAGGGTATGACCTACCTATGGCTCGAAAGGAGGCTTACAGAAGGCCCGTTGATTCGTGCTCGCAGCATGCACCTATCCTTCTCAACAACACAGACGTTCCCGAAGTATGTACAGCCAAGTATCGACTAAACGTGTTAGTCAGTCGGGTGAATTTAGTCATGGAGTCCTTAGTTTACGTACCCAGGTACTCATAACCAACCAAATATTGACTGACTGCATTGATAACTCGACAAAGTATATTCACTGGCGAAGAGGAATCCTGTCGACTGTCTTATCTACAAGCTAGGCGAGATTCACACGCCACACGGTACCTAGGACCTACTGGCCCCGCGCAACCCTATCTACTTTCACAGTTTGTATACCGAATCAGGTATGGAGGGTCGCATGTGGGTGTTGAAGTCTTTACCACCACGTGGGCTGGACGTTCGCGCTCACTTGCTAGAACTAGCGACCCGTGTAGTCTTGACCGTCTGAACCAAGAGTCTATCGAGTGTTATTGGTTTCAAAACAGTTCCACAACTTTATAAAAAAACAGGATTGTGTACAACATAGTAGTCGACTAGTCTCTGTCAGATGTACACTTGAGGGGGTAGTGGCACAGCTTTTAAATTGCTTAGGTTTTCCTCAATAACCTGACTATGGAGATGCCTGCTCTACAGCTCACGTCCACTTGCCTTCTCAACTCCCACGGTTGCCGCCTTCTCCTCTGTCACCTTTTCACTTGAGGTCCACTCCAGAGCCTTCAGTCGCTCCGAAAGAATCGGGTGAGAGAAATGGTAACTGGCATACATCCAGTCCGCTTCCATAGTACTCAAGTTTTGGACTTGAAGTTTGATGAGAGAGGCGGCGAGCTCTTCCTTGTACCCTAGGCCATGTGCAAATGCATCCGCTTGGAATTCAAATCGTCGGCTCATAATGTTCATGAGTAGCTTGATGATAGTATCCATAGGGGCCAATGCATCGGAGAAGAGGATAAAACCAATAATGATGGGATGGTCCTTGATGAAACCAAAGTCGACATACAATGAGTTGTTGTTAATGAAGACAGAGAACAAGGTGAAAATGTAGAAGACATGCAACTATAAATCGTTAGCCACCATGAAACATGCTAATGGGGGTATCGCTTACCTGAGAAATGGAGAATAGTCGAGTGGTATGCCCTAGGCTCCAGTGCCCCAACTCGTGGGCAAGGACAGCAACGACCTCTTCCTCCTTGCTCTTCTCGATTAGGGTATCATAGATGACAATGTGCTTCTTCCAAGGGAGGCCAAAGAAATAGGCGTTACTGTGTGCGCTACGCTTGCTTCCATCGATGACAAACAGTTCATGAAGTGGGAAGTTGAGCCTCTTGGCCAGACCCTCGGTATCCGTCTTGAGCTTGCCTTCTTGCAGGGGAGACAACTTGTTGAAGAGGGGTAAAATGACGATGGGGTAGACCGTGATCATGAACATCTGTATAGCGGCAGTGAAAAGCCACAGGTACGTGACGAACTGGTTACCTGTCTTCTTTACGATGCTGAGGAAACCGGCAAGAATGGGAGGCGCAAAGGCGAAAGCGAGCAGATTAGACTTGATCATATCGGTAATGAATAGCTTGGGCGTCTGCTTATTGAAACCGAACCGCTCCTCCAGGACGAAAGTGTGGTATATGTTGCCGGGCAGGCCCAAGGCTTGCTGAATCAGAATGAACGAGAGAACGAAGACGATGGAGTGGGAGATCTCGCCGGTGAAGCGAGCGGGCGCGAAACGAAGTAGGAGGTCGCCGGTCCACGACCACAGCTTGGGCAAGACATCGTAGTGTATGAAGGCGACGTTCTGGATCTGACCCCAGAGACCTCTGACGAAACCGAACTTTGCCTTGGCGCGACCGTATTCCTGGCTCTTGTCGTAGACTTCCTTGGAGACCTCCTGCTCGAGTACCTTGGGGGGCTTCGTATTCTTGAGGACCTGGTACTGGCGGAAGGAGAGGAACTCTTCGAAGCAGTATTGGGCGACGGAAAACCCTATGATGAGCTTCTTCCACGGGAAGAGCGGACGATCGAGGGCGCGAGCAAGTCGCTGCAAGGGTGAATGTTAGTCGCCGAAATTCGTAGAATTAGAAAATCATGATACTTGCCTGAAGAAAATCCATCTTGTCAAGCGCTACACTTTCGATGATGGTACGGAAGGTAGAGTTGGGGCAGTACTATCTCAAACCATCTGTCGCAATTGATGGCGCAGCTGATGAGAGATCACAGAGCTCCAAACTTATTATGAAACCGTGTCTACGTGTTAGGAACATGTAAGTTGGGCTGATAGCTTGAAATAGATAGCTATATTAAGCAGGTGGGGTACATAGAAGTTAACTTAATTAGCCACAATTTGTGCATGTGGCGCTGTAGACTGTCTAAGTACCTACCTACTGTAGATACCTGTGGTCGCTAGAAGTCATAAGATACTTGTAGCACTCGATTTCTACTGTGAATGATTGCAACTGCCATTAAATGGCAACCCCGTGCCTTCATAGGAGTATCGACAGGTCGCCAAAGGACAAATATCATGTGGACTGGAAAACTATACACCCCGAAGCGCCAGGTACTTATGAGGAAAGAAGAAAATAATTTGATGCCCGCCTCCCATGCAACGTCATCACTATCGCATGTTCGCCTTGACCCTCTCTAAAAGCTGCTCCTTGGTGTCGTTTGAGCCGGGGTATAAATTACGCTGAAGAGTGAAGAGTCAGTCATTTCGTCAGAGACCAAGAAAGCAACATTGGTTCTTACAGCAGCCAGCCATCTTCGCAGCTCCTCTCTCGTCCAAGTTTCTGGTTTGCCTGTTGGATCGGCCTGAGCAGGAAAGATGTCTCCGCCCCAGAAAGACCACTATAAGTGAATCGTCAGATATCATGCGTTGCCTTGCAGGTAAGATGACAGAGAAGGAATTCTGTAGGCAGGCCCTATAGATGATAACTTACTGCGACAGCCGCTGTTACCAGTCCAGAGAAGGCTTTGAAATATATCTCCATCAGTACTCGGCTCGTAATATTTTTTTTAACGTGTATTTATATACCTAGGACCGCACTCTGCTTCAAGTCAGATTATAGATCCGTAAAGTGGACGACACGATATATATACCTTCGACTTCATGGCATTATCGAGGGGAGTAGGCATTATGGCCAGATAGTCAATAGATGTGCAACTGTAATTTGATTGGCAGTTAAGGACGTCCAAAGCATGGATTGTATATTGATTCACTCGGGCTATTAATGATATAGATAATGAGTCACAGTAACCACCGTCCCCTATGAGATCAGGCAACTCTGTCTTATTCGAATGTTTGCTGCAATTAGGTATCGCAAGGACGGGATGGGAGCTTGAGCTAGCGCCACAGGAGAGGACGGGGCGCCACGTCAGCCACGTACGTGGGGGAAATCATCCATCCTTTTGCGCAGTGGTCTGTGCCCGACGCCGCATCGCCCGTCCACCACATTGATTGGCTGCGACTCGCTAGAGAACACCCTTGTCGTCCACACAATTTTGTGCCAGCGATAGAATAATTGAGACCATCTCCCGTAACGAATATTCGTGCCGAACCATTTCTCGTCCTCACATTCGCCAAATTGCCAAGATGCCTCAAGAGGTCGCCGATATCAAGAGAGTACGTCTCCAGCGCAAGCCAATCCCGAGAAAATTAGATTAAAATGCTGACAATTGCGTTCTCAGTTCATCGAAATCTGCCGGCGGGACGACGCTAAGTGTACGTGTGACGAAACCGAGCCCAAATGATGGACGACCGATGTGCCGTTTGATGAACAGAGAATATGAATTCTGACGAGTCTTCGATCTTTAGCCGCCCGGGTCAAGAAGAGCACAAAGTCGTCGCAGACCAAGTTCAAGGTCCGATGCTCAAAGCAGCTCTACACCCTCGTCCTCAAGGACAACGATAAGGCTGAGAAGCTTAAGCAGTCTCTGCCCCCGGGTACGCATGACCCCGATGGTCGCAATAAATTTAAGATGGTATGTTGTGGGCTAACATAAGTGTCCTATAGGACTGCAAATCAAGGAGGTTCCCAAGAAGAACAAGAAGGGCAAGCACACAGCTTAAGAGATATGAGGGCAAATGCATTTCAACTTGGGAGCATCTGGACGAATGGCGACGATCTGAGAAGGTTAGGCAATGCCGACACGACCTAATCTCGTATGAATGACAAAGGGAGGGTGGCGTGTACGGAAAACAATGATGAAGCGTAGGACCAGCACAGGGCTGGCCAGCTCATTACAGGCGTCTACGGATAGCATGGAATTGAGATCATTCTTGCAAGCAGACGAGGCTTGTGATAGACAATTCCCATCGATTGCACTACCAAAAGAACAAAATTCGTGCCAAAACGAACGCATAACTGTCTGCTCGAATGTGTCCAGGAGTATTACTGGCTTATAGTTGTGATATCTTCGCTTGTGAAATGATCTAGCTTATGTTGGTATGAAGTACACTCATTACTCACATTACGGCTTTTCTTCCTCACTGTTACAATTGCCCCCTTGGTTAATTTTAGTGGCATGACCAGACCTGACCAAGTATTTAAAAAACTGGAAGCATTATCATCAGAAGGCACTAGGTCTCTTGATTTGCGCCTAACACTTCTATTTCATAGGATTCTCCTATAATGCTTCACGTCCAAGCTCTTGGCCAGTGCCCGTAGGGGGGTGGCATACTCAGCAAACCGCGGCGACTGTCCGAACTCGTCGCGCTTCTCGACAGATGGCCAACCCACGAAGAATACAAGCTCGTCGGTATCCGGGTCCGACTTCTGGACTCGGAAGCCAGACCTCACGACCCGGGGCTTCGCAAAGTCCTCGAGAATCTTCCTCCCATCATCCCACGCCTTTGCGAACTCGTCCTTCTTGTCGGCGGGCACTTGAACCCTGCCGACGCCGACGACGGGGCTCCGCAGCAGCGACTCCTCGCCCGCGGCGGCGGCAGCGGCATCGACGGGCCGCAGCGCGTCGGTGTCCAGGTGGAAGTACTCGAGCTTGCTGAAGTCAAAGTGCGCGCCCAGGGGCGCCGAGCTGGCCTTGTATTCCTCGCTGGCCAGCCACGCGTTGTGCTCGTCGCTGGACGACCAGTGCGCCGTCTCCATCACCACCCGCGGGTCCTCGACCTGCTGGAACAGGGCAACGCCCCGTGCCTCCCGGTCCGTCGGTGCCGAAGGCACGTTGCGCGCGACCCAGCCCGCCTGCGCGTCGAACGCACCCTCCATCGCGGCCTTGTTCTCTGGTGTGAACGTCTCCGAGGAGCTCGTAAGCCAGACGAGGTTCGTGACGGGCATTGTGGCGAATGATGAGATAACGTCTCACTATTTAGGTAATCTTCCTTGTGTGCGAGGTCTTCTGCCGTAAGACGCGACCAAAATCCAGGAGAGATTTGAGCGACGCAAGATAAGAGCTTGGATTAGGTAGGTTGAAGTTCTGGAGGCTCTTGAATGCTATAGCATAATCTGATAAGACTAAATCGGTAGGTATCTTTCTAATAATAACTCATTATAGAAAATCTCTGCCAATCTTTCCAAATCGCGCTCGAAATGCTGACATCCTCCTGTACTGTACATACCCAGCGAAACGGGACGCCAGAGCCTCCTCCTGTCATTTAGTGCGGTTGGTTGGTTACCCCGCAGAGGAGAACCCTACAGCGAAACTTACTGGCGCAAAATGGAGGTTTACTCCAAGTGCTTTCTGTTGGGGTCATAGTCTTAATTAGGTAACCTAATAGGTCAGTCAGCTCGATTATACTGCATATATACCCGTACCCAGACAAGTAGTAATCGAATCTCTTCAACATGACTATCACAAGAAAGAGTCCTCTCCCTCTGTGACGTGCACATGGGCACGAATGATGCATGAGCTCGGTTATCCCTCTTACATATGCAGAACATATCTACCTGTGTCTGTGATCTAGTCTTAGCTCGATTAGGAGCCCCGTTCCTAAATTATGTTCGGGGTTACTCAACTCGGACGTGCCGGCGCCGATTCCCGGTAGGAGAGTGAGCAGAGACTATCAAGTGGCGCGCCGTTGAGTCCTGCGTCATCACACTCATCGCTTGGCCTTTACTGCAATTAACTGCCTCATCAACGGAAGCTGTCTTGGGAAAGATGGCTTGCTATCGAATTTTACCTGAAACTGGGTTACCACGATATCGGAAGTCGATGAGGCCCGATCATGAGGAACATATCAACAATCCACTACAGTCCCATGAATATGTGCAGTACGCCCTACCTATAGCACATTGCGAGAACCTGAATCTCACATGTAAAATGTCCCAGTACGTCAATTTCGGTACAGCTCCTCGCGAACGGCTGGGTCTCCGAGATACTATCGGTCGGTATGCATATTTTCGCGGTCCGGTAGATGGTAGATAGGTATGCGACAGATACCGAAGTGGGTAGATAAGCCAGCGTACGCATATGCAGCATCACGGCGGAGAAGACAATTGAGGAGGGTGTTAATTCTTATCAAATACCATTGTCCTCTCTTGGTCAGCTTACTCCAGCAAGATAGAGCGTCGACCGTAGAGATGGGGCTGAGTAGGCGTTTTATCTATGGCGCTAGGAATATAGGATTATAGTTTATTACTGCCGATTCGCAAGCCCATAGGAGAATTCCGTGCATATTCCCGACTTGCCGCATCCTTCAAAACTTTTTTTCAGTTTTTCTTCAGCTTATCAGTCAGTTCCCTGTTGTCGATACCGGCGCAACACCTTGGATTATGCCGAACTTACTGGACATAACGTAACTATTTTTGTGTCGATGGCGAGAAGATTTTCTAGATTGTCTTGGATGACAACAGTCACCTTGTGCTAATGGAAACGCTCCGATGCTTGGATATGCAAAATAGAAGCATACCCACTCATATTTGGGCGTGGCAGAGCAGGGATCTGAGTGTGATCGGGACCTGTATGTCCCAGATGCATGTCCCTCCACGTACCTCCCTCCCATCAGCCTCTTGTGACGGGAGACCATGCAGCAAAACTGCATCCATTGCCTATTTTATTTAGCCGAAAGGGGAAAGGACCGCTTGATGTAGAATAATAATTGGGTCCCTATCCCACGCAAAAGGTGGAGGATCCCTTCTTTTATCGCTGTTGATTGGCCAGATAGGTCGACTTCAGCCTCCCCACATCCAGGCGAAGGGGAGAAGGGTGGGGCCCTCATCATTGCCATGCTGAGCCCTTGCACACTCGCTCATCCCCGAAATGCACTAGTTTTTGAAGGCCCCGTGAGTGTGAGTGGCTCGAATGATTCCAGAAGCTCGATCGCTCATCGTGATTTGGAAATATGATGCAGAAAGGGGTCCGTTTACCGATTGATACTGTCCAAGAAGCGCGCCAAATGTCGTACACTATACACATACCGATAGTTACCATCAATCCAACATTGATGGACATGCTCCACGACTAGCTGGGTATTACTACTATAGTGCAGTTCCGATCGGCCGAGACCCGATTTCTCTTTCTTTAATCCTGTCAAAGTAATAGACATCCCAGATAGACATTAGATACCGTAGGTGGCTGATGAGACGAGTGGTTACCGGTTAGTTCGGTATGTCAATGTGCAGAGGCACCCTTGTAACCTGACCTAGGTAGCTTGAGCAGGTTATGTCACCAGGAGGTACCTACTCTCATAACCCTAATGAGGTACCTACACGCACTTTCACTGTTGGATGACGTTTAGCGTAGGTACTTCCATGTATCTATCTACATCATTCGTACCCGTGCGACTGTAGCATCACACATGACCTCAACATGAACCTAAACGGCCGGTGATTGGCTGGCGCATACTAACAAACCATCGCGGGAACCTTGGGTCTGCCTCGAGCAACGCTGCGTATTCGTACTTGGACGGAGCCTTTTTGACGTGTCGGCAACTTGTCAAGTTTGCGTCTACGTCTACGGAAGCCCCAGTGCTACTACAGTATCTACAGTATAGGTAAGACAGGTAATGTATGCTGCCATTACTACTACTACGACTAATATGAATTGGCAGCAGCCCGGCTTGCCTTAGTATAGCTTGGTGCGGGTTGCCCAGATCCTTCGAACGACTAATGAGCCGGGGTGTTTATTTAATAATAGTAGTTTTTTAATAGGACGGACAAATACAGTAGTGTAGCTTTGTTGCCTTTATCATCTGGCACCACCCCTTCGCTCCCCTTCCTTTTCCCTTCCCCCTTTCTGTAACTTTCCTACCCGTGCTCCATCTTTTTCTCATCTTGTCCTGTCTGTTTGTCTTATCAATCAAGTCACGGCACCGACCCGCTGAACCAATCTTTGTCTCTCTGCGCACGCCCTTGCCTCATCGTGGACGCCAGCCTCGACGCCCAGTGCTCACAATCAAAATCAAAATCCCGCCTACCGTAACCCAAAACAAGAGCCGGCGACTCAATTGGTGAACCCTTTTTGTGTTCTACTAGTTCTAACTAGAGCTCGAGGGCTATTATCTCGAAAAGGAGCTATCGGGTTTAGGCCCTACAAAGCGCGTCTCTGCTACAACTCATGACTCTCATTACAACTGCTCCCGCAGTCTCGTCTTTGGCAATGTCCAACTTCACCAATGGCTTCCACCACGGGAGGGAGGTAAATGGGAACGGACGTATAAATGGACACGCGAATGGAAATGCCAGTAGCACCGAAGGCAGCAGATCGTCGAGCGCGAGTGATGGGCCAAGTTTAAGACGTAGAAAGTCGACTCCCATGATGCCCGCTTTCATGGTCTCAGCCCCGGGCAAAGTTATTGTATTTGGTGAACACGCTGTGGTTCACGGCAAGGTACGTAACTCGTGAACCTAAAGAAGGTGGTGGCGTGCCCTCACGCTTCTACTTTAATTTTCTTGGAGGAGAAAATTTTAAAGTTTAAAAACGCTGACCAGTTCCCCTACGCAGGCTGCCATTGCTGCCTCGATTTCCCTACGCTCCTATCTTCACGTCACAACGTTGTCCAAATCGCGACGCACTATTACCCTCAGATTTCCCGACATCGATTTAATACATTCGTGGCATATCGATGATCTACCCTGGGATCTGTTTTCACATCCGTCCAAGAAAAAGTACTACTATGACCTTGTTACGAGTCTCGATCCTGAATTGTTGGCTTCCATCCAGCCACACCTCACCGAAGTCTCGTCCGATAAACCTCCTACCGAGCGCAAGATTCACCAAAATTCTGCTGCGTGCTTCTTGTACCTTTTTCTCTCCTTGGGCTCACAGAAGTTCCATGGCTGCGTGTACACGCTACGGTCGACAATACCTATCGGCGCTGGCCTGGGAAGCAGTGCATCAATTGCTGTCTGCTTGTCCGCCGCCTTATTATTACAGATCCGCACACTCTCGGGCCCACACCCTGATCAACCCTCAGACGAAGCACGCTTACAGATAGAGAGGATCAACCGTTGGGCCTTTGTGGCAGAGATGGCTATACATGGAAACCCTTCAGGTGTTGATAACACTGTTTCTACACAGGGCAAGGCCGTCGTCTTCCAGCGAACCAACTACGACATGCCTCCTGTTGTGACGCCATTATGGGATTTTCCTGAGCTCCCGCTACTTTTAGTGGACACACGCACGCCAAAATCAACAGCAGCCGAAGTGGCTAAAGTACAAAGGCTAAAGACTACGCATCAGAAGCTTGTAGGCAGCATTCTTGACGCTGTCGATAAAGTCACCAGAACAGCTGAGGGCCTTATTGACGAGGACAGCTTTGATGCTACGGAGGATGAAAGTCTCAGGCGCATGGGCGAACTGATTTCCATCAACCATGGTCTACTTGCGTCACTGGGTGTCTCACATCCTCGACTTGAGCGTGTGCGGGAGCTAATTGACTACAAAGACTTGGGATGGACAAAATTGACAGGCGCCGGAGGCGGCGGGTGCTCAATAACGTTGATGAGGCCCGGTGTGTCAACGGATAGATTGAGTGAGCTCCAAGATCAACTCGAGGCTGAAGGCTACGCACAGTTCCAGACGACGCTGGGTGGAGACGGAATTGGCGTCCTGTGGCCGGCCGTGCTAAAGAACGGATCGGACGAAGACGAAGACGGTGGTATGGAGATTGACCTGGACAAGTTCCTCAATGCCCCGGGGACGGAGGGTGTAGAGAAACTTGTTGGGGTCCACGGGGGAACAGGCGAAAGAGAAGGGTGGAAGTTCTGGAGGGTAGAAAGCCGATGACGACAGCAAAGACAAGAACATCGTTTTCGTTCTCGTTCTGGCGTTTCGTTTTCTCTGCTTTGCCGCCCGCCCGCATTGGGCTTCATGAACAAGTCTATGTTCACAGCGATTCACAAAGGCGGCATTATCCGAAGCTGCGGGTCGTATTCGTATTGTACAATATTCTCCAAGGGGCGATGTCGCAGGGATGCCGCTACCATGCATATTCGGAGTACAGTTAAACCATACATGACCTATAGAGATGGGCTTGTTTGAGTTCGAGGCTGTCTTAGCTACAGCGAAGATACCTACAGTGCAGTTCATAATAATAAGAATTGTACATATGCAACACGCATATGCAAAGTGAGCTGAATTTGAGATGATGCATAGGTACATCTTAAGTATTTGTTTATGTCCAAGGTGAAGTAGGTACTAGTGACGTATCCAGTTACTTACTCCAACCTTGGGTAACAAAAGATTGACCACACTACCATGACACTTTCTGGATAGACTGGGCGCCTAATACAGCGCATTTGGCGTAAATGTTGCGGGCGAGGGAAAGGACTCTTAGGGGCACTTAGTGCGTGGTCAATCTTAGTCGTTTATGGCATACCAAGAGATCTGGGGACGCTGTCGGGGACGTGATGTGATGTGATGTGATGTGGTAGACTAGACTCATACTGTACTGTATACAGTACGGTCAGGGATGCTTACATATAGGTAACCTTAGTGCTTGAGAGGGAAGTGCAACCCCACCACATCCCACCATCCCACCACCCACGCGAATCCGCCTTTGCCCGGTCCTGCATCCAATCCAATCCCACTGTCACCGATATAGTACTGTACATCCACTAACACTTCCACTTCCCTCTCTCTGCTTTTCGGCCACTTGTAGCGATGCCCGCCAAAAGTAAGGGGGCAAGTTCCAAAGTAAAAGAAGCTGAACGTGAGTCAGTCGGATCTGCTATTATGCCCGACACCTATACATGTCCCTGGCCAATCATCGAGCTTGAGGGACTGCCCATGTCTCGACTGCTCGCGGCTTACATTCCAAGCCTGTGTACCCAACCGACATGAATATGGTGAACATGGCGAACATAGCACACGCTTCGTGTAACCGACTAACGGGTGTTTTGTACAGCAGCGAAGCAGCAAGCACCGGTACAGCAGGTCCCAAAACCGCCGCAGACCATTCGTGACATCGAATGGCAACGATACTGGTCTACGAACCCTATCCACAAAATAGTCGAAGAACAAGGCTTTACCAGCCTGAGCCCGGCCGATAAACGAACGTACTGGAACCTCGAGTTAGTCAGAAGCCCCGGCCAAGTCGAACAGCTCTCTAAGAAGGGCCAACGCGAGCTCTGGAAGCAGCTGAGCGAGGCCAACGTCCCGCTACGCAGCGCCCATAGACCGCGAGACGACCAGTGGGGCCGCGACAAGAACGGGCGAGACATCGGTGATTATACCTCTGAGGAGTACGCCGCGTACGAGCAGAAGAAGGCGAGAATCAGCGATCTAAGCATCGAGAGCACTTTATTTAAGTGCGACAGGGACAGAGCGCACTGGAAGACGGAGAACCCGACCACCGGGGAGATATATACCCTCACCGAAGACGACATAAAGGCCGAGAAGGAACGGCGCCAAGAAATGGCCGCCCTTCGTAACGAGTTATATGGCGTGAAGCCCGATGCCTACGCAAATGATCCAGAATGGGACGATGTGGTGCCGATACCACAAGATGAACCCGAAGGCGCATTGGCCGCCATCTCGTATGCTGAAGACTATGCAGAGGGTACGTGTCACTATAAACAACCAGCTCTCTATGTCGCTTATTGTGCTTGGGGGGACCGGAAGCTAATTCTACACTGCAGCAATGGCCTACCTGCGTGCTGTCATGGCGGTTAAGGAACATACGCCGCGCTGTCTGCGACTAACCGAAAACATCATCGACATGAACCCAGCGCACTACACTGTGTGGCTCTATCGCTTCGATATTGTCAAGGCATTGGATATTCCCATCCCAGATGAACTGGAGTGGTTGAATGATGTATCGCTTGAACACTTGAAAAACTATCAAATATGGCATCACCGACAACTCTTGATGGATCTCCACTACCCTACCATACAATCTGACGAGGGTGCCGTAACAGCGCTCGCCCGCGACGAGCACAGCTTCCTAACGGATATCCTTGAGAGAGACACCAAGAACTACCATGTTTTTAGCTATCGGCAGTACCTAGTGCGCAAACTAGGACTATGGGACTCGGACGATGAGATGCGTAGTATCGAGCTAATGATTAGCAAAGACGTCCGGAACAATTCAGCCTGGGCGCATCGGTTCTTTCTAGTGTTTGGTAACCCGGCACAGAGCACGCCGGATTCGCACGCTACGGAGCATGATCCCAAGGTCCCAGCGGACATCATTGATCGTGAAATTTCCTTCGCCCAAGAGAAGATCGGTCTGGCGCCTCAAAACCAGAGTCCTTGGAACTATCTCCGCGGCGTGCTTGTCAAAGGAGGACGACAGCTGGGGATTGTACGCGAGTTCACCGAGACCCTCGTCACGCATCTAGGAGAGGGCGAGGAGAAAGAGGAGGTTCGCAGCTCCCATGCGCTGGACTTGCTGGCTGACATCTACAAGGAGGCCGGTGAGAAGGATAAGGCTGATCTGTGTCTGCGACGGCTCAGTGAGAAATGGGATCGCATACGGGAGGGTTATTGGGCGTACAGGCGAAAAATGCTCGAAGCATAAGAGATCGGAAGACATGCTTGATGAAATAGGAGAAGCGCAAGCGAATGAAGGTGCGACGAGCGTGTTTTAACCTAATGATTAACTATACATCATACCTTAGATTATTTATAAGGGTAAATGGGTACACCCTCAAATAGTCGGTCTCATGGTTGCTGTTTACAACATTGGCTAGGTCGATCGAGGAGACACTTGGGAAGAATGTGTGGAACGAAACTACTGCAGTAGATAGTTGAATCAATTATCATGTTCTCACTTTTTTTTTTTAAAGATTCTCGTCTCTTTGGCGCATACTACTTGTTATGCAGCGAAGTCTATATACGCATTAAGTGTCGTAATACCTCTTGGTATTCCTTATTCATTTCCACGGGGCCGTATCGTTCGCCCCGATGGGCTTTCGTCAGCCATCATGACAAGCAAATGATTTTCGGTGCCCCTAATACTTATCTCCCGAGTCCTTCCGGAAGTGCGCCCTGGCAACTAGATAGAAGATAACCCATCTTTAGATTCTTATCCATATCTTCCGTTCTTTTGATATTCAACTTTCCCCTTTCCTAGATTCTTGGCTCTTTCATCCGGGCCTCTCACGCAATCACTCTCTTATCACCCCCTTTCGTTATATTTCCCACGTCCACATACCACGTATACACACGCACACACACACGCACATATATATATATATTCACCGTATTGTATTTCACTCACTTACTCTCAATTTTGCGTAACTCATTCACACCCCGAACCTGACACGGTACTCGGCCAGCATATCCATAGAGATGTTCGACCCGCCACACACGACCAGCACGATGTTCATCCGCGCCCAGGTCTCGTCGTCCGCGTCCGGAGCCAGCGCGGGGCGCAGGATGGTCTCGGCCCTGTACGCGCTCGCGATCGTCGCGCCGCAGGATACCTCGACGAGCAGGCGGGCGTCGTCGAGGAACCGCGCACACGCCTCGACGGCGTCGGCGTCCGACACGACGGCGCTCACGAGACGCTTGCTGCCCTGGATGATCCCGCTCGCGGGCGTGGGCTTCTTCACGGGGGTGGTGGCAGGGGTAGTAGGGGTGAAGAGGGTCGCGCCGCAGATCTCGGCCCACTGATACGTCCGGTCCGAGACGCGGGGCGCGCCCAGGGTCGTCGCTATGCTCGTTATGGCGGGCAGGGTGACGTGGGAGCCCGCGCGGAGGCTGGCGGCTAGGGAGTCGGCGCCCGCGGTCTCGAGGGCTAGCACGGTGGGACGACGACGTCGGCCAGAAGAAGCAGCAGCAGCAGCAGCGTAGTTCCGCTCCACGCCCTCCATCACGCCGTTCAACAACCCACCGCCGCCGACATTGCACACGATGGCGTCTATTATGCCAGAGGAGGAGGAGGAGGAGGGGAAGAACCCGTTCGACTTCTCGAGCGCGGCCAGCTCGTCGACGAGGGTCGCGTGGCCGTCCCAGATGAGAGGGTGGTCGAACGGCGCGACGTAGACGCCGTCGGGATCGGAGGCCAGGACCTCGCGGCAGCGCGCGTCGGCCTCGGGCCAGGCGTCCCCCACGCGGTGCGGCGCGGCGCCGAGCGCGGCGAGTTTGGCGACGACGTGGGCGGGCGTCGCGAGGGTGACGAAGACGTCGCACGGCTGCCGCAGCGCGCGCGCGGCCTCGGCGCACGCCAGCCCGGCGTTCCCCCCGCTGCTGCAGTAGAAGTGCGCCCGCCGCCCCGTGCTAGAGGAGAGGAGGGACTGCGACATGAGCCGCCCGATGCCCCGCGACTTAAACGCGCCCGACGGCTGCAGGTTCTCTAGCTTCAGGTAGATGTTGCATCCCGCGACCCGCGAGAGCTCGGGCGACGGGATGCAGGGCGTCTCGATGTATAGCTTGGGGAGGTCTGTGATGTGGGAACCCATGATTGATGATGGAGGAACTGGTTGTGCTTGTTGTTGTAAGGATGTTCGAGCTGATACGCGTCCCCTTATTATTGTGAACAGGGTACTGATGGTATGTACCTATGCTATGGGTTCTCCTCTATAGGAACCTTGGTCTGTTCTAATGTGCACGATGTCCCTGATACTCTAATGGGTCGCTGGTGTGATCCGGCTTATAATAAGTCTTAGTGAGGATATATGAAGATAAAGATATTATCACGATCTTCGTCCAAGAGAAAGGTAGGCGGTAGAAATCTGGTGGGTCTTTGATAATCTAGAAAATTGAAGCGACAGCCGTCTGCTACTTCGACGGGGTTATGATTTTATATAATTCTGCTCTGTATCACATTTGAACCTTCCGTGGTGTACGTACCTGGGTTTTCAAGGAGTGTGGTTCGTCGATATTGAAGTCGGAATTCCTTGCTATCTACCGTAGTCTATAACAGCGTTCCCACAAATTTGGCAGAAGGGCGCGGTCGAGAACCAGTGTCCGTCCGACAACCGCAGTCCCGCGAATAAGCCAACGATTAATTTTCCAGATAGGACAATGCCATTACCTCCCCGATGTAAGTAAACAAGCTCGGAAACCTCAAATTCCTGGCCATCGTGACATTTTCACCGGGGTAGGTAGACGAGTATCGTCTAGTGTTAGTTCCTTTTGGATAAGTATAGGGTAAGTGGAGGGAAGTTATAGGGTAAGATGGAGCGAGTTATAGGGTAATGGTAACGGGAACGGGAATTGAGTTTAAAGGTTCTCGGACCCGACTGCGGCCGGTGCCAATGATAGACTGCCGTCCGATCCCGATGCTGGCCGCGTGCGAACGAACCTCTTCCATTCACCTAACTAGGCTCCAAAGCGATGGATAGGCCATTCCGCCTTGATGAGGTTCAATTCCCTCCTGCATTCCGCGAATGAGCATGTCTATCTGTCTTTTTAAGCTCCCGAGCAACGTTTGACGGATGGGGCTAAAACTGGCCATTGTCGGTTGTATTAGGCCTTTGAGGTACCCCGGATTGGATCCTCATGTCTTGGCTTTTCCAGAGTCAACATGATACTGGTACTTCCATTAGCCACTCCTAGGAGAGGGGCGCCCGTGATCATTCTCTGGTGTAACTTTGATGGGGTTATTTCGTCCGGTGATACACCGAGCTCTATCTCTTCTCATTACTATTATATGATATTCTGTGTTACTGTCGTTGACTCTATTATGCTCTTGCCTAGACTGTCGTCGAGTTCCCTGTACTACCTCCTGGTCCATGGCAGTTGGTTCACGTGGGTGACACTGTCTAGAGATGTTACTTCTCGAATGCTTACGAGGCTAGTCTTACACTCGATGCAGGTATCTGTTGAATAGTGGACTTGAACTGCATACGTTCGTTTCTACTATGTCCCATCTTTCGTATCCAGTCTGTTGAGATAGTATGACAAAACACAGTTAAACTTGTATTATAGCATACAGGGCACAACGTATAGTACATAGATTGAAGATACCTCCTATAGCTTTGCATGTCTGCTGCAGACGTTTGTAACAGTCTGGGATCATTTGAAATGGCTGCTGAGTTACTGAATATCAAACCAGGCATCCGCCAAGAGAAGCGCTTATTGGATTCTACACAAGCTACCCATTCCCCAGCTTACATGTGCTTGCGTTGCTTGTATACACCTACTTTGAATTGATACGAGCGCCCCTATACTTGATGTTTAATGAAAACCTGCTAGATGACCACACTATGTATACCGCAGTACATGTTCTTTCCGGCGAGTGCTGCCCCTGCACCCGCCCGTTAGGGTACCTGGTTTCCATCGATAGGCCCAGGCGAGGTGAATGATACTGTACTGATGTAGAACTCATTAATCTGAAGAATTCCATATTCGTGATATGGAAAAGTAAATAGGCCGATTGGATATCAAATCGTCTACCTGGTTTTCTCATATTCCATCCCAGAGTCTGCATAATTTAACGAAAAGATCATAAAATCTGGGTTATCACTTCGCTTCTGAGCCTCGGTGAATTAAATAATAGAGATTCGGTAGCGCATACTGTCTCAGTGCTCCAGCTTATACTCTTACCTCACCGTGAATAACCAACATACTGCTTTTACAACCAGTTCGAAGAGGCTACAGTATTACGATG